>BSBN01001562.1:600000-1180612 GCA_027924645.1 Cunninghamia lanceolata
CTCGCAAATACATCATTGTACCATACATTCCAGCTGCTTATAACAAGCTTTTCGGAAGCTTCTAGAATTAGGGTTTTGCAATGTCATTTTTCTTTTGTCGGTTAACAAAAATTAACAACTGACTCTGATCGTGCAAAAAGAGGGGAAAAAAATTCTCGGGGGCTGTGCCCCTAAACCCCAGCGAGGATACATAACTTGTGTACAGTACTTGCATGATCAGTAGCCACATACCAACAATGACTTCATGTAGTACAATCATATGAGACCATACATGCTATGCCACTTCTTAAATTGAGCTTTCAAGGCCTTGATAATTTGTATAAGTCCTTAACTATACTTTCATAAAATTTACATTGACAAACTCTTCTATATAAAATTTAATTAATTGGATATTCTTTTTCAAAAAGCAATAAGCATTATGCTTAGTTAAAGTAAATTCATATTTAGTAATGATGATTATTTTGTTACATTGTTTTATTAATTAGTGTGGAGGTTGTTTCAACCATAGAGAGGTGTCCAAGCTAGAAGAAGAGGTAATAAATCCATTTCAAGTGCAAAAAATTCTAGCACAAGAAAAGAACATTACACAAGCATATGAAATTCAATGCAACATTGAAAGCTAAACACAACTTTATAAAATCTAATGTAGAGGTTTCCGAGTTAGATCCGATGCAAATTCTTGCAAGTTGGCATTGTGTAGGTGATATTAGTTATAGGCACCTCTATGAAAGGTCACATAATCATTAACAAGAGGAATTCTATTCTAAACTTGTACACAGTAAAGTAAATTCTAACACAACAAGATGAAAATTATGTCAGCCAAAGATATACTCCAATGCCCAAAATTTCAAAACAATAACCATTAAATCAAATTTCAATCTAATGGTTGGTGCTCCTTGTTGATATTTTCATATGTACTCTCTACAGAAAGGTGCACCATTGGCTATGGTTCTATAGTTGAGTTGGCCATGTGGGCTCAAATTATATAGTTTGCAATTTGTAATTTTTCTTCATCTCACATGTCTTTTAGAATGATTTGATTTAAAATCATTAAGGAGAAGAAGATAGATGATGGATCAAGTAGGCCCAAGATATTTAAAAGAATATCAAATGATTTTTTATTTATTAATTTCCATTAAAGAATAGCTATAGCTCATGGGAAAAAAATAAAGTAATATTTAAAAAAATAAGAGAACAAAGCATAAATGAAAGTGAAAAAAAGAGAGAGGTGTCCACCATGCAAGGAAAAGAGATTTTTGCATCCCAAAAGGTAATTTAAAAGTGAAAATAAGGGCAAAGGCTTAAGTGAGTGAAAATAACGGCAAATGCTTAAGTGATCATGAAGATGTGTTTGTCACAGAAGGAATTAAATCAAATCGAGATTTTTATTCCTTTGATTTTTCCTTTATTTCTCCAATCTTGTCTTTAACTTCTCAAAGTAGCTTCTTCTCATTTTTTTCTATAAAT
Organism: Cunninghamia lanceolata; assembly: GCA_027924645.1. Classification (NCBI taxonomy): domain Eukaryota; kingdom Viridiplantae; phylum Streptophyta; class Pinopsida; order Cupressales; family Cupressaceae; genus Cunninghamia; species Cunninghamia lanceolata. The sequence continues at coordinate 601,468 of BSBN01001562.1, forward strand.
ATGTATTTGTTGCTTCTTCTTCTCATTTTATTTTATAAATATGTATTTGTTTATTCAAATAAAAGAGAGATTTTTCTACTAGTGAACCTCTACTGCTTTGTGCACTTAAGAATTTAAGGAAATTATTTTGTAACCATCAAGATTATTAATAACAATTACATAATTGTGCCTTTGGCCTTTTACAATTTTTGTAAATAAAATTAAATATTTTATTTGATTATGCTCTATTTAGTTTTTCTGGTAGATTTATCTCAACTTTATTATTCTTGCATATGTATCCTTACTTTGTAAATCTAAATTTGATTAACCTCTTGCAAATTAATGCTTTTACAATATTCACATTTCATTATTATACTCGTGTTTATTTTGTTTCATGATTCAAAATCCTATGCAAATCACTTGTATGTGGATAGGAAGGTTTCAGTTAGCATTTCGCCTTCTAAATAGGTTTCAATTTTCGTTTCCTTCTTCATTTTTCTACAAAAGAGTGAAGTGAATTCATTGAAAGCCTTACAAAGAGTGAACTTCTAAAATCTCAGAGTTTATCCCACAAATGGTATCCTAGATTTACAAGATTTCCCATGTTGATGTAGGTTTATGTGCAGGTGTAAAATTAAATGACAACAGTACCCACATGTACCATATAATCCGTGAGAGAAAGGAGGACTTGAGATGTATCTATAAGACCCTAAAGGATAACTTTCTTCACCCCAAGCATCAATCAAAGATAAATGTATTGAAAAAAATCCAAGGGTTTAGTGAAGATGCCAACAACCTCTTCCTTAGTGGCATAGCACTCCATGTTGATAACATGATCCTAGTTGAGCTACTAAATGAAGTGATGTGGATATCAATATGTTTGGTGTACTAATGCTCTTTAGTATCTTCATGGCACTATGCACTTTGGTATTCACTACACTTTTATTAAATTGTTGACACTAGGTTAGTTATTCATGTCATTTCATAGTACCTAGGAATTCTCATATTTATTTATTTATTCACTCTATTTTCTTAAGCACACCTAGGTAATGTTGATGGTAAAATTTGTAACTTACTAACAATAATGGGAAATCTCAAAATGTAGGACTTGATTCTAAGATAACCTTTAGTTTTAGAGAAGTCGACTCTTCTTAATTTCTTTAGGATTTGATGAAAAGAGATAGAGATAAAGAACTATGCTTAAATAACCGAAACTATACTAAGGTGATGCTCTGAATCAGATTCAAACTCTCTGTGAAGGAAAATACTCACTTTCTCTTTTACTGATAATTAAATAGAATAATCTCAACTAATCAAAAGAGCATAAGTGCATGAGTTTTATAGAAGACGACATCTTGTTACTTTAGAAAATAGATAGAATGAATCACAATATTTCAAATATAACAGATAAAAGACTCAATATTTAGCACAGAATGTTATTTCTCTTCATTAGCAAAAGGAGAACATAGTATACAAGGCTCTAAAATGAATGCACAAATATACAATATTCAAAATCCTTTCTGAGAAACACCCACCAAGGCTTAAGCCTTCTTCTCTATTGTATTTCTAATAAATTCCTACCCATTACAGTAAAAACTCACACTCTTTAAATAGATTACTGAGTGAAGAAAACCCTATAGCAACAATAGATAACTAAAGAAAAAAGCTATGAAAGCCTGAGTTACATCGCAAAACTACTTGTAAAAGAACTTGAATCACTGCATGATCTTTGCATGAAGAAAAAGCCACAGGATATTCAAACTAGCCTATAGCACAACAAAAGCAATTGTCAAAAAACTCATGCTTGCAAAAAGCACGGCTTTGCCAAGTGTCTCCTTATCTAAATCTGCTAGGACCCACCATCCTTTATGCCATTTCTCCTTAATGAATCTTACATGCATCGTAGAAATGCCACGTATTTCCAACATCTAATAGTGCATCAGGAAGGAGCTGTCAGAAGTAGAGACTCTCAAAATGTGCACGGGGGAGACACCTAGATTCCTCAACCAATGCCACACCAAAAAGAAACTGTTAGAACTGGGCCCTTAAAGAAAGTGTGCAAGGTCAACACATAGCTCGTACTACCTTTCCTTCAATAAATGATGCAACTCTAGAAGTACGTCATCGCTCTGGGCCTCGCCAAAATGCAAAAACATGCCACGTGGATCTATTGACCAATGGCGCAATAGAAGAAGGATGCCAGAATTGAAGGCTCTCAAAATGTACATGGAGGCAACACGTGGGTCTCTCAGCCAATGGCACATCAAAAGGAAATTGTCAGAACCACTACCCCCTCGAAGTAGTACCATTTAAACACGTGGATTCCTCAACACTTCCCTGAAAAAAAAAGAAAACCTATATAAGCCCGAAACATAGATATATATTATGTGTCTCCAACATTATTTCTACGACACCAACTATTGACCATTTTTTCTATTGATGCTTATTCTCCTGAATTAAAATGAATCTACCACAAACTATTAAATATTCAAAATGTAGAGTTTTTACTCTACAGTTCTTGGTGACTCACCAAGGAATTTGTGCGTATATAGAAGGACCCAAAAGACTACAACAGAGAAAATGAAAAAAAAAAGAAACCAACAATGATTTTCTCTATAGCTTATGGAGAGCTTGCTACAATGAGGTCCAATCATCTTCAAAAGGTTGTTCATTCATTTTTAGTGCCTCAAACGCCCTATCTAGGTCTAGTATCTCCTTGTAAGAGAATCCATGAAGGATATCAATGGTGGCTTTAATATGAAATCCTAAATGGGTGAGTGTGACATCATGATGAGCCAAACAGTGATAATGGACAAAAACTTGCTAGATGAAAAAGTGCTAACATTTAGACTCATATTTAGATTTGGATGCAAAGAGTGTTAATATGTATAGCTCAAATATGGATTCCCTCTAAACATGCCTTGGTTTTACCTCATATTTAGGCAAGTGGGAGTCCCAAAACTTGCCAAAGAAACTTGCAAAACCACCCATTTAGTGTTATCCTAAAATTTTCCACATTTTCATCCTTGAAGCTAACAGACTTTTTGTAACTAACTTTAATAAAATGAAAAGGGTTTATAGAGGAAGCTATTAAGATTCTAACAATCTAATATATGCCTCATAATAATTTTAATAGGTAATTATTATTAATTTTCTACATACGTTATGTCTAATTTCCTGATAGATATACATATTGAAAAACATCCATAGCTTTCAACATATTAATCCCTTTTTAAATCCAAAAGATACATCACATTCTAGGATTTATTGGGTATACATTAAAATTTAAAATTTTTGAGTTTCATATATTTTTGACCAAGTTAGGTTGGCTAGAAAGTTAAGTTTTAATATTTTAAAAAAATTACAGTAAAAAATTCATAAATAATTATTTATTTATTTAAAAAATATAAAAAAATATGCGTCACATCTGCTCATGTGTCCTTTACTTAAATCCAAATCTTTGAGGAAAAATATTAGGTTGGTTGGAATGACACCTACTTTTTATGTTTTCTGAAAAAAATTAGTAGTGCTTCATTGAAATATCCAATTTTCATTAAACTATTTTTAAAATTTTCAAAAAAAAAGTAGTAGCCAATAAAATACATTCAATTTCTTACAACTTTTATTACTACCTTATTTCTAGATTGTGTAGATAACTCATTCAATTTTTGGCATGAAGTTGCTTAAATCTGGTTTTCACATTTACATTGCCACTTAGGGGTAGTGTTTGGGCCATCATGATCTTGCACTCACCCAAATGCACGAGAGGTTGTAAAAATGCTTTAACCTCTATGATACTTAGTGTTTGACTCAGACCTACAAACGTTGTCTAGTCATTTTGCTTGTTCACCAATAGGACCTTAATCTTCTCATTAGAGAGGACTATTGAACCGTTGAGAAATGGAGAGGGGAGTCCTAATTGGACCAAATGTTCAATGTGTCCCTTCATTTCTTGGACCACTTTCTTTAAAGCCTCCAAATGAGATTTGTATTTTGGAGCCGTCTTATTTCAACTCAGGAATTCATTTACTTTTACTGTTGCAGTCCTCCTCTTGTCCACTCTAGTTGCTAAAAGAGATTCTTCGAAAGAGCTATAGAGATTTTGTGCCAATAGATGGGATTCAACAACCTTGGGAGTTACTAGAGATAGAGTTTGTTCTACAACAACCTCAACATCCACACTGAGAGATTGAGCATCCTAAATAAAGTTAAGCGTCAGCTTAAGCTTGGTGGTCTCCTCCAAAATATGCCTCCAGAATGAAATATGCAATTCTTGAATAAGAGACAAAACATTCATCATGGGAGGCTACTGCGTGAGATCCTATTTGAGTTGAAGGAGTTGTTTCTCTTTCGCTAGTACATCCTAATTCAATTTCTTATTTGCATCTCTCTCCTCTGTGAGACTCTTATGTACTTGTATCAATTCACTCCTCTTGTCACTCAATTATTTTTTGGTTTGACTGTTCTCCTTCTTCAGAGTATCTAGCTATGTCCTTAGTGTCTCCAACTCCATGCTGAGACCAGCACTCTTACTTTGCTCTGATTTTAATTTATGCTTGGAGACCAAACTCTTCATTTCAGAGGTGAGCCTAGAGACTTCTGCATCTTTGGCTCTAGATTCCACCCTCATCTAGTCCACTATGCTCTTGACTTGAACCAATTATTGCAACTGTTTCTCATACTTTCGGCTCATTTTGATATAGTCTATTGTGACAGACTTCTAGGTTTCTTCCATTAACTCCAACTTATCTTGTGGCCCGGCTTGTGCAAGATTTAGACCCACAACATGAATAGAATAATCCTTTAGTTGTATTTGCTCTTGATGCTTAAAAATAGTCGAGGTCATGTGAGCAATCATCAGGGTATGTTGTGCATGGTCATACAGAGAACACATGCAAGGAATCGCAGGGGCTCAACCTTCTTTAGTCTTATATTTTTCTAAACGAGCCTCTTGTACCTTTCTTGTAGTCTCCACCTATTGGTGAAATGTGATCGAAGATTGAATCATCCCGCCAGTGAATAGAGCACCTTGGGGTAAAGCATAGGGCATAGTCACTTGTTGTTATGTCGAGGTAGGGCCGAATCTGGGAGGAACTGGGGAATGCATCATTAGAATAGAGGGAGAGAATAGCGGTGAATTGATAAGAGGCGTGGCAGTAATTTGCTTGGTAGAAGGTGTGGAAAATGAGGGTGGTGGAGACATAGGAAAAGTAGATGAAATAGGGGGAGGGAGCACATTTAGTGGAGTTTGGAAAAATAGGGGGACAAATTGAGAGAAACAAGAGGGGAAAGAGATACTTACCTGCTCTATGACGGATGTGGCTGCACTAGTTACTGAGATAATGATTGGAACATCTTCCTCTTTAGATTCTTCTTGCAACACTAGCTTTTGCTTCTTTCTTTGTCATTGCTCTTGCTTTGTCTCCACTTCCCTCTCTAGCTCAGTCTCTATTTCTATTTCAGCTTCCTCTTCCTCTCTGAAGATTTTGCTCACATTGTATGGGGAGGTTGGCTCACCATGATATTCATCCCATATCCGCTCCCATTCTTCATCTGTCTCGATCTCCCCAAATATTTTCTCCCATTCTAAGATTTCTTTCTTATATTTCCAATAGGTATTAATTTTGTTGATGGGCCAATCATCCTTCAACAAGGCATTTTTTAGACCATGCCCCATAGGATTTGTAAGATCATAGGGTTTTATGATCTAATAAAACACCTCCAATGGATGCCTAGATTCTTCTGGAATCTATGCCAACTCAATGTAATCAACAGTTATATCAGTGAGTGGTAACCTCCTCGACTCAATTGTGAGGTGGGTTTGATGCTCGAAAGCCATTGGAGACTTCGATGCAGACAACCATTTCTTCACAACACCATTAGGGTCATATTGCTATTTATCCATGGCCTACTCTAAACCCATCTCAACTAGTTTCATCATGAATAGATGGTTTGCTTATCTCTTTAGCACTGTAATGCCCCTGCCCTTAGAGAGGGGAATATTGTAAAAAGATTTTTGCTTCTTTCCTTCTCCAAATTCAGAATCAATGACATCTAACTAGAAACTCATCTCCAACATTACTACTCTGTCAGTGAGAAATTTTGGGAACCGAAATGGTTCCTCTTGAAACCATGTACACGTAGTAGGGTGAAATGAGCACCAAAGAACCAATCACATGGAAGATACAAACTAGACATCAAGGCCCTCTGCTTGCCACTCACTCGAAAATAGATTATATCTAGGTTGAGATCTATTAGGGCCGAAGTCATGAAACGCTCCGAGTACTCATAAAATCCAAAAGTGTTTGATAGAAGGGGAGTCCATGCAGACACTGGAATGAATCTTTACCCATCGCCCATGTCCTCAGCCATTGCTAATTGAATGTGGGGTGAGAAGAACTGGGGATTCTGAAAAAGCATCAAATGTAAAAAAAAGGATGTGTACCTGAAATACGGCTAGTGATGAAAAGTGCCCAACTAATAATTCATCTTATCTGCTATAATCTCCAAAAGATATATCTTGTAGGCTTGCTACCAAGAGATTTTCTTCAACTAAAAAATGGTGCCCAATTGATAATCATACACATTCACATCATTTTCAATACCACAAATGAAAGCAAGCATCGAGCACGTGTCTTGCACATCTCTATTGAAACCGGCCAACCCAATTGGCAAAGAAGGCAGGACTGTGTTACTATGGTCTAGATGGAGCTCATTGTTCAGGAATACCAACTAATTTTACCGCGTACCCCAAGTCTTTTTCCACTTAGTCATATTGCAGAAATATGTGGAAGCATCATATCAGATACCCAACATATCCATCACATCTTGAGGAGAGATTGTAACTCCTATATTTGACCTACAATAACGTGGGTATCTTTGTCATAACATTTGATACAAGCCTCCACTAGCTCAAGGCTAGGAAAAACTTGAGGCTCTAAAAACTGAGCCAACTAGGAAGTCCACAACCTAATCCCAAAAGTCTCTGCCTCTCCTTGTTTTACCCTTGCTTTCATGCATGCATGGGTTCCTTCCCAGAGATTCTTAGTACGTTTCGATAAAACAAGATAAAAAATGTTATCAACAAGATCTATTACAAGGGAGGAGTCTTGAATCCACCTACTCATTTATGCTCTCTGATCTGTGAAAATTTTGGCTTGCATTGTGCTGGTGCTAATGCATAAGATTTGTTGTTTACTAACTCTGGGGGCAAATATATAGTCACCCTTGTCATAGAAGTCCTCCTTCTCTTGGCACCTCCACTGCTTCCCACCTCCATTTGTATTCTCCAACCACTGATAACTTTTTCCTTAGACCCAGAAACTTAGAAACATTAAAAGTGTTGCAACTACTATGTAAGCTCTATTCACTCTCGCTAAGCTTGTCACAAATGAAACATAACAGGCTCCCAAAATTTTATATGTATCCGCTTTGATCGTTGTACCCTTTTAGTCACCTTAATATCACATGTACTAGAGTATTTTTAGTGATCCATTAACCAATCTCGATGAGGATATGCTATTAGTGTACTGCTACCAATCAATGATTGAAGATCTTTGGTAGTTGGGCAATTCTTGCAGTTGTAACTCAAGAACTGAGCACGTGGACTAAAGCCAATGGCTTTATTGAAAACACAAATGTGCTACAAGCACTTATTCAAAAAGAGGTGGGAAACTCAACCTCTTGGGAAACACATACCTAAACTAACTATGTACAAGTGTCACACCCCCCTTTAGTTATAGAATTTCAAGAAGATCCCATGTATGGGAATCTTGGTTACCTTGCCATTTTCATATTCTAGGTCAAATGTGTTGTTTGGTTTGCAAACAACTATCCTAAATGGTCATCTCCATAGGGAATAGAACTTCACATGCCCATCTAGTTTCATAGCTCTTTCCTCTCATTTTAGGACTGAGTCTCCCACCTTGAAACCTAAATTGAAGTGGTCCCCTGATCAAACCATCACTTGACTATAGATTGGTGATTATACATAGCATCATAAGTGGATTCCCTTTTTTCTAGAGTACTATCAATTCAACAAGCCTTACTTGCATTTCTCCACCTTCTTCTATATCTAGTTGTTTCAGGAGCTATAATGCTAGAATCTCTATTGACAATGGCATTGCGACTCTTTTTCTGTATATAAGCTCATAAGGGGAAGTCTTGATGATTTACTTTGGGGTGATGTGATCTTCCCATAAAGAAAATTTAAGGTTCTTATGCCATTCCTTTTGGTGATCTTTGCCCATCCTTTTGATCAGTCGAATCAAGTTTTTGTTTGTCAATTCGACTAGGCCATTTCCTTGTGGATAGTAGTTTGAATAAATTTTTAATAAAATACCATTTTGCAAGGCAAACTCAGAAACTTTAGATCCCAAGAATACTTTAGCATTATTGAGATAATTGTGTTTGGGGATCTAAATCTTGTAACAATATCTTCTAGAAAACTTAGGATGACATTTTCAGTAGCTTCCTTCAAGGGCACTGCTTTGCTCCACCTAGTGAAATAATCAGTTGTCGTGAGGATCCATTTGTGACCAGCACTAGAAACTAGGTTGATCATCCCCATTAAATCTAGGCCCCACTCAATGAATGACTCTTCTATCATGACTAGGCTGAGAGGCATCACAACATTTTTCTACCTACCTACAAAATATTGACACTACTCGCACTGTTTCACCATTTCAAAAAAATTAGAAAATAAAATTGACCAATAATACCCAGCACATAGAATCTTGTCTGTGGTAGTTCTAGCTGAAAAATATCCTCCAGATGAGCCATAATGCACGTGTTAGTGTAGAGTTAAGTTTTCACTTAGGGTTGATCATGTAGGTGATTCTTTCTCGTATCGGGTAGTTATTAACCCGTCACATATTTTATGCCTTTAAAAGGCTTGTATACTATGTAATTTATCATCTCATTCAATATTTTCATCTCTAGTGAAATAGGCTTTTCTTGCTTCTCTCGTCTATGAATATTTATTTACAGGCTGTGCTCCTGGGAGGTGCTTGACACCAACAACAAGTAATGTAAAATTTTATCAGCTTTACCCTTTTCCATGCATTTGAGTAGGATTCCGTTGAAATTTCTTCTAAATAGGAAACCATCGATTAGGGAGTAATTAGGACTATACATCCTATAGAAATGCCTCTTATGAGGAGGGAGATGATTTGGGTACTTCCCTATTTCCATGAAACATATCCTATCTGATACCCAAGAATATGTGTCATCATTTATCAGTACTAATTTTGATTTTTCCTCTTGATCTGCAGCAACATCCAGATTCTGAGTAATGTACTCACAAATCCTTCTTCCCCTAACTAGTTTTGTGGGTCTAATGTCCATGTCATATTCCATAATCTTGGTGATCTAGCTGGCTCTTTTTTCTTTGATTTCTCCTTCCATGATATACTCCCACACACTCACATGTGCCACCAGGATTATTACCTTGTTTCTAGTTATCAAGTACCAAAACTTTTTTAGACCCTTGACTATAGCATAAGCCTACTTTTCCACAAAGTTGTAACTGGACTCATACCCTCATAGAGTCTTTGAATAAAAATAAATCATATGTTCTTCAGACTGATTATCCCCTTTCTGAGTTAGCACTGCCTCTACATCGTGCTCCCGTCGTATACATACATAAAGAAGTCCTTAGTAAAAACTAGGTTTACTAACATTGTGGCAATAGAAATGGCCATTTTGATACATTCAAAATCTTGCTGGGCCTCTGGAGTCCATTTGAAATTCAACTCCTTTCGCAGCATCAAAGTAATAGGTCTGACCAAACTACAAAATTTGTAATAAAATGACTTACAAGGTTGATCTTTCCTAGGAAAGACTGCACTCCCTTCTTGTTAACTGGCAATAGTAGGTTCAAAATAGCTTCAACCCTTTTAGGGTCTATAGAGATCCCTTATTTTCACACATGTCAAGAGCAACTTCCCTTGAGGAACCCTAAAAATACACTTCTTTGGATTTAGAGAAATCCTAAACTCTTGGCATTTCTAAAAAACATTCTCAACATGGTTGAAATGATCTTCACCTACCCTGGTGAATATAGTCATATCATCCAGGTAAACTAGAATGATCTTATTCATCAATTCATTGAAAGCGGTATCCATGGCTCGCTGGCAGGTAGGTCCAGCATTAGATAGGATGAAAGGCATCTTTGCATAACAATGGTCCCCCACTTTGTAGTGAAAGTGGTCTTATGCTGATCCTTTTCCTTTAACCATATTTGATTGTACCCTAAAAACCCATCAAGAAGAGAAAATCTTTTTGGCCCTACCACTGTTTGTAGAATCTGTTCCATAGGAGGTAAAGGATAGTGATCTTTGAGGGAAGCTCAATTTAGATCGTGAAATTCGACATAGAGCTTGATCTCACTATTTTTCTTTCAAACTGGGACCAAATTGGACACCCAAGTTAAATGTTTGATAGGGAAAATGGTTTTGGACTCAATTAGCTTCTTTAATTCTTGGGCCATCATGGACTAGATCCTTGGATTTACTGGCCTTTGTTTCTAATGAACTGGTTTTGCCCCTTCCACTATTTTGATAATGTGATGTACTATTCCTTTATTATACCCCTAGAGGTCTTCATACTTCTAGGCTATCACTTTATCATATTTATTACAGAAGGAGATTAGTTGTTCTTTTTCTCATTGGGTAGTAACATTTCCTACCTTGCTTCTCTTCCCATCACCGATCTCCAGTTTGGAGTAATCATCCTTGTTGACCATAAACTTTCTTCTATCTATTTTGGCATCATCAGGATTAAATAAACTTTCTAAGGTTATTAGACCTTTCAAGAGTTTATTTTTCTTTAACTGCAATATTTGGTCTCCATAGGGTTCTTATATCTTGGGTTAGAGTTGATCAGTGAACTCACTAGACTGTTGTAGGAACAAAGCGATCTCATCATCACTCTCAAAAACTTGCTAGTGATTCCCATTATCTGGGATAGCCGGTTCGATGATTAGTTTTACCATATTTTTATTTAGCCATAGATCCTTTGTAGGGTTGAATTGTGGACCAATTTGTGCCATTTTGTTGGCTTCAATGTTTTGTGTTCTTCAAACCACCTGGATATTGAAAGTGGTGAATTTTTCTATTTGATCCCATAATTTGTGATGATAGGACCTCATCCTTACATTCTTTGTAGTGGCCTTTTCCTGAACTTGATTTATCACCAACTCTGAATTTCTGAAAACTTGTAATTATTTGATTCCCATCTTTTCTGCCAAGGTAAGTCCGTGAACCAAAGCTTCATACTCCACATCATTATTTGTGCAACTGAACTGGAAGCTAAAGGCTCTTAGAACTTTCTCCCTTTCTAGTGACTAAAGACATATTCTAGTTCTTGAACCACTTATGCATTTTGTACCATCAAAGTGTAGGGTCCATAGAGAGTTATCCATTTCTATGACTTGTTTATTCTTTTTTGCCTTTTTGTGATCTCTGGAATCACAAAATCTTCTTCAATGATTACGTATATCTCTAATCCAGTAGAATCATAGTTCTCGAAAGGGTCATTCTAAGAGGCTTCTTGCAACAGTGCTTCCTCTTCTTTTGTTCTGTTACTCAAGATGCCTTTTTTGTCAAGTAATTCCATATCCAATCTTTCATCCTAAGTGACTATGGTATGTGCTACTTCAAAATTTGTCATTCCTTCCTCTGAAATGTGTTCCTTGTGCAATGGTTCAGACAACACTTTTATCTTAGAACTACACATAGTTCTTAGAATCAGATGAGACCAATCTAATGAGAGATACCCCCAATTTTGACAGTGAAATCGCTGGATAAACAAAGGTCAAAAACATGTGGGATATTTATTACGAACACATCCTACTTGACTTTGAAATTCGGGCATGCATACAACATGAGAGGCAACTCCTTAAGAAATTGTACAGTTTGTACTTGATTTCCATCTAACTACATCACCCCTTTCTCCATGGGCTCATATTTAATCTAAAGAGCATTAGCTATTTGTTTCGGCATTATAGTGGCCCTTGTGCCTAAGTCTATCATGGAATTATGTAACAACCTCTTGCCTATTATCAAACTTAAATAGAATAGGGTAGGTTTCTCCTTACCTCCTTTTGCCTTTGGAATCACCAGGGAGATCCTAGGATCTTACTGAGGGGATTCCTCAAATATCACCTTCTTCTTTGTGCTAGTATCTAAGGCCTTTCCTTTGAAACATGCCACCAATAATCGTAGGGCTACATTTTGATCCGTCACATAATGCACCATACATACATCTGCTACATCCCACAAGTGTTCTTCAGGGGTCTTGAACTCTGCCCAAGTGAACTTTGGAACTACTTTTAAGGTGTTTGCTAGGATAGGGTCCCAAGTATTTGGTGGTGTTGGAGGAATCAATGTGATGCCACTATTCCAGTAACCAAATTTCCTTGGTGGTACAGGTTGAGCCATCTATGTTGCTCATGCTCCTGTTGCAATTCTTCTATGAGCAACATATACTAACAACAAAACTAAAAGCCCCAGGTTACTCATCAAGCGACTCCTCATTATAGGCCCTTGGCACATGCAAATTGTGAGATCAATACACCCAGGATAGCCAATTGTAGAAAACCTTCACAAATGAGAGAAACAAATATTTCACCAAAGAAAATCATTGAGAATGAGATGATTTACATAATGTACAAATGCCTATTTAAAGGCAAGAAAATATATGACGGGTGAACAACTACCCAATATAGGAAAACTACCCTACGGGTAAAAAACCACCTCATGGGAAAAACTAATTTCCTTATGTTAAACTTAATACTCTAACACAAACAAATCTCTTGGTTGGGAGATTAAAAGTATCCCACTAGGTGTACCAAAAATTGTTGATTGCTAAAATTTGTAGCTTACTAACAACAATTAGAAATCTCAAAGTGTGGGACTTGATTCTGAGATAACCTCCAATTTTAGAGAAGTCGGCTCTTCTTAATTTCTTTGGGATTTGATGAAAAGGGATATAGATAAGGAACTATGGTTAACTAACTAAAACTATACTAAGGCAATGTACCAAATTAGATTCAGACTCTCTGTGAAGGAAAAGACTCATTTTGTCTTTTATTGATAATTAAATAGAACAATCTCAACTAATCAAAAGTGCATAAATGCATGATTTTTATAGCATACTACATCTCATTACTTCAGAAAATAGATAGAATGAATCACCATATTGCAAATATAATAGATAAAAGACTCAATATTTAGCATAGAATGTTATTTCTCTTCATTAGCGAAAGAAGAATAGAGTATACAAGGCTCTTAAATGAATGCACAGATATACCATATTTAGAATGCTTTCTGAGAAACACCCACCAAGGCAAGTAAGCCTTCTACTCTATTGTATTTCTAATAAATTCCAACCCATTACAATAAAAACTCATGCTTTTTAAATACATTACTGAGTAGAGAAAACCCTAGAGTAACAATAGATAACTAAAGCAAAAAGCTATGAAAGCCTGAGTTACATCACAAAACTACTTGCAAAAGAACTTGAATCACTACATGATCTTTGTATGAAGAAAAAGTCACCGTATAGTCAAACTAGCCAATAGTGGAACAAAAGCACCTGTTAGAAAACTCGCACTTGCAAAAAGCGCAGCTTTGCTAAGTGTCTCTCGTTATCTGAATCTATTGGGACCCACCATCATTTATATCATTTCTCCTTAATGAATCTTACATGCACCGCAGAGATGCCATGTATTTCCAACATGTGCATCAAGAAGGAGCTGTTAGAAGTAGACTCTCAAAATGCATGCAAGGGCAACACCTGGATTCCTTGACCAATGGCGCACCAAAAAGAAACTATCAGAACTGGGCCCTTAAAGAAAGTGTGTGAGGGCGACATGTAGATCGTACTACCTTTCCTTCAATAAATGATACAGATCTAGAAGTACTTCATCGCTCTAGGCCCCACCAAAATGTGTAAACATGTTACATGGATCTATTGACCAATGGCGCAATAGAAGAAGGATTTCATAATTGAAGGCTCTCAAAATGTGCACGGAGGTGACAAGTGGGTCTCTTGGCCAATGACGCATCAGAAAGAAACTGTTAGAAACATTACCCCCTAAGAGCAGCACCATTTAAATATGTGGATTCCTCGACACTTCCCTGAAACAAAAGAAAACATTTGTAAGCCCAAAACATAGATATATATTATGTGTCTTTGACACTATTTCCACGACACCAACTATCGACCATTGTTTCTATTGATGCTTCTTCTCTGGAATCAAAATGAATCTACCATGAACCCTTAAATACTCAAAATGTAGAGTTTTTATTCTACAAGTACTTGTGCCGTTCAATCATATGATCATTTCTTATGCATGTGATCAATACTTAGCTAGTTTCTAGGTTGGGTTATTTTCCATCTATCATGCTAGTTCATCTAGTTATCCTCCACCTATCATGTTGTAAATCAACATTAGTTAACTCCCATCTATTATGCATGTTTATCTTTAGTAATATTCCACCTTTCATGCATGTATTAGCTTCACCCTTGCTCTATATAACCATGGGATCATTTACACTATTTATTCAACTTGGTTAATAACATTACTCTATTATTTTTCTATATGTCCCTATTTACTTTTATACATAGATCTAAGTGGAATGTTATTTTAATTTGACATTTTTGGGTTATCATAATAGTTCATTGTCCTAAATGGTATTAGAGGTCAATTCCTACAAATGTAAATGGTGTACCTATGATGATGATATCCTAAGACTTGAAGAAAGTGTAATGTGTGATGTAACATTTGGCCAACTGTAAGAACTAGGATTTTGGAATTTCTTGATTAAAACATTAAGTAAATCACATTAGCTAATGTAAAATAATGATATGACTAGTGTATGAGTGATTTTAATTGGCATCAATGTTAATGTTGAGTGATTCCCAAAAGATGATAGTTGATCTTAGATTATAAGAGATAACTGAAATGACCAAGGGGTAATGTCCTTTCATACATGTCTTAGGTGCACAATTTGAAAGTTTTAGCAAATGAGTCAGTGAATAACAAATAGTTTTTAGCTCCAATGGCTATGGTGAGAAGGACTAGCTGGTGATCATAGTTAGATAGGAAGAAGAAACTGTAGATAGAAACATGTGGAGAAATAGAGATTATACCCAAATAAAAATCATGAGAACTTTTGAGCATGGCTTGTAAAAATAAGCATTTCAAAAATGACACAAACATAAAGAGAATATCAGATACCTAGCACATAGATCAGAAATGTAGGTGGGGACAAAATGGCCCATTGAATAGGAGAGTGAATGAGGAAAGTGGTGACAAAAAGCTCCACTATTACCCTAGGTAGATCTTTCCCACTCGATATTGAACATTCAAAGGCCATACCTATCTAGTAGGGAAAACAGGAATAAAGGGAGGAATCGACATGAAAATTTTCCCAAAAAGAGACATGTCAATACATTAGAGCAGAGAAATAAGAGAGAATAGAAAAAAATTCAAGTTTCAACATGTACCAGGTAATAGAGGAAATAAAGTGGTAACAAATCTAGAAGACTAAGAAGGAAGACTAAAGAACCCACAAAAGTCACCTTCTGTAATTATTCAGATACCAAACATCATGCTAAATCAACAAATAGAGGAGCTAAAGGAACTCATGCTAAAAGGTAAGTTCTAGAAATCCTCTCCCTTAAAATCTACTTTGATTCTTTGGATGGAACAAAATTGGCCTATAAAGGAAGAAATTCATGTTTTAGATGAAGGGTTTTAATTCCAAGTTCCAAACAAAAGAAGATAGAGAAACTATTTTAAAAAATAACACATGATTCCTTGAGGGAGTAGGATTATATTACCAACATTGGCAACCACACTTCAACCCTTCAACAACCAAAATAAAGTTTACTCATTTTCGTATTTTTCTCAAAAACCTTCCACTAGAATACAGAGACCCTGTAATCATCAAGATTATAAGTAATATTATAGGGACATTTTAAACACTTGATGGGGAAACCAATCTTAACATAGAGAAAAATATAAGAATGTGCATCTTAATGGACACCTCTGTAGGATTCCCACCCACAATAAACTTAACAAGATTAGTGGGGAGATGGGAACAAGCTATATATTATGAAGGTCCATAATTAAAATGTTCCAAATGGTAGGGGTATGTAAATATCATATGTCAAAACACCTATCTTCAAGAATAGAGAATTGATAAGCCTCACTCTACTCAAAAAAAGATTACATTGAGAGGAGATAATGTAAAAGCTACACCCCTATTATCCAAGAAATATCCCTCACACTATCAACCCAACATTTATCCCTTCCCTCCTAGCTATCTTGTCCAAATTTAGACAGTAACCAAAATACCTTAGTTGAATCCAAAACTATGCTTTAGGAAATCTTCCTTCAAGTCCATCTTCAAATGAAAAATGTAGAAGAGGAACTAGATCATCAGCATGAAAAGGAAAAAGAAAACTTGAGAGATGATTTGTTATATGACTGTAAGAACCTAAATACACTGGTAAATGATACTCTAAGGAAAGTGGTGTTGATTGTTTTAAATTCCCAACCTGATATCAAGGAAAACAGATCTATAGAATAGCCATTTCTAATAACTGATCTATCTCAAGGGATTGGCCAATGAGTAGGAAATCAGGGTTTTCAATGCCTCTTTATTCTACACTTTAGGCTCTGTGAAACCAAGGAGGGTGTTCCTATTTTGGATCTTTCCCTTTTGGGGAAAACAATGTTCTATTCAAATGGATGGGGGGTCCCTGAGATACTTTCTCAATAACATTGTTCCTACAACAGATGTGTTCCTTCTAGATTGCTTAAAGAATGTTTGATAAAGTAAATAGATGGGCTAGATTCTTAAGCTTTAGTACTATTTCTTTACAGAGGAACACGTAAAATAAACTTAACTTCTAAAACCTATTTTTGGAAGGGAAAATGTGTTGATTTCTTTAAAATGATGAGGATGAATAAAGGGACATAAGCTTAGTATAGTAATTATGAATAGATCAGTGCCTATCCAAGGGCCATAGAGTCAAGAGACTTGCAGAAACTTTAAAGAACTATGATATAATAAAACCTAGTTTATTGTAAATATATAATAACACCTTACATTAAAATACTTTACTAGTCTTGGAGTTAACCATGCTTAGTTGTCCCTGTAAACCAATACTACATTCAATATTCTCTTGGAGCCATTTATTTTACTACTTGAGTAAATGCCACAAGAAAAATACACAAACACATGAAAGACTGTGATGATGAATAAAAATGATCCTTAATCAAATATATATTCATAAATGTAGATCTATATACATGAAGTAGGAGACAATACACTTCAAGACTCAACATGATTTGTAAAGTAAAATTTTTAGTAAATTATAACACAACCTTTGTAGTTCTATCAAGACATCTTAAAACTCAAAATGAAGACTTGAAAATGGATGACTAAATCTATTTGCATAAAATAAACTATTTACAACTCCTCCTTAAGTAGATTGATCCCATATTTCATACTAAGTCTAGAGACATGACCTTGAACCAATAATTTTCACAAGCCCTGAATTTCCTTTTATAGAGATAAGGGAGCAGACAAGCTTTAGGCTACAAGACAAAAAAAGTTACAAATTTGAGTAACCAAAAGATGAAGTTGTGAGAGGAGGCCGGTGTAACCACTTCTCAACTGTATGCCTAGTTTCCATGGTATATGCTAAGGTAACCGTATTTCAAACTACGTGTCCTCTCAATTTTAAGCAGGGAAAACAGGTCGTGATGTTACTGGGGGACTATTTGTTAGATGTTGTTAGAGCTCACATACCCATCATATGCCACCTATCTATTCTATAAGAGCATTCACTATCCAGCTTATCCACCTTAATTGGGAACGACTGCAAGCAACAATATCAGAATAAAACCCCATCAACTGGAGTTCTTTGCTTTATGCCCATTGTCATTTGCAAGGATGTGATTCCTCCTTCATAATTGAGTAGTCACCAACCAACTCAATCAGATAGAAACCAGATGAAATCACATTGGGGTAGATATGGCAACACCATCCATCCAGTGAGGGGGGCACCAACAACAACAAAATGGGAGAACTCTATCTTCATATGCTAAATCCCGAGAGGAAACATCCCTACTAGTAAAACTGATGCATTGTTAGGAAAAGTAGAAGAGGGACCAAGGCAAAGAGAGACATGATTTCCCTTTGCATTTGATTCTAATCTGCCAAATGACAGACATAAGGAATGACTGGAATATGGAAATTAAAACCCGTGGTCCAAATCTGAATGAAATAGTAGGAAGAAGAAAAGCTGACAGAGATTTGTAAAATATTGTTGATGTTCCCAAATTTTCCTTGCACCACCTATTCCAAAGGGAAAAAACTCCAAGTCTCCTAATTTTATAAGGACAAGTTAATAACCATGAGAACAAGGAAGAGAATTCGATAGAATAGGGGAGAAAACAAAACACACAGGAGCAGGGGAGA
Organism: Cunninghamia lanceolata; assembly: GCA_027924645.1. Classification (NCBI taxonomy): domain Eukaryota; kingdom Viridiplantae; phylum Streptophyta; class Pinopsida; order Cupressales; family Cupressaceae; genus Cunninghamia; species Cunninghamia lanceolata. The sequence continues at coordinate 619,947 of BSBN01001562.1, forward strand.
TCCATACTGCCAGCACATTTTAAACAGTATAAGGGGTAACACTAGTAATTGCCTATTTATAGAAATTCCAGGATGTAAGCATACATCTGCACATCTTTGGTCTAATAAACTCTAGACATTTCAAAGCATTCCTGTCATAAATGGAAATCTTTTGAAGATTATCATAAATGAACTAAAAGTTTGGATCTCATAATTTTGTATAACTGAGAACATCACTTCTTGCATTGAAAATGCCAAGTCAGGTGTCTTGATTTCCTCAATTTAGCACTGTCATCATGTCAAATTTCATCACACAACAGATGAAATGTCATTCCTGGTAGAAGCACGAATTTCCAAAGGTCGAGTCTGTATAAGCCAAATCTTTATGTTAGTAAATTCCTTTGTAGTGGCGGTGATGGAGACTCTGCACATGCCTGAGAGGTTAATGCTTGCAATGAAGCATCATCAGATCAACGCCAACTCATCTCCCTGTCACATTTTTAAATTTTGGCCGTCGATCACGATCCTAGCTGGCTTGACTTCAATGATGTTGATTTGGCCTTTTAGATAGTAGGAGGGTATTTTTTGTTTTTCCCAATGATGACCTACCACTTGGATAGCTCTCCCAACCATGATCCTGAGAAAATATCCTTTTTGCAGTATAGTTAAGACAACCTCTGCAATTCTGCATTCGAAGGATATGGCTGGAGACATGATCTCGGTGGAATGGCGGATGACCATTAGATTAGGTACACACAAACATGACAACTCTCCAACAAGTGGTCACATCCATAGGACTATGACACTTTAGGTCCTTGTTATTTAATGCACTAGTCCCATCCTTTAGAAAGCCACGTGTTAAGATTTTGCCATTCCGCGATTGCCTAGAAAGACCCCTTGGTGAAGTATGGCAGTATGGCAAAAATATAAAGAAACCATTTTATATTGTCTAGGGTCCACCATCCTTCCCTCCTTGATAGTCACTGACCAGCTGTCACCCTTTCCACAATTCTGCAGGTGCCAACTCCATCAATATTTTATTGTTGGTGGATTGACGGAAACAAAACCACTATCACCACTTGTTAGAAAAAGAATTAGTAGGACTAGACCTTGGCGTATATGCTTTTAGAAATATCTTTTTCCTTCTAGAAAAAAGGGGGCCAATGGGTCTATTTCTTCTAAAATAAAGCTTTTCTAGGCGTGGGCTAAAAAAGGTAACTATACGGTGAGGGGCAGGTCAAATAACATTCAGGGGGACATAAGGAAGCAACTTAAACTCTGGGTAACAAGAGATAAGCGGTCACCAAAGAAATATAACAAATGTGACCTTTACATTTTACTTTGGCATGGGGTTTTAGGGCTTAACGCTTCTTTTGGTATGCAAAGAACCCTAAATCTGGAAATCTTCCAACATAATGACATAACCCTGAGGAAAAAAATATTAGAACTATGAAAATTTTTATATGGTTCCATCAGTGGCTCTAGTTGGGGATGCCTGTTCAACCTAAAAAGGGCGAGATCTTAGAAAAACTCTGGAGGAGCAAACCAAACACGTAATAGCCCCAGACCATTATGCAGAGAAAAAGCCTAGCCTGCCTCTGTCAAACATTTTGTTCTCTAGTGACCTCATTAGTCTGCTTCTAAAAACTTCACTGAAATTCAACCTATTTCTGTCATAGACACTTGGATAGCCTTTTGGACAATTATTTTTTTAGTCTCCCCAACTGTTCTGAACCATAGATATTTGAAAAATATTGTTAAAAAGAGAGTCAGCATCTGACTGAATTATATCCAACCACTTGAGATAACTATTATTCTCTAATTTTTGTTTTTTACATATATCTGGAAAATAAAAGCAATCATAATCCATTTCATAGTTGGTAGAGAGGGAATTTTCAGATTTCACCGAGTCGGTGTCAAACCTAAAACAATCATACTCAGTTTCTTCTTTAAGATTTGACACCCTGACTTTATTTTCTAGTATTTGAGCTAGCCATTCCATTTGATGGTGAATATGAGAATGGGAATCATCCAAGTCTTAATCCATTAATGAAGTATTTGTTCCCCCAAATACTTCTGTATGTTGAACTAATATTAGTTCATTAGCCTCCTCGGGATTCTCTTCAAAGATTGGATTATCTATGTATCCATACCCTTTATTGTTGATAAATCCATAGGCTCATCAAAAAGTGGGTTATCTCTTATATGCATTATGTTTGCACACTCTCCAATATTATTGTCCTAATAACTTGCATCATTATCTGACTCAGAGCTTCCACAACTCTGGTGTGAGCATTCTGATAACTACTTACCACTTTCTGCATTATTGGCAAGAACCAATTCCTCTTGATATTCAAACTCAAAAGAAGCTATTTCTCTAGGAGATGAAATCTTGTTATTTGATACAAGACATACATCCTCATAAATAGGGGAAGTATCCTCACAACTTGCCACATATTCATAAGACAAAGCAACCTCCTTAATTGATGTTTCTTTAGGCACCTGGGTATTAATTATCTCATAAGTTGCCCTATAAGGATCTAGAGATTTCCTTTTATTCTGATAGTAAGGGCAAGAATGAGAAACATGACTATATAGATATTGAATTCTTCTGTCTTGATCACAATCCCTATCCCCTTCAGTACACTGAGTTTTATATGTTGATTGTTTTGACATGGGTTTATTTGAATTGTCTAGTTTGCTTCCCCTTGGCAAATGGGGGAATAGATGGATCCATTCTTCTTTTTATAACTATTTCCCACAAATTCACAATCTTTTATCATTGTATGTTTTAAATTATTTTTTATACTCATGGCTAAAGAATATGCTTGCATCATAGTAGTAGGGTTCCTATCTCTTAGTCGATAACTATCCTTTTCATTGAATGCACCTAGATATATAATCAAACACATAGCCTCATTAGGTCTAATATTTCCAGGAATATCCCTCACTATTTTGGCAAATCTTAAATTGAAAGTTGGGATTGATTTCTTATCTTCTTTCTCAATCTACATGAGCTCAAACTATTCCATAAAAGCAAACTTTAAATCTTGCCATGAAAAAATAAACTGATTGGGTAAACATGCAAACCAATCTCTAACTTCTCCTTTAAAAGTTTGAACAAACAACTTTATGACAACATCCTCATGATCTATTTCACAATCTCCCATCAAGTCACAAAAATTTTGTAAATGGCTACTAGTTGTTTTGGATCTGTCATTATTGAACTTTGTTATATGACCCTTAACTTCATTAGGCACATGGTTTGGAAACCCACAGATATTACTGAAGTCAATAGCCTTATAACTTTCCCTGACAGATCCACCTTGATAAAAGAAGTGTGATTGCTGAGTACACATCCTTAAATTTCTAGGGAAATTTTCTTGAAGCTTTGTAAAATACCTGAAAAGAACCTTTGCCACTGGTATAAACTTCGTTTTGATTTTATGAAAAATCAAGAACACTAGACTGCATCACCAAACCTCTTCTCTCATATAGTCACCACCTCTGCTTATAGACCTGAATAAAATTTGAAAGCATACTACTTCCTTCTAAAATCAACTTCTGAATCCTGTTTCACAGTAGAGTTATGTAGAACATTCTGGGACATAAAACTGATGTATTAGATTTGTATCTATCTCAACTGTAAATGAAAAAACATAGTAGAGTAGCCATCCTTTTCTTGTAAGGAACATAACAATCTAACCTCTAACTCTTCAACATATATGGGGATTAATTTAGCTAAGACCCTAGGATAAAACATAGTTTTACCTTCATGTTCCAATAGAGTCACAAATATGTGGGTGGTTGAACTAGACAGAAGCTTCTTGATCCTTAGCTATAAGAATGTTGGCACTTGCAAGGGGATATATACTTCTAGGATAAGACACAACTTTTATTTTATTCCCCAATGGAGTCACCAATCTGTTGGTTGTTTTAAACACCCAACTTGATCTCAAGGAAAACAAATCTATAGAATAGCCATTTCTAATAACTAATCTGCCTCGAGCGATTAGCCAATGAATAGGAAATTGAGGTTTTCAACCCCTATTTCCTCTGAATTTTAGGCTCTGTGAAACCAAGGAAGGTGTTCCTATTTTGGATCTTTCCCTTTTGGGTAAAATAATGTTCTATTCAAATAGATGGGGGGTCCCTGAGATACTTTCTCAATAACATTGTTCCTATAATAGATGTGTTCCTTCTAGATTGCTTAAAGAATGTATGATAAAGTAAAGAGATGGGATAGATTCTTAAGCTTTAGTCCTATTTCTTTGTAGAGAAACACGTAAAATAAACATAACTTCTAAAACCTATTGCTGGAAGGGAAAATGTGTTGATTTCTTTAAAATGATGAGGATGATTAAAGGGACATACGCTTAGTATAGTAATTATGAATAGATCAGTGCCTATCTAAGGGCCATAGAGTCAAGAGACTTGTAGAAACTTTAAAGAACTATGATATAATAAAACCTAGTTTACTGTAAAGATATAATAATGCCTTACACTAAAATACTTTAGATTCAATATTCCCTTGCAGCTATTTATTTTACTACTTGAGTAAATGCCACAAGAAAAATACACAAATACAGGAATGACTGTGATGATGAATAAAAATGATCCTTAATCAAATATATATTCATAAATGTAGAACTGTATACATAAAGTAGGAGATAGTATACTTCAAGACTCAACAGGATTTGTAAAGTAAACTGTTTAGTAAATTATAACATAGCCTTTGTAGTTCTATCAAGACATCTTAAAAATTAGAATGAAGACTTGAAAATAGATGACTGAATCTATTTGCATTAAATAAACTATTTACAACTCCTCCTTAACCAGATTGATCCCATAATTCAGACTAAGTCTGGAGACATGACCTCAAGCCAATAATTTTCACAAGCCCTAAATTCCCTTTTATAGAGATAAGGGAGAAGAGAAACTTCAGGCTACAAGACAAAAGAAGTTACAAATTTGAGTAACCAAAAGATGAAGTTGTGAGAGGAGGCCGGTGTAACCGCTTCTCAAATCTATGCTCAGTTTCCATGGTATATGCTGAGGTACCCGTATTTCAAACTGCATGTCCTCTCAATTTTAAGCGGGCAAAACAGGTCATGATGTTGATGGGGGACTATTTGTTAGATGTTGTTAGAGCTCACATACCCATCATATGCCACCTATCTATTCTATAGGAGAATTCATTGTCCAGCTTATCCACCTCAATTGGGAATGATTGCAAGCGATAATATCAGAAGAAAACCCCATTAACTAGAGTTCTTCACTTTATGCATCTTGTCAATTGCAAGGATGTGATGCCTCCTTCATAATTGAGTGGCCACCAACCAACTCAATCAGACAGAAACCAGATGAAATCACATCGGGCTAGGTATGGAAACACCATCCATCCAGTGAGGGGGGCAGCAACAACAACATAATGGGAGCACTCTATCTTCATATGCTAGATTTGGAGAGGAAACATCCCTACTAGTAAAACTGATGCATTGTTAGGAAAAGTAGAAGAGGGACCAAGGCAGAGAGAAATAATTTCTCTTTGCACTTGATTCTAATCTGCCAAATCATAGACATAAGGAATGACTAGAATCTGGAAATTAAAATGCACGGTCCAAATCCGAATGGAATAGTAGGAAGAAGAAAAGCTCACAGAGATTTGTAAAATATTGTTATTGTTCCCAAATTTTCCCTGCACCACCTATTCCAAATGGAAAAAACTCCAAGTCTCCTAATTCTATAAGGACAAGTTAATAACCATGAGAATAAGGAAGAGAATCCGATAGAACAGGGGAGCAAACAAAACACACAGGAGTAGGGGAGATCCATACTACTAGGACATTTTAAACAGTATAAGGGGTAACACCAACAATTGCCTATTTATAGAAATTCTGGGATGTAAGCATACATCCAGACATCTTTGGTCTAATAAATTCTAGTCATTTCGAAGCTTTACTGTCATAAATGAAAATCTTTTGAAGATTATCATAAATGAACAAAAAGATTAGATCTCATAATTCTGCATAACTGAGAACATCACTTGTTGCATTGAAAATGTTAGGTCAGGTGTCTTGATTTCCTCAATTTAACATTGTCATCATGTCAAATTTCATCACACAGTAGATGAAATGTCATTCCTGGTAGAAGCACGGATTTCCAAAGGTTGAGCCTGCATAAGCCAAATCTTTTTTTTAGTAAATTCCTTTGTAGTGGCGGAGATGGAGACTCTGCACACACCTAAGCAGTTAATGCTTGCAATGAAGCATCATCAGATCAGTGCCAACTCATCTTCCTATCACATTTTTAAATTTTGGTCATCGATCACAATCCTAGTTGGCTTGACTTCAACGGCGTTGATTTGGCCTTTTACATTGTGAGAGGGTATTGTTTGCTTTTCCCAATGATGACCTACCACCTGGATAGCTATCCCAACCATGATCCTAAGAAAATATCCTCTTTGCAGTATAGTTAAGACAGCCTCCCCAATTCCGCACTCAAAGGATATGGCCAGAGACATGATCTTAGTAGAATGGCAGATGACCGTTAGATCAGATGCACGTGAATAGGACAACTCTCCAACAAGTGGTCACGTCCATTGGACTATGACATGTCAGGTCCTTGTTATTTAATGCACTAGTTCCATCCTTTTGAAAGCCACATGTCAAGATTTCATCATTCTACGATCGCGCAGAAAGACCTCTTGGTGAAGTATGGTGGAATGGTAGAAATATAAAGAAACCATTTTATATTGTCCAAGGCCCACCATCCTTCCCTCCTTGATAGTCACCGATCAACTGTCACCCTTTCCGCAATTCCACAGGGGCCAACTCCATCAATATTTTATTGTTGGTGGATTGGTAGAAACGAAACCACTATCACCACCTATCAGAAAAAGAATTAGTAGGACTAGACCTTGGCGTATATGCTTTTAGAAATATATTTTTACTTCTAGAAAAATGGGAGCCAATGGGTCTATTTCTTCTAAAATAAATCTTTTCAGGGCACGGGCTAAAAAAGGTAATTGTACGGTGAGGGGCAGGTCAAATAATGTTCAAGGGGATACAAAGGAAGCAACTTAAACTCTGGGTAACAGGAGATAAGCGGTCACCAAAGAAATATAACGAATGTGACCTTTACATTTTACTTTGGCATGGGGGTTTAGGGCTTAATGCTTCTTTTGGTATGTAAAGAACCCTAAATCTAGAAATCTTCCAACCTAATGACCTAAACCTGAGGACAAAAATACTTGAACTATGAAAATTTTTATATGGTTCCATCAAGTGGAAGGAGAATTTTTTTATGATATAGTAGATTAAGTCCTACAAGAAGATTTGGACCTTTTGATATCTAAAAAAAATCAATCTCTCAAATGGAGATAGGAGAGAAAATGGCTTTTAACACTCTAGCATAGAATAAAAAGCAAAAAGCTAAAACCCACTAAAACACGAGGAAATTACAACAAGGATTCAATCGATCCTAAATAAAATGATTAGGAAGAGGAAAGCATGCCACTCTCCTTAAGAGAAATGAAATTCCTATCATGGAATGTTAGGGGCATTAATGCCGCTAACAAAAGATTCTTGATAAAGCATCAAATAGATAGTGCCAAAAGTGATATAATGTTCTTATACAAAACAAATTTATATCAAAAAATATGGTAACACAATTTTCTAGAAATGGTCCAACTGGGGTATTTTGGTGGTGCTAGCAAAAGGAGCTCCTAGAGGGTTAATGGTCCTATTGAACAAGAACACTATTAGAGTAGAGTTGATATCTCCAAGGGACAACTGGATGTTGTTAAACATATTTAGCATACATCAAAGCTAGACTTCTGGATTATCAATATATATGGCCCTACAAATGCCATTCATAAGTCTCAGCTTTGGAAGTCTATTAGCACCATTATAATCTCTCTCAAAGAAGAAAGAGCACTCTTTGGAGGGGACTTCAATGCAATTGTATATCTAGAAGAGAAAATAGGTGGCATCATCCCTCCCTCTAGAATGGTAGAAGACTTCATGTAATTCATATATCTTAATAATTTTGTTAATTGTATCCCCAAAGATGATAGGTTCACTTGGACAAATAGTAGGAAAAATTTTCATGACATACCAGAGAAACTTGATATATTTCTTCTTTCTCACAAATAGATTGCAAAATCTCAGACTTTCTTTAGCTCAGTCCTTCCCCTTTTAGGGTCAGATAATGTTCCCAAAAATCTAGAGATGATAGAAGATAGTGCCCGAAATAAAAGTACCTTAAAATTTTAGGATGTGTTTTAGGGACCCAAACTTCCTCCCTCTTCTAAAAATGGTGGGAATCCCCCCCATTTAGAAAGGGATCGACAATGTTTCAATTTATACACAAATTGAAATTCATTAAATCAAAGGTAAAGAAATGGAACCATTCCCAATTATAAAATCTATTCAAAAATAAATAAAGAAAAGAAACTCAACTTACTGAATTGGCCACCCATATTATCAAGAATAGAATGTATCTTCATAACTTCTCCTTAGAGAATAAACTAAAAGAAGAACTAGAAGAAATTAGTCTAAGAGAGGAAATATATTGGCATAAAAAATCTAAAGAGATTTGGTTAAAAGAGGAGGACAAGATTACAAAAAATTTCAATATATTGGCCACGGTTAGAAGTCTTCAAAATTCCATTTCACTCATGAAGACTAGTAGTAGAAAACAACTGATAGACCAATATGATATCTAATAAGAAGCAGTCAACTTTTTCAAATCCATTCTATTGAAAGCAGATACTTCCCCATCCCTTCACTAGCCCCCCTTATTGGACAACATCCCCAAGCTAGTTTCTAAAGAAGAAAACAAAATTCTAATGAAATAATTCATGATGGAAGAAGTCAAAGCTATAGTATTTTCTACCTATAGAGATAAAGCCCTAGGTCCTAATGGCTGCACTACTCTTTTCTTTTGGGAAAGCTAGAGTTTCATTGGCCATGACATCTTTCTTGGTAGTGGAAGAAGCAAGAAAACACAAAAGGTATTTTAAAATAATTGAATGTCTCCTTCATAACATTAATTCCAAAAGTTAAAAGTCCAGCCACCTTTGGAGACTTCAAACTTATCTCACTATGTAATACAATTTATAAAATCTTCTTAAAAGCAATATTATAAGATTTAGTAACATTGTTCCCACAATAGTTTGAGGAAGAAGTGAGTTTTGTGCCATATAAAGAAACTTCAAATGGTGCCATCGTCACCCATGAGGTTCTACACTCCATATAAATTCACAAAATTTATGCTATGTCAATTAAATTGAACATGATGAAATCTTATGACAAAGTGAATTAGGACTTTCTCCTTCAAGTTTTGTATAGGTTTGGCTTTTCAAAGGACCGGTGTAAATGGATCTACTCTTGTATTTCTACCTTTAGATTCTTTGTGTTGGTAAACGGTAGACCTTCAGGATTTTTCAACTCTTCATAAGGGCTAAGAAAAGGGGATCCAATATCACATTTCCTCTTCATTATAATGGCGAACACATTTAGTAGAACCATAAAGGTAAAAAATGTGAAAATAAATTGGCTAGGTATTCGTATCCCATTCCTAGATGATCTAATCACTCATGTGCTATTTGGTAAATTGTCTTCCTCAAAGGAAAAAGGTAATCAAAAGGCAATTGATTCCTATTTCTCTGCATCAGGACAAGCTATGAATACTTCAATATATATTTTTTTTTCAACACACTGATTACAGTTTAAAAGAAAGTCACTACCTTTCTTGGCTTCAAATCTGAGACACTCCCAAGTAAATACTTAGGTATATAGGTCTCTTCTTAGGCCTTGGTAAGAAGGATCTATGGAAACATATTAACCTCTAAATTGAAAATAAAATTACATCTTGGAAAGGTAATGATTAACTATGGTAGGCAGATTCATAATAGTTAAAGTGGTCCTCTTAGCAATACTAACATATATGATGTTTGTCCTTAAAATTCTTGAAGGTATTCTTTTAGAATTGGAAAAAAAAAAAAGAAACTTTATGTGGCAAGGCAGTTCAGATAATAAGAAGATAGCACTACTCTCGTAGGAAAAAATTTCAAACCCAAATCTTTTGGAGGAGCAAGGTTTCATGACCTGACACTTAAAAACCTAGCTTTAGGAGAAAATTTGGCTTGGAATATGTATATCCAACCTAATTCAAAATGGGTTTGAATGATGTAAGAAAAATATCTAGACACTCTAGATAGGGAGAGAATATCCACTACTATTAACCCACCAAGTGGGTTGAAAATGTGGAACTATCGAGAGTGGTATACAATGGAGAGAAAACCCTCTTCTAGGAGGATTCTTGGAATCATCATCAACCATTGGATTTTGTTTAGGGTAAAATCGGATTTTGTTTTGTTTTAGTTTAGTGTTTAAATCCTCCTTTCACCCTTAACATTCAAGGACCTTCAGATTGAGTGGCAGAGCACTATCAGGTCCTTGGTCACTTACAAATGTAGGGAAATTTGGATTAGGGTATTTTATTATAAAATTTTGTTCTCTTATGCTTAATTATCCATCAAAACCCTAATTATGCAAATACGGCAATAAACTGACGAATAACGAGAAATGCTTCTGTAGAAAGATGTAAAATTACAAATTACTATGCACCTATTTTTGGGGTTCCAAGGCAGAAAAGTCGGGGACACAGGAGCGGGTGCCCAAGTCCAAGGCCCTGCTTTTTGTTAGGATTTGGAAGCTCAGTCTGCAACTTGTTTCTACTGCTTCAGAGATTTTCCCGTCACAAAACTTCGGGGACTAGGGAGCGGGCGCTGAAGTCCAGGATGTCCTTTTCTTCACTGATCTGCAATTCCAACACTCCAATATGCCATCCTGCAACTTCACTTTGTCTGCATCATCATCCTATAACCTACAATCATAAAACATTAAGAGGGGGTTGTGGTGTTTAGGAGCTTGCCTCAGTCAAGCCCCGGAAGGACACTTAAGTCTTCCAAACATATTTGTCAGATAGAGAGTGCATGCCTAGGGAGGTAGAGGGAAAAACTAAATGAATAATGATCACAAACATAATATAATGTCACCTTGTAGTGAAGATCTCATGGGAGGAAGATGCTCTTCATTCCATGATGAAATGGATGCTTAAATCTGCAAACACAAACACATAGACCACACAAATCTGCTTTTGCAACACAATGAAAGCCTTGAATCACCTTGAGAATGCCTAAAGTTCACAATGATCATCTAGTTTACAAATGAATGCCTAAACATGCTTATATATGCAACTACAAACACTCCCGACAAGATTTTCATAATTCAAATTGACCGTGTCGGTATAGGACCCATAACGGTCACAAGCTGACACCCAAAAATTTGGACTGCCCTAAAATAGGGTAGGACTAGCGCGCGGGCGCCTAAGTCCTCCCCCTATTTTGGGCAAGGTCTGTCCAAGCAAGCCCCCTAGGTCCTATTTGTCAAGACACTTAGGGGTTTTCTCATCGGGGTGTTGAAATATGATGTAAAATGTCCTAAATGCATGCAAAAGACTTGAGAGCTAAACCTAAAGAGGGAAAATCCCCCAAGGGGACATTTTCCGACGTTACAGATTTAAGATCAGATCTTTTGGAAGCAATGTTATATCTGAAACAGGCATGGAGTCAACATCAATAAGTAGTGGGAAGTTACTAATAAAGAACTACTTTCAAAAATCAAATGGAAAAGCTTTGCTAACTATAATATTCCTACAACTCGGATGGACTCGTTAATTGAAATCTTAGCACAACAAATTATATTCTTCTCCAAAAAACAAGATGAAATCTCATGGATGTCTTCAAAGATAGGCAATTATACAATGAAACAAGGATATCAACTCCATACAAGTCCCAAGGTGAAGTCTTTGTCATTTAAACTTTGTTGGAGTGATGCATGTCTTCCAAAATTAGACCTACATTCATATGGTTGGCCCTTCATAACAAAATTTTGACAAGTAAAAGATTGCATGAAATGGGAATTTCCCAACCATTTAAGTGTGTCCTATGTGGAATTGAAGAGGAACATGCTGATCATCTCCTTTTGAATTGCCCCTTTAGTAACTCTTGTTGGGAATAGCTCTATAAGAAACTTGATTGGTATGGTACATTCCCTAAATCTCTTCTTCAACATCTTTCAATTTAGCCTACCATGCATAATGAGTCCACTTTTGCTTGCATATGGGAACTCAACCCATCATTGATTATTTGAAATATTTGGCTTGAACATAATTATAGGATTTTTAGAAAATCCTTATCCCCTTTTCATAAAGTCACTCAAAAATGGACTATTCAATCTTAGAAATGGGCATGCCTACGACCAATAAAAAATTAGGATCCAACACCCAATTTATAAATTGGGACAATGAACTTTTGAAGAAATGGTTCTATCCTTCACCCCCTTCATGCTAAGGGATCTTGTTAAACTGAATCCTTCAAAATTCATAGAAGCAAAATAAAGTGATCTCCTCCCATCTTCCCCCTTATCAAACTAAACTTTGACAAAGCTTCTAAGGGGAACCTGATATCCTCAAGTGCAAGTTGTGTGGTCAGAGACAATTTTGGCAATCTCGTCACTATAATTTTAGTGAAACTCCCCATGACACAAATAATGAAGTAGAATCTCTTGCCCTCCTATATGGTCTGGAGTTGGCAAAATAGTAACACTTCAACAAACTTAGTATTGAAGGAGACTCATGATTATATAGTGAATGCTCTATTGAATGAAAAGTGTAGAATTGGAAGCTCAATTATATTTTCCACTCAATATGGTGTCTCATGGATCAATTAGATCAATTTCAATGTAACCACTATTATAGAGAGACAAATAAAGCAACAAACATCCTTGCTAATTTGATGATTGATCAATAAATTCCAAATAAGTGCTTCGACCCCACTTCAATCTATCATTTCTCTCCACTGTAAAACGTCAAGAAGGAGGGAAAAAATGACTCCCTATCACTTAACATGTATTTGGCCAACACATCTTCGTGTACTCGTTAAGCGCTGATATGGATGATGACAATATTGATGAGTTATCGAGAACGGTATTCTTTCTTATGTCATCCTTGACCACCTTCAAATGCTCATCCAAATGATATGGTATGTTTTGTCCTATAATCATTTACTCTGCCTTCAAGTCAATCCCCTATCCCATCTAGATATTTTATTTTTAACTCCTCGCCGCCTCCTTCCCATTTTCACCTCTTAACACTTGTCCTTGCTAGTAGAATTTATTTCATGCATTTATGTTTCCCGTACCTTAAATTATCCCTTCACCTCCTCCTTTTCTTCTCATTTCTTCCATCCTTCTCACTTTCACTTCCTCTTTGAGCTCTACAATTTTGTCAGTCTCCTCACGTCCCTTCTTATGCTCGCCATGAAAATAATCGTCAACAATTGCCGCATCCACTTGTAATCCCAATAATGGGAACTAGGGGAGGTTGGGCCATATGATTTTGTAAAGCTGGCCCATGTCTTTGATATAGACTGTCCTCATGTGGAGTTCGCCATTATAACGGTGGTTGGCAATTCCCTATTGTGCAACTTCCCCCGAGTTATTTTGTTTTTTAAGGTGGCATCCATCTTGCTATCCAACATCATGGACTTGGTACAGGATACAGACTACATTGAGATGCTCGTGTTTAGTTTTCTCCATGAATATGTTGTCTCTCTAGATAAATTGAAGAAGGCCTTGGAGATCTATGATATGTATGTGGGTGATGCCCCAATAGGTGGTCTTTTCACTATGGATTTGCTTCAAACTTCTCCAACTACAACATGTGTATACCATGTCATGAAAAAGGGTCTTCGAAATGGGTGTGGTAATGCCTTGGTTTCAATTCTTAAAGAACATCGATTTCTTCTCCCACCGTCCCTTGACATCAAAGTGAAGAAGATCCTCAATTCCATCAAGTTCCTATGGCTCCACACTCCCAAAAATAAAGCACCACATCCTCTGTCTTTGGCTCTACCTACTCTTCTTGCCCGTCTGTCACTGCCTCCAGATGATAATGACTCTAGCTCCCATGACCCTTAGTAAGCCAATGTTCGGTAACATTTTTTTGGGCCTTCGACTATTTTGTTTAAAAGTATATGTCTATAATTTTAGGTTTCTAGCGACTGTGGATGTATCATTTCTATATATTTTTAGACATTAGATGTTTATATCTACCTAATCAAGGCAATTAAATCCTATATCTCCACATCTGCGTAACAGGACATTCAGATTTTGTAACCTTTTTTATATCAATATATGAATAGGTGACGCTTCACACCCTTTTTAAAAAAAATAGGTTTCAACTAAGCCAACTTGGGTTAGAATTAAATTTGGATTCAAAAATTTAGGTTAGTCCATTACTTGTAGCTTTAGGATGCACCTATAATGTTAAACCTAATAGAGGAATTGATATTCTAGGATGTGAGAATTGTCTAAGTAGATGTTAAAGATTTTGTTTCTAAATATCAATTTGAGTTTTAGGAGCCCCAAATCTAACAAAATTAAGTGTTAGGACAATGTACTCAAGGCACCCACACAAAGTGAGGTAAAATGAAGGGTAAAAGTGCAATGGAAATGCACTTTTCACTCTTACAACACATGCACTAGTTGTAAGTAATTTCAGATGATGAAGATTGATTATAGATGATTGAAATGATCTAATGGTGATTCCATTTTATACATGACCTAGTTGCATAATTTGAAAGTTATAGCATGGGAGTCAATGAGTAATGGCTAGTTGGAATTAAGTTAGCCTAGGGCCATAACTAAATTTAAATTTTAAAAACATGGGTCACTCATGCACTTATAGCCTTGGCCTAGGTCAATTTTGCACATGCCAACATAACCTAGATTATGGACACACCTATGGTCTTCAACCTATTAGAGGAATTGATATTCTTATATGTGGGAATTGTCTAAGTAAATGTTTATTCTTTTCTAAATATCAATTTGATTTTGGGGTCATTAAGTGTGTCAAATCATGAAAATCATTTGTTAAAATAGTATACTTTAGACACCCACACAAAATGATGTAATACAAAAAAACTAAAATGAAAGATGCAGACTTTTCTTCCTTACACTTTTTAATATACTATTTAACGTCATTATTATTTTTCACTATTGCAGTGGTGTAAGTTAAAGCAAATATGTAATATAATAGCATGTTGTTAGTCTACTAGATTCATGAAAGGTTTTGACAATAATCATATACATAAAAAGCTAAAATATAGGTGACATATATTTAAAAAGACTAAAACTATAAAATATTTTTTAAGTAAATAAAATAAAATAACTCTTGAGTAAATATAATAACTATAAAATAATTTTGTAAGTAAATAAAAATAGCTTTCCACATAAAAATAGAGTAAATAATGGAAATACAATAAATAGCAACACATCTTTTTTAAATAGCAACATCTAATTGCAATGTGCAGTAGTTAAGTTAGAAATTTTAGGGAGAATCTTGTATGATGTTTAAAATTACTAAATCAATTTACCTCACATAGGTGGAATAGAGAAGATATCTCTCCGCGTACTTTAGATATATTTTTTAAATATAAGTATACTAGTATATAGTTCTATAGTAAAATAAAATAATTCATAAGTAAATAAAATAACTATTAATCAAATAAAAATACCTTTTTAGTAAATGATAAAAAATAATTCTCAAATAATTGTAAAATAAAATAAAATAAAATAACATAACTTAAAACTTATTATCTTTAAATATTTTTTTAGTTTAAGATATCTATGTTAGTTTTCAATTAGTTACATGGAGAGGCATTCTACACTCATAGCAAGGGCTGACAGATTCAGATTCCCGTAAACAATTAAGATTCAGATTCTATGTAAACAAAATTCATAAAATGTGTAAATAAATAAATTTGTGAAAAATAGAAAAACTTGTCACAGGCTGAAAGATTCAGATTCCCGTAAACAATTAAGATTTAGATTCTATGTAAACAAAATTCATAAAATGTGTAAATAAATAAATTTGTAAAAAATAGAAAAACTTGGCAGTTATGGAGTGAAATTTTTATCACGTTAAACAAAAAATAAATAAATTCGTGGAAGCCAAATGGATAGAAAAATTAAAAACTTGGGCAGTTATGGAATGAAATATTTATTACGTTTGAAGAATATGAAAAGTCTTGCAGCATAGTCTCTTTAAATTAACTCATGTGAGCATATCAAATATTCTAACTGCAAGTAATTTATAAATTAAAGAGATGATATTTCCACAGTCCATGATAAGTTAGAATGTGTGCTTCTGGATTAGACTGTGTGTATCTTTTTTAGATCGACGTTTCGGATCACATTCTGTGATCCATCATTAGGATGAAGAGAAAAGAATAAGTAAGTTGTAATTGTAGATATGGTTACTTATAAAGAGAGAGGGGAGTGTGGGCACAGAGTTTAACATGAGGAGAGATAGACCAATAAAGGAAAAAGAAACAGAAAAAGGAAATTAAATGCATAAGTAAATAATAAATATGCAAGATAAAGTAATGTATGTTTATCATGGTGACTAAATAGATGAGAAAAAATATAACGTAAATAAAAATAAATAAATAAAACATAAGATGTGTAGAAATAAGGTGAGTAGAAGTATAACAAGATACAAAGGATACATATGATAGAAATACTAAATGTAATTAAAGAGATTAGAAGGATATATGTATATAGATAAAACAATAGATGAGAAAAAATATAACGTAAATAAAAATAAATAAATTAAACCTAAGATGTGTAGAAATAAGGTGAGTAGAAGTATAACAAGATACAAAGGATACATATGATAGAAATAATAAATGCAATTAAAGAGATTAGAAGGATATATGTATATAGATAAAATAGGAAGTAGATATGGTTACAAGTCATACAATAAGTGGAACAGGAGAGTGAATGGGAAGAGTTCCATATATTAATGAGTAGATATATCTATAAATATAGGAAAATAACGAATGAAAAGTATTTACTTACCAAATGCAATAGAAAGAAATAAGAGAGGAACAAATAATAATAAATAATAAATCAATAGATATGTCAAATTACAGAAATCTTATAATATAAGGGAATATATTTATGGAAAGTAAGTAGATAGATAAAAAGAAGAAAGAAAAGAAAGGTAAGCAAATGCATAAGTAAATATATTAGATCAAACTAAAAATAAACACAAATGCAAATAGAAATTGGAGAGTAATTAAATAAGAATGGATGATACATAGAAAGAGAGAGTAGGAAGGATAGTAGAGTTGGATAAGATAGAAAAAAGAACTCAATATATATAAGAATGGATATATCTATAAATTTACAAGAATAAAAATAACACCGCTAAAAATGATATAAACACATAAATTGATTTACCTTATTGATCATATTTAATATATGAAATTAAAAAACCCAATAGATCAATAGTTATGGATATATAAAAATCTGAGCATAGAAGTAACCATATATGAAGAGAGTAGGTAGATAGAAAGAAAAAGGAATAGTAAGGTAAGTAGATGCATAGATGACACATAGGAAATACATATAAGTGAAACAAAAAGATACAAAGAGAAAGAAGGGGGGTTATATAATTATGGCTAATAAATATAACAAAATAATATATCAAAATGTGTCCAAGAACCATAAAATCAGTGAATAAATAATATACCCATAAATAAAAGTATATTAGAGTGACAAATTTAATAGGCCTATGTAAATAATATGAATAGGAATAGTAATAAAATATCCAAAAAGTAAGGCAAGGATAAGAATATATAAATGGGATTGACCTAAATGTAAAGAAGAAAAGGATGCAAAGAGGAGAGAGAAAGAGATAGAGGAGGACTTATTAAAGAATAGATAAATAATAAAACAATAATTTGACCAAGTGTGTATATATTCTTAGCAAGAAGAAAGATAGAATTAAGAATAGAGAAAAGGGGAGAAATATGCCTACTAGCATCTAAGTAGGAAACTAATAAATGTATACTATAAATATACAATAGAAAAAACTCTAACAAAGAAGATGAGAACAAGCAAATAAAGATAAAATGAACCAAAATTAGCAATAACATCCACATGGAATAAGCTTGTAACAGAAAGCCAAGAGAAAACAACAAAGCATGGATGATTAAAAAGGGGGAAAAAGAAGGGACAAAGCGAAGGAGATAGAACGGATCTATTCATCCAGTTAACCAACAACAAGAAGAGATTATAAAGAACCTAGCTTAATTCATTAGACATAAAACTTCTGATTCGTGTCACAAAATAATAATTATAATTTAATCCAATACCATAACCTATGTGAGTCGATTTAAATGGATATTCGTGATAAAAGAACATAGTTTAGCTGTATTTAATTTTTCTATATGTATTTAAATGGGTATTGTTGGTGAAAGTTCGATCGTTTTTCTTACTTTTAAGTAGCTCTGGCTTTGATCAGCAAATGAAGTTGAGCCATTATATTAGGGTAAACTTTAACCAGCTGGCACAACTAGGAATTCATCGACAAATCAGAGCAGTGGAAATGCAGAGAGCAGTTGATTGATTAGGTCTGTGAGATCTGAACTTTACAAATAGAAATTATGAAAAACAGTGGACACACAACGGTGGGCTCTATTTGGATGGCCTACTGCATTGCCCGCACTCATCGGATGCATGTGCTTCTAAATTGCCATATGCCCTGCTATACACAATCTTTTCAAGTAGGCACTACACTACACTCCTATTCCAATAGAACTAAGAAAGCAACTGCCATGCTCAGAGGATTCCAATTCTTCACCTCAGGACCTACCCACAGCCAATTCATCAATCTATCAGTTCTCTGTTCTCCACTCCCTCCACTGCCTTAGAAAATGCTCTTCTCACTCATTTGGAAAAAGTAATATCTCCATAAAGCATACCGTCAGTAGGCCACATTTTAGTTACCATTTCAAGGATGAGCATCCCGAAGCTGTAAACATCTCCCTTAGTGTTCACTCCTCCCAAATTCCCAATCCATATTCTTGGAAAGTTAAAAAGTGATTTTATTGTTGAGAATAAAACGTAAACACATAAAAACGCAATCTATCCTGGCCTGACATGTTGGGCTTGGGTCTTTACTTGACGGAGGAGGTTAAGTTTAAACAAGGGTACATTGTAAATACTGTACTTAAATATCATCCATTTCAATGGTCAAACAATCAATAGCAATTTTATGCCTCATTCACAATAAAAAGTGTTAAATATTTGTCTTATTTTTATTGGTCAAAATTGACTTTTGACTGTTAAAGTAGATGATATTTAAGAACAGCAGTCCAAAGAATTTTAATCGACAATCATAACAGGTCGAAATTCGCTGGCACACAACGTAAGATAGCCTACCCTTTAGTCTTCAGGTCATAGTGAACAAGTGGGGGAGAACAATCGTGGTGTAAATATGCCATCTTGGGTGCCACATCAAACACAATGTTCACTCTCATCTACATTGCATTTCAACCATGTGTAGGTGTTGTTCTAGGCTCCCCTTTGACATGAATTGCAGTACCTAAAATTTATAGTGGAGTAAGAGGACAAAACTTCGACAAGATTGCGGTGCTTGATTTTTCTTAGTACTCTGCATTCCTTGATGAGGTCCTGATCAAATAACTTAACAGCCACTAACTTATTATCATAAAAGAGCCCTTTCTAAACTGACCCAAAACTACCCTTGCCTGGTAGATTAGCAGCACTAAATCCTTGAATTGCTGTGTGAAGTTCTTGGCTAGAAATTTGAATGAAACCTTGCCTCAACAAACTATTTGTCATTGGTGCCCTTCTTCCGTAGAAAATGTAAAATGCCCCAAAATGTAACACAATGCAAAGAATGTGCCAATTGAAGTAACCTATTTAACACGTTACGATTTTTGGCAAAGCTTCTTCAATTTGGTAAACTCAATAGCTCGAGGCTGCACATAATCCCAGATTTGCCAAAAATGATGTCGCGCTTAGGTTTCTAAACGCTCCTTGATTTATCCTTGATTTAGAACTGATACATTCAACTTCAAGTAGTTGTATGAGAAATTTAAATACCAGAGGACAGTGAGATTTGCATAGAGCATGTCAGTGGGACATGTAGGATGGAGGATCAAATGTGTTACATCCCTATTTTCTAACTTGCTATGCTTTTACTTTTTATTTGGGCATAAGTAAATTTATTGAGATGTTATAGACTTAAGACAGGATATGACATGGAATTGTATGGAATATCAATTATGAAATCATGGAAATGATTATGTTATGGTCGATTTAATAACTGTATTATAAGATTTGATTTATTAGTTGAATTTATCTAATAAAGATGCACTAATCTCTTATTGTTTGATGACAAGTGAAATAGGATTACAGGGTATCGACTCTCAGAGAGGAGAGAGAGAGTATCTTTCGAGAAGAGAGAGATAGACCTTGGATAATGAGTGGTCAATTTGCCAAATGAGTCTAGTGTTAAACGATAATGTGAACCAATGAGTCGTATGAGGTAAGTCTTATCTTGCCAGTTTTCTTTCAAATCTAAATCGACAGGTAGTTGATACCCTGATTATCATTTAGTCAAGTCGATGGTGAGTCGACATAGTCGTTTGCGAAGTAAACAACGTCATTGACGTAGAACGGTTGTTTTTATCTCCTAGAGTCACTTGAGGTCTTATTGTAACCTCTTAAACGTCAAGACGTTCCCATCAAGTTAGATGATGCTAATATTGTCGACGTTTAACGTCAACAGATGAACCATCTTTTGGCGAAATTGTAAAATCACGCCCCGTAGTCAAAAAATGTGAGAAGTCGGCTTTGTGCGTCTATTGATGTAGGAAACTTGTTTGTGTTACGATCAATCCGTCACGATTGTCGTAAAACGCGTAGAACTTGTGTTGTGAATTTATTCTTTTCTTGTAGATCGACGAATGCCGATTTGAAGCCATAGCGTGTAATAATTTGTTATGGCCGTCATTTAGCGTGAGTCTTTTCTTCTAGCTTTGACCGCGATTTGTTGTCAATCTAACCTTGAGTTTTCTTAATTAGATAGTCTTTGTCTCTCTTTCCTTCTCGACCCTAACGATGCTCAAACCATTTCGTAACCACCGCCATGTCGAGCTTTAACTCCTCAATTCAATCTTTAAGTTGGTCTTGGAAGGTTGATGCTTTTTTATTCTAGTAAGTATTGAAGTCAGTTTAACTTCTTGTGGTCGTAGTAAGTATTTGAAGTCAATTTTACTCAGTTAAACAACTTCCTTGAGTTAAGGCATGTCTCGGAAGCCGTTAAATACCTTAACTACTTTCTCCATAAGCGCGAGAGGAAGGAAGATGGGCAGTTGTGTTTAGAGTAATAGCAAAATGATGAGAGATGCTCGATCATTATGGTGGGTGCGAAGGCATCGAGTGGCGGTTGAGAGGAAAGGTAAGGAATCTCAGTTTGTAGAGTCTTTTGCTGCGCGGTGATAGGAGTGGAGCACGTCAGTTGAAGAAAAAGAGAACGACAGAGAGAAAAGGGGGAATCTGTCGTTGCTAAGGGAAGGATCGGCAGTTAAAGATAATGGGAGGCTTTTTCATCGAGAAGGAGGAAGTAGTTAGCAGGAATAATGGTCGAGCAAGTGAGATACTCCCGTCGGGTAGGTAGATAGGGCAGGAATGCCTTGGAAAGGAGCATTGTGAGGCAGCGAGAGGGGGCTATCGTGGGGAGAAGAGAAGTAACTGCGTAGGGAGATATCCACGGGCAGTTTAGAGGCTGCGAGGGGAGGAACTCATTTGAACTTGGTGAGTGGAATGCATGGTGGGCTGACGGAATAAGGAGATTAGAAAGAATTTAGAGGGAGAGTACGTGGGGAAGGGGGAGTTGGGTAACCGGACCCCGAACACTATGCCTAGAGGCCAAAGATACATGTTTTTGGGGGAGGCTGATATACAGCACGCACACAACCCTTCGGAGGGCATTCGAAGACTCACAAAAATTTGCAGGTCTGTGTCTGTCCATCCGGTGGCTCTCTTCGCAGGCCTTCAAGGGCATCTAACCTTATGGAGTCACGCCAATATAAAGGTGTTTGAAGCCCTGGGAAACATGCATGAGTAGGGGCGTCGTGGAGCTCATCATAATGCAGTGTTAAAGGTATTACCACCCCTGAAATCTACTCTTTGAATAATCATGGTAGATAAACTTGCAAGACTCGTCTTTGTATAACTAAGAGGGTAGTGTCGACACTGCAAGTTTATTATAAGTATTATATTGAGATATACAATGTTTTTCTTACAAGTCTGAATTCAAGAACATGCTATGAGAAATAGTTTTTCCCTTGCAAGATTTAATTTACGACTAAACTATACTTGTGTTCTTATAAACCAAAGAAGATAATGTGATTATAAACTATACTTGTGTTAGCAAGAAAGTTATTCTTGAATAGATGTTCATATCTTTAAAATGTAGACATAAATCTATGCATATCTTGCATGCATATAATGGTCATGGCCAAAGAGCCACTGCAAACTATTATCATACGCCGGTAGATAATTACTGAGACTAGCATTGGCGGTCGCATGCATGAATCAAGTGATTCTTGCAGATCAAGATATCAACCCAGACCACCATTCAAATACCTCGTAATGACAAAAGACCCCAGTTTATAACAAAGAAGGACCAATGGGCCGAGGAATTTGAATTCACTTCTTTCCAAGAGGAGGACAATGTATATCATATGCGTTCTCCTTTCTTAAAGTTGAAGCATGCAAGTATTTACTCTTTTTGAGTCTTTACCAAGTTGATAATGGATGCGAATCTATATGTATTACGATGGATGGGAAATAGCCGATTATAGCTCTTTATTATTACTTTGTATGGTTGACATAAAACCAATGGTTTAAAACATTCTGTCATGATCGTGTAATGACCCATAAACTTGTATTCTTCGTTGTGAAGGCATATATGTCTATGCATGCATGTTGTGCCTATGAGGCCGAACACCTTGTAAACAATCTTCTATCTAGTCAAGGGTTGAGAAACTTAGAATGACCTCATAGACCAAGAGGTTACCTCTTTTCTTATTAAATTATTACTTAATGTCTATATATGTTTGAACTATTCCATTATGGTGGAATAGGGAGGACAAAACCTAAACTTGACCCAATAGGGAAATTTTATATACTAAACTCCCTGATCTCTAAATAGATCGACAAAGAAGGGGCAAGTACCCTAATTATGAATGTTTATTCTTACATGTTAGAGAAGGACCTTAATATGAATTCAATTGGATAGAAAATGGGGTTAGACTATCAACCAGTTAGAATCAAACTAAACTTGGGAGACTCTTAGACTTGGATTCGAATTATTTGACGTTATTGATATTGAGGATACCTCTTATAATTTAAAATAGATTTGTTTAGAAGTTTGAGACAACCTTTAAGTCGAAAGAAGACTAAAGGAAAATTGGTATTCAACAAAAAAACTATTCTTTCTAGAATTGATTGGTTGATATTCCATTTTCATGGAAAAGGAGAGCCAAACCCTAGGTTGACCTAGTAGGGTAATATTATATAATATACCTTATGGCTACTTTATGAATCGATGGTAAAGGGATAAGAACCCTAATTTTTGTTCATTTATTTTTTTGGTGTATAAACCTATTTGATGGTTTCCAATTTGACTTAAGTTTTAAGTGTCGATAGGTTATGGATCTCAGATGATGCAAGGATGCAAGGAGATACCCAAGTGTAGAAAGTCATTTCTTAAGATCTTTGGAACAACGATGGTGTCTTGAGAGTCCATCGAAGTCAAGAAGACTAGATTGGAGTTATATAAAACTCTTTAGTTAAACCTTAACTTGATCCAAATGTGGTATGTTCGTTGGGATCGTTATTTAAATCATGATTGAAGGGACGAGTACCCTAACTAAGTATAATTATTCTTACATGCAAGAAGGGAATTAGATTCCTAGACTATAATGCTTAACCTGGTTAAGGTTATCATCTTAGTCATAATTAATCTATCTATATTTATTATGAGACAATAAGTCGTGGACCTCAGGAATTGCGATGATGCAACGAGAGTCCTCATAAAGAAAGAAAGTTGTGTAGGTCTATGGATTATAGACAATGAAAGAAAACATGTATGGGTCTGGAAGACTCAATTGTTCAAACATCATACTTCTTAAGCTAAACAAAGATGACCAAGTCGAACTGTAGGAATTTGATAGTATCCAAGTTGAGTTGGAGTGGGTGAACAATACGACATCGTTCTTTGTGAATGTCAATTTATATTGAAACTATGGCCATAGTAATGCATATGTCTATGCATGCATTGTCGGTTCACTGTATCTGGATTGCACATCCTATCGGGAATCATACTTAGCTAGAGGGTATATAGGGTTGTATGATAGATAGAGTTGTGTAAGATACAACACTATGTACTCGGAAAGGCAAATTACCACTGGTCACCTTGGTCTATATTTCTCGTGAAGGGAAGGGCCACTTCCGGTTAGGAAGGAGTGCGAGAGACCGACGGTCTGTGGTTGGAGGTAAATCACTGGAAAGATACTCTCTCTCTCTAGCAGAAGACATGCCGAGGCTTGCGATAAGGATGTTAGAATTTCAGATGCAGTATATTATTGAGACTTGTGTTTATTGAGACTAAGTAAAACATTATCTGATTCAGGTATTTATGATTGATTTATTATTATAAACATTGTACTTGAGAAAGACAATATGGTTTATTGAATTTGTAATGGTATATCTTGCAATTGTAATTACTCGATTATATGTTGAATAAAAAAAAAATTCTCTATCTCATTTTTACCTTGTAAATTTACTTTATGGTAAAAATTTGGTTTTTACTATGTTTTTAGAACGTGGATGTTACAAAATGCATATAAAATAATCATAGAAATTATATTAGTAAGTGACACAAATGAATATGTAGAAATATATTATATTATCAAATATGAGTTTATAAAATTGTCTATCTTCAACCACTTGGATGACTATCAAATACTCATAAAATAATTATTTAAAAAATACCCAACATTAAATAATAATTAACCAACACTTATCATTGCTATATGGTAAACATTAAACATTTTCAAACATAATATCTAACAAACCCCCTTGATCTAAAAGGGAAATAAACATTGACAACACATAACAAACTAATGCTTTGTATTATATAAACCTAACAAACCTCTCTATCCAAAAGGGATAAATAGTTAATGATTTGTAGCTTCCATCAATTTGACTCATCTTGCCACTTTGTAAACTCAGTATCCTATCTCCTATTACTGATCAACTAGTGTTGACACTTGTATGCGTCCTCCTGATGCCTAACCCTTTGATTTACATTCTTTTGTGACTAACATCTATTAGTCTTGTACATCTAGTGCCTTGTGACATTGCCTCCTATAGCATGAAGATCCATTGCTTCTTCTTGACACTACTTGACACAATCATGTGTTGAAATTCATCATCTATCAACATGCTTTTGACCATCTATACCACATGTAGTATAAGCAAGATTCTCATTGCGCAACTCCAATAACCATTGTCATAGTGATTCCTATTACCTACAACCCTCAAGTGTATCCTCAATCGAGGACCAATTACTTGACCACATATTAGTTGACCTCACTTTGCCTCTACTTTTGTGACATAGGCAATACTTGTCAAAGGTATAAAATCACTCCTTGATTGATCATTGAGACCTACGTTTGCCCATCAATCAAGAGGTAGGAAATACAATAACAAAAAGTTCTACTAGACCACTGCTCCTCATCAACACTCAACAAAAAGGAAAACAAAACTTATCACAATACTAAATAATGAAAACACCAAACTAGAATTGAAAATGCAACAATACTAGCTCTCTCAAGTAATGTGCCCAATCTTCAAGCAAGAAGCTAATTGAAGATGGAAATATTCATCCAAGATATGGGCTTATAAAGCCATCTATTCTCAACCACTTAGGTAAATATCAAATACTCATAAAATAATTCCCTAAAAGCTACCCAACAACATTAAACAATAAGTCAACACTTAATATTACTACTTATTAAACATATACAATATTTTAGATCATAACATCTAACAACATAAACAACTCATTAAAAGACACATGAATCTCTTCAAGGCTCTTATGTTGCCCTATTGATATTGGTGGCACCACTCCCTCCGATTTATTTTTAGCATGATTCAGGTATTACAATACCAAGCAACTACCGATATTGCCAAGGATAAGTCCTAAGAGTTTATTAGTTGAGGTATATATGGCTTGAATCTACTACATTTTGCATAACAAAGATAATCTTCCCATCATTTTTTTATACAATTTATTGATTAGATTATCTATAATCATATTCTTGGTGGATTCAAACAACAAAGAATCTATGCATTTGTGATTGTAATCTCCATGAACATTTGTTTGTGTAGTTTGTGTGATCTAAAACATTTTTGCATTGATAAAAAAATGTATTCCTATTTCTTTGTACATCTTGTTTTGTGTCTCATTGTTAGTTTGGGCATGCCTAGTAACCAATTATTTAGATGACTCGTTAGTGATATTGTATCATTTGTGCCCAATATATTTATTTATTTTTAATTTGTGATAAAATGGTTGACACATACCTTTGTCACTTTGGCTTAATGCAACATCATGGTCATGTGGACTCATGGATATGCTAGGCATGCTATGTATGCCATTTTCTCCTTTTTGCATCTTTTTTATAATCAATGGGTGTGACGTCATGTTAAGCACACTCTAGGTGCCTTTTCCATTTTTTCTTCATCTTTTTAAAAATAACCATTTTAAACAAAAATGTGTGTTTAAAATGTGCATAGCATGCACTTTTCATCAATCCTTACATAAGGCAAAAGTGTACATAAAGGTGCATTTTTTTGTTTTGTTTTGTGATTTTTTCTCATCTTTTTTTAAATTTCTAAATTTTCCACTAACTTAAACTTTTTAGTACATCAATATAACTTTTATAAAAACCAATCACCTAAAACATTGTCTAATTAACATATGAATTCATGAAAAGGAGATCTAAATAATAGACTCCTAAAGTCTATATGAAATAGAATGATAAACATAAATATAGATCAAATGACTATAAATAACAATAAATTTTTCTTTTTAATAAAAATTTAACACATTTTATTTTTTAACATTTTAAAATAATTAAACACAATAACTTAAAAAAAAATATTAGATTTTATTAATAAAATATAATAATTAATATCATAATTCATAATAAAAAATTATTAACATAATTTACTAGTTTTTCATAATTCATATCTTAAAAAATTGATAATATAATTTGTTTTAAAAAAACATTAATAAATGAAAAAGGTTAGTACAGTCTTTCTTTAATAATTTAACTAATTTTTAACAGTTTATACTAAAATGCTATTTAAATATACAGTAAAAGAAATTAGTTTTAAACTGTTATTAAAAGAAAATAACGTATATATAGTTTTGAAAGACAACCTTAGTTTTACAGTTTATACTAAAAATTGCTATTTAAATATACAATATTGGTAAAAGAAATTAGTTTTATTGTTATTA
Organism: Cunninghamia lanceolata; assembly: GCA_027924645.1. NCBI lineage: Eukaryota > Viridiplantae > Streptophyta > Pinopsida > Cupressales > Cupressaceae > Cunninghamia > Cunninghamia lanceolata. The sequence goes on from BSBN01001562.1 coordinate 647,472, forward strand.
AATGAAAATAATATATATATATATATATATATATATAGTTAAACCCCTGAAATAAAATATCATAACATATATATAGTTTTGAAAACATTAGTTTTACAGTTCTTTAAATTTTCATATGTACGTGGAAAACACTATTGCTGGTGAAAGAAATTCACTAAACTTTAATAGTCTGTACTTAACTGCTTTCACTTTGATCTGTGCTGTTATTTGGATGGTCTACTCGATTGCCTGCACTTAACAGATTGTGGACGGATGCATGCTCTTCTAAGTTGCCATATGCCCTGCCATACACAATCTTTTCGAGCATACCCTCCACCTCTCTCATTGTTGGTCTATCCCCTGGATTTTGCCTTGTGCATTGAACTCCTAATCCAATAAAACTAAGCAGGCAGCTGCCATGCTCACAGGATTCCAATTCTTCACCAGTGATTTCAGCTGTAGCACTACTGGATGCACCCACAGTTAACTGATCAACCAACAGCTCTCTATCCACCACTCCCTCCACTGCCTCAGGGAATGCTCTTCTCACCCATTTGGGCAGAGTGTTATCTCCAGAAAACATACTGTCAGTAGGCCTCTTTTTAGTCACCATTTCAAGGATGAGCATCCCGAAGCTGTAAACATCTCCCTTGGTACTCACTTCTCCTCCCAATCCATATTCTTGCAACAATAAAAAGTGATTTCATTGTTGAGAAGAAAACTAATACATGGGAGGAAAAAATAAAATCTATTTAAATATATATGATTTTTGAAAGAACTTCAGTTATCATGTTAAGAGAAACACAGAAATTGGAAAAATGTCGGGCTTGGGTTTTTACCTGGAGCAAGGTAGCCTGCTGTTCCCTTCAGTCTGGATGTGCTGCTACTTGCAGAAACAGGGGACGCCAATAGACGGGAAATTCCAAAATCAGCCACATGGGCTGTCATGGTTTCGTCCATTAACACATTTGAGGGCTTCAAGTCGCAGTGAATTACAGGGGGAGAACAGTCATGGTGCAAATATGCCATCCCGTGTGCTACATCAAGTGCAATGTTCACTCTCATCTTCAAACTAAAGCTACACTGTGTTTCATCCATGTGGAGGTGTTGTTCTAGGCTTCCATTTGACATAAATTCCAGTACTAGAGCACTGAAATCTGTAGTGGAGCACGAGGACAAGACTTTGACAAGATTGCGGTGTCTGATTTTTCTCAGTATTCTGCATTCCCTGATGAAGTTCTTGTATGAATTTTGAGTGTCCTGATCGAATAACTTAACAGCCACCAATTTGTTATCAGGCAAGAGCCCTTTGTAAACTGACCCGAAGCTACCCTTGCCTAGTAAATTAGCAGCACTAAATCCTTGGGTTGCTGTGTGAAGTGCCTGGCTAGAAATTTGCATGAAACCTTGCCCCAACAAACTATTTGTAAATGGCACCCTTTTAATTCTTCTGTAGAAAATGTAAAATACCCCCAAAATGCAACACAATGCGAAGAATGTGCCAATTGAAGCAACCAAGACAATGTTCCTGTTCAACGCATCATGATTTTTGGTAGAGTTCGTGCAATTTGGTAAATTCAACCAACCTGAGGCTGCACATAATCCCGGATTTGCCAAAAATGATGTTGCACTTAGGTTTCTGAAAGCTCCTTGATTTGGGACTGATCCATTCAAGTAGTTGTGTGAGAAATTTAAATGCCGGAGCATGGTGAGATTTGCAATAGAGCGTGGCACTGGCCCAGACAACTCATTGAAAGACAAGTCAATGCTTTCAAGGCTCTTCAGCTGCCCTATTGATATTGGCACCATACCCTCCAATTTGTTTTTGGCAAGGTTCAGGAATTGCAATCCCGAGCAACTGCCAATATCGCCAGGGATAGGTCCTGAGAGTTCATTAGCCGAGATATCTATTGCTTGAATTTGTTGCATTCCTCCCAGCGATGGCAATCTTCCTGTCAATAAATTGTATGAAAAATTGAGATAAAACGCCAATGAATGAAGGCTTGAGATCTCCATAGGGATGTTTCCTGTGAGGCTATTGTATGAGAGGTCAATCATCTCGAGGCGGAAACATTGCCCAATGGCTTTCGGTATCCTTCCTGTGAACTCATTATGACTGAAGTCAAGTTCCCTCAGCTGTTGCAGACTGACCAAATATGAAGGAATGTCTCCAGAAATACGATTTAGGCTAAGCCGTAGATATTCCAGATTTACCAGCATCTTAAACTCTGATGGAATACTGTCTTGCAATTTGTTGGAGCTCAAATCCAGCGCTTGTAGATTCTTCAGACGGCTTAATGCACTCGGAACCTGCCCAATTACATTGTTATAACTGAGAGAGAATGTGATCAACTCAGTAAGGTTGCCAATCTCTTCTGGTATATTGCCAGTGATGTTGTTGCTACCCAAGTCCAGGTTTGATAGCCGAGGAGAGAGGTTTCCTATGCCCCTTGACAAAGTGCCACTGAAATTGTTTTCATTTAGATACAGCACTTCAAGAATGGAGCAGTTAAAAAGTACATCTAATGCACACATTGTAGCACAGTGTCGGTTTGACAGGCTATTCAACCCAAGGTTCAATATCTGCAGAGCAGTTAGCATTCCCAATTCTTGAGGCACCACACCACTTAGCAGATTCCCTGCGAGATCAACCGTTGAGAGCTGAGAACAATTTCCCAGAGACTTTGGGATACCCCCATCAAATTGATTATATTCCACAGTAAAGGATTGTAAATTGGGGAGCTTCAGGCCAAAACCTGCAGGAATGGAGCCCACGAACCTATTGAATGCCAAGCTAAGAAACTGCAATTGTGTACAATTCAACAGATGAGGAAAAATATTTCCCTTGAAGCTATTGACTGCCAGGCTAAGAACTTGTAGACTAGGCAGCATCCCCAATTCTTGGGGTATTGATCCACTCAACTTGTTATCTACTACTGAAATAAAATAGAGCGCAGAACAATTTCCTAGAGATTTTGGGATGCCGCCACTTAACTGATTCTCCGCCAATTCAATCAATTGCAATTTGGGTAACTTATATCCTATAACCTCTGGAATTGTACCTTCAAACTTGTTGCCCCCTAGCGCTAAAAGTTTTAATTCAGTGTAATTCATGACAAAATAAATTGATCCTGCAAGGCTATTATTAGTGAACCACAGTTCCTGCAGTTTGGAAAGTGAACACAATTCTGCTGGAACAGTGCCATACAAGAAATTGGAAGACAAATCCAGCCGCTCCAGAGATGAACAGTTCGCCAGGGCCATGGGAATGCTACCTGTAAGACTATTGTTATAAAATACCACCACCCTCAGTCTCCATAATTTGCCAATCTCCATGGAGATGCTACCGTTGAGTTTGTTGGAAGCCAGATTCAGATATTGTAATCTGGTCAATGTTGTTAATAACTCAGACGGAATTGGTACTTCAAGCGCGTTCCTGGACACAGATAAGAAACGCAATTTCGTGCAGTTGCTCATGGACTTGGGGATACTGCCAGTTAAAAGATTATGCCTAAGATCTAAGGTTTTAAGGGCAGTGCAATTTGCCAAGTCTTGAGGGATAATACCACTCAAACTATTGTTGGAGATGATGAGTTTTTTCAAGTTACGCAAGGAACTCAGCTCTGGGGGAATGCTTCCGCTCAACAAATTATTGTTTAATCGGAGTTCTAAGAGATTTGTGCATGCAGACAGACTAACTGGAATTGAACCTTGCAAGCTGTTTTCATACAGCTTAATGTACTGTAGCTTTTCTAACTTGCCAAGTTCGTGGGGAATGAGAGCAGAGAAATGATTATTAGAGAGGTCGAGCATTGTAAGGAAGGAGATATTGGCTATGTGAGGGGGTATCGTACCAGCCAATCTCTTGTATTTGAGAACCACACTCACGACCCTTTGATTGCGATTGCAAGTTATTCCAGTCCAGTTGCAGATATTATTTGCATTTACCCAGTTGGACAAAGAAAGAGTTGGATCCATTTTTACAGACTTTTTCAATTCAAGCAAAGCTTGTGTCTCAATTTGATTCTGGTATTGCAACTCATTGGACGAAAATGTAACAAAAATAAAAGTAGTGAAGACGAGTAAGAGAATCAACTGACCTTTACAATCCATGGACTCTTCCAAATTATTCATATCTCGAATTAATCAGCCTGCTATTGCAACTGCTTATACGTTCTTGTAAATCCTTTTAACTCGAGCTAAATTCCCTCTATATATCACTAGCACTTGCACCCATAGGAGGTTCAGTGAATACGCCGATAGGAACAACCGACGAGTTTAGAAAATTTTCCGGCGTGGAATTTTTTTGCGACGTGATACAATTCAGAGCACTATAATGTACATATATAAAATCCTATCAGCTAAAAATCACTTGATTAGACCACATCCACTTATGAGATTCCTCCATTTCATAACGGTGCTGCTTTTCTTTTTTAAAGCAACGGTACATCCAGAGGATTGGACTGGAACCATAAGAAACATTTGACGGTTGTTAACATTCTTGCTGGATTCCGTATAGATTAATTGTTCATTGAATGCAATTCAAATTTATCTTCAACTAACCAGATTCAACGTATTTGATTTGGAGCATCACTTTTTAAGGGGCGTCTTAAAAGACACTTTACTAGCAATTTTTAACAACACCATAGGTGCTAGCAAATGGTCACTGGGCACAAATATTTTTCAATTTATTGTTAAATAATATATATTTATATTTTCACTAGAAAGTCATTACATGTAGTAGTTGGTGGACAAGGCTATAAATATTATAATTTTTTTTAACAAATAAAAATAATGGAATGGTATGAAATGAATAATAATATGATCTAAATTATGAATGAACCATTAGAGAACTAAATCATAAAGAAACCATCAAAGAACTATGGCCTCCCATTCAACCTGAAGAAGTGACATATTTACTAGTGCCCCAAAGTCATCTACTAAATAAATTCTAAGCAATCAAGACATTAGGTGAATCATAGTACATAAATAATGTAGGATAATAGAAAATCCATGTTACTAATTTCCCTCTGGATAGACACACATATTTATAGCCGTATTGTTAAACAATGTACTTTTTATTTTTTTGACAAAGTTATTATATTTAGTACTTGTTGAAGAAGGCTATATATATGTTTATAAGTCATTTGATAGCACTTTTAGACGAGTGCCACAATTAGGATTAATCATAAGAACTTGGATACATTTATAATCTTAATTTAATTTATGTATCATTCCAAAGATAATATAGTATAATGCAATAAGACATAAATGATACATAATGCAATAAGGCCTATAAAAACATATTATTCTTAAAAATTTGAAAGCAACATTTACTTTCCTATTTCTTATACTGTGTTTAATGTATAATTATTATCACAATGTACTTTTATACAACTACAATGTCTTGCATAAGATTTCAAATACAAATTTACTTACTTTCTACTCATAGCTATCATGATGAATGCCACCACTTTTATTACTTCCTCTTCTAGCAACTAGTTGTTAAACAAGAGACGCATTGCATCACGTTCCTACCGTAATGCTATGAATGCTGTTGTAGTTTATCATTTTAAGTATTGCTTGGTGCGTCAAAAACCCGCATTGAAACTTGAAAATTGGGACAAACATCTACAAGAAATCCATCTTTGTTATGGATCATATTTGTTGAATATGTCCATGTATAATTAGATGATATAGCTCACACCTTCTTCATAGATTGAACCAAAATTGTGTCTATTCTAGACATATTACCTTGAGTAGAAGTTGTATGGATTTGAATTTATGTAGTAGAAATTCATTATTGCATTGATGCTTGTTATGTATCTAGCTATCATATCATAAGGATAAATAGTTAGTTTCTGCTCTATCAAATGACTCAAACCATTTACTTTCGTTGGACTTAGGATCTCTAATTTTGACAACATAATAACCCCAAATCCTAACACCTTTATATCTCATTGTTTGTCTAGATGTTTGACCTTTGTGGGAAGCCAGGTCAATTGTTGACTTATTTGATTCTTGTAATCTAAACTTAGGGAATATAGGTTGATTCAAGTTAAAAGAATTATAATCATCATATTCCAAAAATCAAGTGATAGATATTAGGTGTTGTAGAAATAGTTACATGGAAAATAAAATTGTTAGAAGTGTTTAAAAACATTTTATAATTGTTCCCAATCATAAGGATTGAATTTGTCAATGTATGATGAAGTAATCTAATTTGCATATTATTCATAAGCTAAACCAAGATTGTTTGTAATGTGGAGCTAAATGCAAGATACTACAATAAATTATAATACGGAGAACAATTTAAAGAAATTACTACAATGCAAAAAAAACAAATGATATCAAGATGTTAGTATATTAATACAATACAAAAACAATTAAGAAAGAGATTCATTTTTCTGTCCTACAAGTTGCTACTTGTTGCATGACTATCCATCTGTATTCTAGGATAGTCAGTCAGCACCAAAGAAGTATGAAAAGACTAATACATTGCATATAAGCAATATGCGAAAATGTATAGTCTTTTTGACTAATATTAGCAACAAGAACAATATAATCATTTCAATGATTAGAGTAACAAATGCTTCTAACATGAAATCATCATTACAGATATAGCCATCGCTTTGGTCTGTTAGCTCGGATTATATAAATTGTAACAATAGTGATGTGGAATAGCTATTTTCAAGATGTTACAATCACATCCACCTTATTTGCATAATTTGTCAATCACTTGTTACAACGTCCTTTGAAATGTGTGCTGCACCAAATGCACAATTTTAGCTCTTGTTTTTTTTTTAAATAGATGACCATAAATAAGTAGTTGTAAAACATTATACTAATTTATGGTAATTGCATTGGCATCTTGGCCAAAATTAGCAAATAGGAATATAATTCTTGTGATGTGCAATTGTTGTAAATCAAGTTCCATTTTCATGATCCCACAGAGATCAAACCTCACAAGAATGACCTAGCTAGTACACTTTTTATAATTAATAGAAGCATAATTGGTTGCAAGTCAGAGCTTGACATAGTCAACTTGGAATACTATTATGTTGCATCTGTTCATTATTACATGTCCAACAATTTAAAGAACCTGACTTTGCCTAGTTTTTACTGTAGGATTGCAAATTCAGATTCAATGTAGACATGTCAAACATGGTGCAATTCATATGAGCACCTTAAACAAATGTTTGGAACCTTGTGTTGAACAAAATAAGACTATGCAAAAATTCATACACAACCAATGCAACAAATGTACTTCCAGTTCAACTATAACATAGTAACTCGTTATGCAATGTGTCTATAACTATACAAGATTAGACCCTAGTAAAGTAGAGTGCCAAAATAGTATTAATAATACAACCTGGCATGGAATGACTATTGTCTAGGAAAAATCATGAGCCATATTAAACACATAGATGATTACATGTTTCAAAAATAGGATATCACACATCCAGAACCAATGGTTGTGGACCATCATTTTGCACCTTGATAATAGTTCGACAACTTTGTCTTTCTAAGGGCTCATAATTTATGACAACTCATTATGATTTAAACTATTTCGTAGTGTTTTATTAGAACTTAATGTGGCTATTAAGGAAGGTTGGCAGTTTCATAAAAAAGGGTCTATACCTAAAACAAAGTAAAATAATTTCTATGTAAACAAAATTTGAATTTCACATTTTTAGATCAAGGTGACATCAAGAACTAGGGGTTTTAGATCTATTCTATGCAATCATAGGATGAAATGGGTCCTGCAATTTGTACCTATTTCCTTTTTCTATTAGTCCCTAGTTTGTAGTCTGATGGATTACTCGTTGTAAGATTATGAAATTTTTGTAGAAGAATTTTTTTTAGTCTCTCAGATCTTTTAATAATTTAATCACCAGAAGATATTGATTTGTTATGTTCATAAGATCTTCACAGTGCATGAATATGTCAAGATGAAATGGAAATATATGATAAGATTGAATAGGTACTGATTTGATTTGTTTTATTTGTTTGTTAGTACAAGTTTTATTTTATATTTGAGAACATTCGACCATATTGTTCCAGGTTCATTAAATTTGATGATTGCCTCTGCCTATCAAACAAATTTGTGGTGAGATTTATTCATTTGAAATATATTTTTAAAATATATAAATAATCTTATAAAATTTAATGGTGTCTCCAAAATCTATTGTTGAAAAGCAAGTTCTTGTTTAGATATATGCTTACTCATCACTCCTATATAATCAAATTGTTTCTATCAAAAAAAAATAACTGACTTAAATTTTGCCAAATAACATAAAAACTTTTCATCATATCTTTGCAAAGACTATTAATTTGTAACCCCCAACTATTAAAACTTTAATCCCAAAACAATATTTCACATTATTATAAGGAAAAATTTCAAATTTATAATTGTCTCACTATTCAATAAAATGCATGGAAGGCCCTTAGAAAATTAGCCTTGAGATTTAAAACTAGAGAGGTAACTTATGAAAGACATGATTCCTTATAAAACCCACTTGAATATTATCCATGAATAGGTTGATTCTATATACAAACTATGTCCATTAGCTTGAAGTCAATAAATAAGTCTCCACTAATTAGTCAATTGGCTTTTATATGTGAGCATTATAGTGCTCAGAAAAATTGTCTCACACTGTAAAAAAATTAACACCAGAAAACTTTTTAAACTTGTCAGTTGCTCTCATGTTGAGGAAAAATCATGTCAGAAATAGTCTCACATCATTTAAATGTTCCCCGACTATTTTTTTCAAAGGAAAAGGAAAGGGAAAACGGTTGAAAGCAAATAACTTAGGCGAGCATATCATATTGCAAGATATGAGGTGAGTTGAAGGGGCCGTGAACAGAAAACAAAATAATCAACTTCTAAGGAATTGATCCAAGGCTGTGGAGGAATTGTTTTTAGTTCTAAAAGGTATTTGGGTCAGTTCTTTGTTTTTATGTACAAAAACTGAAACCCCATTACTTCCTTTTTAAATGTTCTGCTATATCATAGAGTTGGGAGCCAAAAAAAGGAAGTCTTTTTTGGCACTTTTTATTATTCAAAAATAATAAAACTTTTTCAAGTTGACAATTCATTAACTTTAGAGGACTTGCCTATACCACTGGCCTCAAATTTTAGATTCATGGCAATGAAAATTTGCATCAAGAAAGATAACATAAATAGACAATAGATTGGGCATTTGCAAATTAAATAATACCATTCAACAATGTGTCCATCTCATAACACTAAGCAATGGGCATTTAATAACAACCTAAAAATTGTTGCAATGAATTCAATTGTCAGATTGGGGGAGGGAAATCAATCTGCAAAATCAATTTGTCTCAAATAAAGGTCACGGAGGAGAAACGGTAATCTTGATTGGAATTTGGAGGGTGGGTTATGAACCTTTTATTACAAACATGGGATGATATATATATCTATAGATAGTTAAAGGAATTTCTACATAAATTCCCATAAGACCTAGATGCAATACATATTTAAAGTCAAAATTACAAGTATTGTAATTTTCTTCACAAAGATCAGTAGTGACAAGAACAACATGGTTCCATAAATTCACATCACAAGAATCCAATTTAAAATTGTAGCTAATTTTGCCTTATATTACATAAAACATTTACAAATAGTGTGTGTTCACACATAGTCCTATAACAAGTGTTTAACTAGTAATGAATTAGCTATTATAAATGACTTTCAAATAATGTATGCTCACACATGGTCCTCTAACAAGTGTTTAACTGATAACAGACAAGTAAAACTTACTAGTTTATATTGCAAATTCTTGAGCTTAAAAACCTTGTAGTGGAATTTAATTGCATAAATTGAGCATTTTACTTCTCCTTCTAAGTGTTAGTGTCAAAAAGAGAACAATGGTTTTCAGATGTTTTTCAAATGTATTCCACTACTATAACAGTTTATTATAGCTAAGAATATTGTCCTTTCTTGAAACAAAATCTTGTATGTTTCTAGTGTAGAAGAGGAGAGAGAATTGAAAATTTGCCACACAATCAAACTACTATGACCTAAAAAGTATATAAATGGAGATTTTGATGACTATAGATGAAAGAGAGTATGTCGGGCATTTATAATAGTTTAGATGCACATTTGGGACATCCCATATGATAATGAAATTTAAGTGTTTAAACTAATACATGTCTTTCATTCAACATATAAAGAATCTAGAAATGGATACTGTTGTTGGCATTGTTATATAATCGGGTAGGAGAATGTTGGATGGTCAATCTCTTCGTCGTAGTTAACTCTAATTGAAATCATAAACATTTTAATTTATATCTCTCAAACCTATGCTTATTATTAAGCATATCTAGATACGATTCTAAGCCACTTTTGATTTAAATTAGATATTGACCCTTAAGCTGTCCAAATTGTAGTCTCGATGGGAAGTAAAGTGAAATGGTATATTTGGATTTCTTTGGTTGCCATCTCCGTAACATAAGACCATAGTTATTGTTCAAGCCCAATTATTTGCAATTACTAGAACTCTATAATCGAATATGGATGAATAGCCTCTATAATCAAATTACCTTGAAAATATTTTGGGACTGTCAAGGATATGGAAAAATGGATCACCTTACTTGACAGATAAGTCTTGGGAGGGTTGAATAAATAGTTGTCATTACTTATGAAAATACAAATATATAGTCAAAACATGTATAGATTTATTATTATATAATTAATTATGTAATATTAAAAGATTAATTATTAATATTCATAAATTGGCTTAAAAAATTTATTTAAATGTTAGATTCAATTTCCTATTAGTGTTTCCCTTGAGCCTCCTATGGGTGCATGTGCTAGTTGTATAATATGGGTACATGTGCTAGTTATATAATATGGAAAGGAATAGAGCTTTTCCAATGAGTAAGGTAATAACCAAACTTGAATGCATCCGGTGGGCCATTAGACAAAAAAAAAAAAAAGAATTAACGAGTGTAGTAACAAATCAAAAAACAAAAAATATTAAACAGAATCAATTTTGTGGCAAGTAATATAGCACCTTATAACGGTGCGGGTGTTGGTCACTTTACTCATAGCCCACTGTACTTTGATTCTTTTGATGCCCTTTAATGGGGGAAAGATTTATTTTATATTGTTAACCATTGAAAAACACAGAATTATTCCTCATGAAATAGATCGCTAAATAAAGGCCTAAGAAGAGATTTTTTTGGTTTAATACTCATAGGATGAGAACAAGGTCAATACTTTCTTTTAAACATTCCCCTAGTGAAGGGATTGGGAAAAATATAATATAAAACAATTAAGTGTGCTTGTCCACTTTGTAAACTTATATACACTAACCTGCTTGGCTGTAACCTCCCCCATTACTGTCATCTTTTGTTGGACCGTATCCATCTTGTATGTTTCTATCCCTTCCACTAAACCTGTAACAGACCAATAGACATGCCTTGTCACATAGCAACTCAAAAAAACTGCCACCACTGAGGACTGTCCAGGAGAACAAGAGCACAGAGATCCATAGAGATCAACATCAAGAGCCTAAAACTGGCCATCCACAACTAGTGGTGATAAACAAATAACACAAACATGTAATTGGGATGCTTATCCGGCTAACTAAGCATTTTTGTATCGTGAGGGAACTATGGAATTGATTTTTCCACGTCGAGTCAAGCCTACAAGACATAAATGATTTCACTGCAATTTAGTTGGTTTTTCCACCCCTGTTCCAAGGGTCTGATGGGCATGGTTTATCAGCTGCTCATGTTCTGTATGGTTCTAGTTGTTAGTTTTTTAGGATAAAAAATGTAAACAATCAGAAAATGCAACACATAAGATAATAAACACAGCAGGTACCCTGGGAAAACCCTCCTACTCGAGGGAGAAAAAACCCAACAAATATATCTCTTATATATTGAAGGAATAAGACCAGAAATCTGCTTACAACTCAGACCCAACACAAGGCCAAATTTGATACAATGAATAATAGCACCTCTTCTAGATGGAAAGATACAAATGAATATGTTTCTCCTTGAAGATCAATCTGCTACTAATGGAAATGAAGATCTGCTTCTAGAGAGATGAATGAAGTGATTGAATTGATGTATATATACAAATCAAGGTGACTTTTCATATGCATCAGTGTCTTTTCATATGCTTTTGTGTCTCGTCATATGTTTTGGTGTCTCTTCATATGCTTTGGTGTCTGTTCATATGTGACTTTTCATTGAGTCGGCCTGGGTAAATCTCCCGCCACTACAATAACATCAACACTCCCTCTTAGCTAGGGAGATATCTTTCCAGATATCCATGTCATGGAGTCTCTCAACATGACATCCACAATGGCTACACCCATTAGTGAATTTTTTTTTATCACAGAATCACTCAATGTGATATCATCATGGAGTCACTCAACATGACGTTCACCATGGCTACTCCCATGACGTTCACCATGGCTACTCCCATGTGTGGAAAGAAACATATGCACAAGTGCCCATCATGGAGTCACTCAACGTGATGTCGTCATGGAGTCTCTCAACATGACGTCCACCATGGCTACTCCTAGAGGGTGGAAAGAAACATGTGTACAAGTGCTCATCATGGAGTCACTCAACATGATGTCATCATGGAGTCTCTCAACATGACATCCACCATGGCTACTCCCAGAGGGTCAATAAACACAAGTACAAGAGAATCATCACAGAGTCTCTCAATGTGATGTCCACAATGGATACTCCCATTAGTGGAAAAAATACATCGTCATGGAGTCACTCAACATGATGTCCACCATGGCTACTCCTAGAGGGTGGAAAGAACCACATCTCCGTCTCAGAGATGGACAAGGGCTCGCACCTCATATTTCTTCATCACAGAGAAATATACACTACAAGGGCTTTCACCTCATACTTCTCCATCACAGAGAAATATACATTGCAACAAATCTTCATGATGATGTGACTCTCTCTAAAACTCCAAGTACTTGCATCAACCTTCTGACCTCCTTGTCTAAGATTGCCTACAATGCTTGCCTTAGAGGAATGGTTTTCAACACATGCCTCCGGCACTACTAACTTGCGAGAGTTCAGGACTGTCCTCCTCGATCTTATCCTAGATCACCCTATTCTGAATAGGTTTGTGAAGCTACCAATGTCAAATTTAGATTGACAGTCTTGTTCAATTATGTTCTCAGCAGCTAAAGAGGTCATCCAAGCACTACAACCTTTACTTCTTCTTAGTGAGTCACAGAACTTCCTCTTGATCCCTGCCTCAGAGATTGCAAGGAAATCCTCTGGAAGTGAACTCCCCTCCATTGACTGATCTCAGAGCCTTTGTTCTTCAACGCGTGCCTTGAATTCTCAGAATTTAACTCCTTCTGGATGTCATTTCCTCCTCTTCGAAGTAGCTAATCGCAATGACAATCTGTAAGGGTTCTCCGTTGTTTAGTGTCTTGATCTTTCTCAATCTTCTTTGTTGATGTAAATTCCTCATCTAAGGCTGACCCAACCTTGTGCCCTTGAGAGATGTTTCCAGTGAAGTTATGTGCCACCAACTCAGTCCCATGGTTGCAAGCTATAACTCCATGATTGTTCATTTCTCCAGTCGGCATGCCTTCCTCATAGGATGCCCAAGCTCTTCCTCCCTTTGAATTCCTTATGCAGTCTCTCATCATCCTTTTACTCCTCAATCCGTCCTGGAAGCATTTTAGAGAGATTACTAATAGTTTGTAGAATCAAACTACCTCAAAGAGAAATATCTAGACCAATGCTAGAAACATACTATTCCCAATGTTAGTGCATGAATCAGCTATATCATTATTCAAAGGTACACACATAAAATACTTATCTCTTTATTGTGATGCTCTTTTCACTTCATCTTCATCCACTGCCTTTGCTGCATCTGTCCACCTATTGGCTATAGCATATATGTTTGACAACAACACATAATTTTTCCTGTAATTTCTTTCCAATTGCTTCCAATGTCTTCTTCTAAACCATGCATACAAGAAAGAATTTTTCTAAGATCAGTTATGGGTGTCAACAATACATGAACATTCTTCCCAACCACAGTTATTACGCCCATTGTGTTCTTAGGATTTGATAGTTGTGTTGTGTTGAAAACAACGAAGCATTTTCAGAGAAAATGGGGTGGAATACAAGAAGCCCTTCCCCAGACTTATCCCTTGGTTCATGGCATCTAAGCGGAAGGCATCCCTCTGAGACAAAAAATTAAAAAAAAAACATAGTATTTTGAACCAACAAATATTAAATAACCACATAATCTTTGGAGAGATTAGCTTAATATCTAGAACCAACAAAGGACTGGTAGGCCAGTTGGTAAAACACCAAGACTTGCTCGTTTCTGGCAGTAAAGACAATGATCCCAATATCATCGCTGACCAGACACTCAGTGATTCTCAATTGACAGACTTGGGCATTAGGAAGACCCTTCTGCAGTACCAACTTTACATTCATCACCTTCAACACCAAATTATACCCCACCATCCCCACAATCATGTCGGTGTTGATCTCAATGACCTAAAGTCTATAGAGTCTGAACCTGTGGGGTACTGGATTGGCAACTAGTTGCTTCAACTAGATCTCAATAGTGGACACAATATTCAAGCTTGGATCGACTACGATCATACCCAGCAGCAATTGAATGTTACAATAGTACAAGCTAGCTCACTTCGACCTATAAAGCCTCTTATATCTCTCAAAAATACCTCTGTCTAACATTTTCCAAGAAGAAATGTACATTGGTTTCTTGCATCAACAGGAATTGTCATTGAAGACCACTGTGTCCTCGCTTGGAGTTTCAGCACAAACAGATCTGCACTTGAGCTGGATATATCTCATCTTCCTTCCCTTATTATGTGCAAGAATTCAAACTCGAGACTTATACTGGGTATTACTACATCTATGTAGGCTACAACGAATCCATCTTTATCAACAATTGAAAGATGCAAAAGATTTCCCATCATGCATGATGTGCAGTGCGTCAACAATTGTTGTGTCTATAGTTGCACACTCTGGATTTCAAGTCATTACCTTATCTACAAGAGTCGTCTCTGTAGAAAGGTTTAGTACAACAACATGTTCACCATCTTCTTTTTCTGCACAAATTCTCCTTCAAAGATCTGCCCTTAGGTTTGAAATAATTTGCAACTTTAGATTTGCAATACTTTCCCTTAAAGATCTACCCTAGATGAAAAGTTAACTTGACTGCTTAAACAAATCTGATCAGATCTTTTCTTAGACCTGCTTTGATACCATATTAGTTTTTTAGGATCAGAAATGTAAGCAATCAGAAAATGCAACACATAAGACAATAAACATAGTAGGTACCCTAGGAAAACCCTCCTACTCGAGGGAGAAAAAACTGAGAAAATATATCTCTTATATATTGAAGGAATAAGAGCAGAAATCTGCTTACAACTCAGATTCAACATAGGCCCAAATTTGATACAATGAATAATAGCACCTCTTCTAGATGGAAAGATACAAATGAATATGTTTCTCCTTGAAGATCAATTTACTACTAATGGAAATGAAGATCTACTACTGGAGAGATGAATGAAGTGATTGAATTAATGTATATATACAAATCAAGGTGACTCTTCATATGCGTCGGCGTCTCTTCATATGCTTTTGTGTCTCTTCATATGTTTTGGTGTCTTTCATATGCTTTGGTGTCTGGTCATTTGTGACTTTTCATTGAGTCGGCCTGGGTAAATCTCCCGCTGCTAGAATAACATCAACACTAGTTGCTTTGTTATGGTCTTTTTCATTCATCACAGTCTTTTGACTGCCTATTATGTATTTTCCAGCATTTTTTTCAATATAAAAAAACTTATATACACTAGGTAAGCGATAGATGTCATACATTAATAAATAAATAATATGGGACATTGATCCATTTGTCTTACTCTTTTGGAAAGCGAAATAGGAAATTTTTTATCTTTTCTTGCATAGAGGACTCAACTCCATCATTACAATTTACTATGGTTTAAACATGATGTTATTGAGGGCAAAATAATCCATGACTTTAATTATTAAATGATAGCTAATGTTTCAATTTTAGTAAGACACATGACATCATGCATTCATTCACTCCTGCATGCATTCCATCTGGTAGTCTGCTAGGGTGAGGATTAGGAGAATCTTGATTACACTATCATATTTTAGCGTTGATTTACATTTGTAATTAAATTGACGCAGTATACCAGGCAGTTAGTAAACCATGTCAAGGTAATCTCCTACAATACTGAATCATTCTCGATCTTTTTTTCTTGGAACAGGTGTGACAAATGTTGGTGGAGATATGTTTGAGTCCATTCCCTTGGGGGATGCCATTTTCATGAAGGTTTGTTGGTTTTTCATATTATAATTTGTCTTCTTTCCAATATAATTATAATAGGTGTAAATTCATTCCTGATTATGTATTGAAATGCAATGTTTTTCAGTGGATCTTATCAACTTGGAGTGACAAAAAATGCATCAAAATTCTAAAAAACTGTCATAAAGCTCTGCTAGAAAGTGGAGTCAAAGTTATTGCTTGTGAGCCAATTTTACCCAAACATACTGATAACAGCCATAGAACAAGAGCTTTCCTTGAAGGGGATATTTTTTGTATGGAAATATACAGTTCAGGAGGCAAGGAATGGACAGAGGAGGAGTTTAGAAATTTGGGTATTGTTGCAGGCTTCTCTAATTTGAAGGCCCTATATCTGGACCTTTTCTACATTGTATATTATTTACCATGCAATTTTGATGCCAGTGGTGAGATTGTATATTATTTACCATGTTTATTGTAGGGAATGAACAAATGGGATTGTATATTATTTACCATGTAGGCAAGAAAATGTACTATATAACCTGGGCTATACAGTTTGCACATTTCATACTCTACAATATGGGGTTCCTACTACTTTCTGGGAGAGCTCTTAAGGTATGCCATTTTGGCAAAATGATACATCAAGTCAAGGCTTGATCAATAAATCCTGGAAATTGTTAAATTTTACTATGATCTTTTTCGCCTTGTCCATGGTTCCACATTTTGCATACATGTCTACGAGGGCAATTGCAACCACAACATCTGCCAATCCAGGTGAGGCATGCCTTTTCTTTGATCCATAGTTGGATTTCTA
Organism: Cunninghamia lanceolata; assembly: GCA_027924645.1. Classification (NCBI taxonomy): domain Eukaryota; kingdom Viridiplantae; phylum Streptophyta; class Pinopsida; order Cupressales; family Cupressaceae; genus Cunninghamia; species Cunninghamia lanceolata. The sequence goes on from BSBN01001562.1 coordinate 664,595, forward strand.
TGATGGGTATGAATTTGGAACCAAACACAGATGAAGAGTAAAACGGGCTGACATAGATAGATATTTTTGGTTTTAACAGAAGATCGAGTTGTAGCATGACACGGAGTAACGACCATTTCCTTTTAAATTCATCCAACTGTGGAATCTTACAATACCTACTTGTTATGCTTAAAGCTCATTTTGTAACAGCCTATAGAAAAGTGAGAATCAGCTTTGAAATGAAATGAAATGACCTTTTGATAAACACACACAAAGTCATATATATAGACAAAGTAGTGACTTTCTTTATAAGTGCTAGATTTTGTAGTATAGGCTTGGATCTCCATCTCCACTAACTCATCCCTTTCCACCCACATTTCACCCTTATATATCTCCATTGATGTGTATATATTGAGATTTGTAATGTTTGCAGTAGAGTTTATAGATTTTTATATATAGTTCTTTGCGCATTTTGGGGGTTTTGGAGGTTTTGGGTTGAAATTGAGAGCACTGGTGTCTTCTGAAGGAGAAGTGGAGGAGACCACTTTGGAGTATGTTACCGCCTGCAGGAGTATTCTAGTTTCAGTTGAAAAAAAAATGCAAAAAATCAGTTAAGGTGCAAGTGTCTTTGTATATACAAAGGTGTTTGTATATACATACAGGTCAAAATGTGCATTGGCGGGTCAGAAAACTCTATCGCCCTTTAGAAATTTGAGTTAGATACATTTCTGAATGTATATCGGGCTCTAAAAGGTGCATATACAAAGGGGGAATCTTTTGCAAATTCCCAGGAATATTCCCGCTTTGTATATCGGGTCATATACAAAGAAAAATATACAAGGAGGTGCAAATATACATTTGCTATAGTGGTGAGGCAGAGATGCATGTGGTGGGGCCCGTCGATATACAAGGTCGAATGTATATGCAATATACATTCGGGCGCACATACAATGGTTAGATACATTGCAGGAATATTTTGGAGAAGATTCCTTGTTTGTATGTACAAGGGGATGTACATTGGAAAATATGCAAAGGCCAGTGACATGCAAAGTGAATAGTACAACGGATGTGCAAGTGGGTTTGTACATGTTCAGCATACAAACAAAATATACAATGAAGAATATACATTCTAGACCTGAAGGAGAAATCAAATGCAGTTAATAATATTTCAGGTCCGCAGCATGTATATTGGGCGCTTGTATGTGCCAATGTACATTCGAAAGATACAAGGGTTAAGATGCAAGCTAGATTTCAAAGTATCTTCAGCAAGCTTCACAAAATTTGAAATCCGCCTTGTATGCATAAGGAGGATGTATATGCGCATATACATGGAAATATGCATGGAATGAGGATACAAGGTGGACCCGATTGAAAATTCCAATTTGCTCTATAATAGTTTGGGGTCCGCCTAGTACATGATGAACATTTGTATATGCATTTGCTCTTGCATATACAAGGGTTTTTGACAAGTGAACAGTGGCGATTGTATGTGCATTTGAACATGCATATACAGGACGAAAAAGGCAAAATGGAGAAGCGATAGGCCAATGATAGCAAAAGGTGCCTATGTGGCACGATCTAATTGGCTAGCGACTTGGTCAACGTGATTTTGAGGCCATGGATCTCAGCGATTGGAGTGGATCAACAGCCTTGTTTTGAACCTGTAGTGATGGTTTTTTCTGAGCGCGTGAGGCCATTTTTTGAGCCAAAAAATCTCCAGATGCATCTACTGTTGCATCCCGCGGGTAGCTAAAGTATTGATGGCGGTTGTGTAGAGAAGTATGGGTTGAGTTGACAAGTTCAACCACCCAATTTAGGAAAAGGATCTCCATGTGGCGGCACTTTTCCCGAACATACTAGCTCCCTCCTCCTTGTCCCTCAGCTGCATTGAATTTTTTGAGCGCCATTCCTAAGGTAGTGTATCTGGCAAAAATTTTGACCTTGTCATGTAATTAATTTTGCTGAGTACACAGTTTTGGTATAAAAGGGCCAAACTGTGTTACTCATTTGGTTGTTGAAAACTGGACAAATTTTTGGTGCCATGATAAGATACAACTTCATTGGTGGCCCTGTCTTGGATGTTTTTTGTGAGTTTATGAATCTCATGTTTTCTGTTTAATGCATAAACTTACTGGTTTCTGTTGATTTAAATGAGTAATGCTTCATTGCATGTGTTCTGTTACTTGTCTCCAAATTGAATGTATTCTTCTTTTGAATCTAAACAGCTAAGGGGTGTCTAAGATTCTTGAATATAGATTTGCTATGTTGAATGCTTGGTCTTTTACTTCTATTCAAGGAGTAGATTAAATGTTTTAGGTTAAAGTGTTAAGAAGAATATATTGCAGTGAGGATCTTCTAAGCAGAGGTAACTGAATACTCAATTCTGGAAAGTATCTGTAAGGTAGATATTAAACAACCCCCTTGAAACTCAGTTATTAATATGGGTTTAAGTGTACATTCACATGTGTATGTCTATTGACTCCGAGCCCTGGATAGGCACTGATCCAGTCTTGTATTGAGGTCGCAACCAAAGTCCTAGTTTTGCATCCAACTACAAAACAAACTCAAACTTCATATACAAACCTTTAGGATAGTAGAAGTAGTTTTCAGACCACAATCCTCTGATTCACAACTGAATATAGGCCCAAAGCTAGCCCCTTTGCACTTATTGCATAGTTTTGGTCTGCATAATAGAGGATTTATTTGCTTTGTGTCAGTATCCCAGTCCTTTCATAGCATATCTCGTGGATGTTGAATAGGGAATACCCCCCTTGGTTCTGTAGAGCCTAAAGAAGAAGAGGAGATATCTATAGAGTCTATCTCCTGTACTGTTAGCCACTGGCCCATGAATCCTGTTGATCATTGATGGCTACCTTATAGGGACAACTAGGAATAAGCATTCAGTCAGATTGAGAGGTAACAGAGTATACACCCACATGGACTGTGGCTATGGTTTGCTCAGTTTTTGTCATTATATCCCTGCTACTTGAGAGAGGCATTCATAGGCTTGGAAAGGTATGTGGGTTTTTTATTTGGATTATCATTATTTGGTTGCAAATGAGCTGATTATGAAACTAGAGACCCCAAACTTGTTTGATAATACATCTTGTTTCCTCATAAGGACAACGTCAAAGTTTAATATACAAGTTTAAATTGTTATTCTGGAATTAAGTTAGCCTACTATGTTGTTTGGTTTATTTTACCTTTGACATTAAGCAGAGTTGAGCATTGCAAGAGACAGGCCAAGTCATAGAATCACACGGCACACAACCAGTCATACAAGTGTCACAAGAATGGCATTAAGAAACCAAAAAAGCAAAGATATACTTTAAGAAAGGGGGTATGATGTTTCTTTTCCTTGTTCAAGGATACTCTTTATCATGGGAAGCTTGGGGTAAGCTTGGGGTAAGGATGATATACAACTTTCATAGAAATTTGTTGGTTTTATTGTCAGGAAAATTGAATCTAGAGCTCTTAGAAACTTGAAATGCAAGTTTGGAGGTTTTGTAACTCCAACTCCAAAAGAAATAATGGTCAAAACAAATTATTTATAAATATTTTTGCTAGTAGCACAATAGTTTTTAATAAAATTTACTGTTGGAAAAAAATGAAAGGAAAAAAAAATAAAAACCTAAAATTTAAGGATATTACTGACATTCCATACCTTTTTTTTGCACACAAAATCCTCACAATTATGATGCTCATATCTAGTTAATATCACTACTGGTATTGCCTTTATTTGTTTTAGAAACCCATAAAATGGAGCTTGTGAAACATATAGTTTGTTGGCACTCTCTTTGCTTCTATGTTTATTCCTACATTTTGTTATGAATTCAGTTTGACATAACAATAATTTACAATTATTTAGTGCATTTTCCTAGAACAGGTGAACCTGACTCATTTGGTGTACAAAGATATGGCCAATATTTTGATTTGAAATATTTATTGAAAAAAAAAAATAGACTCTTGTAGTTACGTGTGTCAGTGAAAGTCATACCAAAGTCTTATATGTATTTATTGAGTCCGCAGTTATATTTATAGCCAATAAAGTTTTTTATGTACACTACTGTTCTAAGTTTATTATTTCACATGAGAAAAATATAGCATTTATTTCCTTTTGAGATATGCATTGTTTGTTTTTAATAAAAGTGGCATCCAAAATTTTAAATTATTATTTCATTTCTCCACTGACTGTTCACAACATAGACGAATAGGATGATAGATAAATGATATTTTTGAAATAATTAAATAAAAGAAAATATTTATGAACTATGGTTTGTTGTTAAGGAAATTTTAATTCTATAAGACTATTAGACAAATAGTCAGAGAATTTGCATCGCATTAGTATACCTGCTTTCAGCAGGAACTAATAATGCAAGACTATAAAAATATAATTGTACAATACAAATATTGGATACATAAAGGGTCACAAAGACATTGAAATAATAATAGAAACATGTATAATAATAGCATGGAAATAAGTGAATGTTTTGAATGTAACTTTTAATAAATCATATTAAGGTATCATAGTAAGCTATATGAAATAAGATCACATCAAATATTTTATTTTATACAACTATAATTACATGGAGACAATTGAAAGATAAATTATTATTGCAAGTATAAAGACTATAATATTATTTTAATAACACAACATTTATTTATGTAAATGAACAAAAAATAAATTGAATATTTATTGGATTTTCTCTCAAAGATCAATTAGGAAATGATTGCAATCAATGCTCTTCATCTTTCCTATTCTTAACATAATTTGCATTTTATATCTTAATGTACCATTCAAATGAGAATGGTGGTGATATTCTCAAAATTTTGAGAGATTAACTCAGGAGATAATAGTGACTGTTAAACTAGCCCTCTCTACATCACTAATATTTATTATGGCTCTTTCAAATGTTAACCCTTGTGACTTGCATATTGTTAAATCCCATGCCATTTTGAAGGGGATTTGTGTTGCCTCTTGTAATAGGTACAAGAGGGATAAAATTTGGGTTGTTAACATCCCAAGGCACACCCACATAATTATCAAATTCCACAATCACACACAATGGCAACTTTGGCACTCATGTACCTTGATGATAAATTATATTCTTTACAAGCCCATGCCATTCTGAGGGGGATTTGTGTACAATTTCCTCTTGTAACAGGCGAAAGAGGGACAAAATTTGGGTTGTTAACATCCCAAGGCACATAGACATAATTATCAAATTCATAATCACACACAATGGCAACTCTGATGCTCGAGTACCTTGACAATAATCTATATTCTTCACAATACAAAGTGCTCCATTAACTAATCTAGCATATATCCACAAATTGTATACTAACAACACATGTTGGCCAACACATAGTAGAACCACCCTATTTAAATGATCATCATCAGCATCATGTGACTCTATATGTCAAGTATATGTAGGCACACTACATGCAACTAGCATATTGAGTGACTTTAGCATGTTCTTATTATGGATCGTGACCATACTATTTATGGCATATAAATGCATAGATGCATCTAATATTAGATGCTCCTTAACACTTATTGAGTCATTTGTTTGACCCAAATTAAGATTTTTCAATCATCATATCTTGCAATTGCATTCCTAATATTTGTTAACATTTCTCTAAATTTGACTTGTTTTGAATTGAATGCCCTTATTGATGAAAAATTATGTCCAAAGTCACAACTATTTAGAATGTAGTCCACAATGCTTTACCATAAGTGTTACTTGTAAACATAAAAAGTAAAATGTTTAAAAATATATTAAGAAATGAAACATTTACACTAGTAAAATTTAGTAAGGATAATAATACAATAAGTGGTGTGGTATGTCTTGCACATGAGATAACTAGGCAAGATTTCCAAGGATAATTAATCTTCCACCAAAATCTTTTGTGACATGTGATGGAAATAATTGTTTCAAGTGCATGTTGATATCAACAAACAATTTTGGGCCTATAAGATTCATTTCATCAATGAAATTATATTGAAGATATGCTTGATATCTTCTTACAAAGTAGCTAATGATCACAAGGGGATTTTTCTATTGATTAACTTACTATCCATTGCATGAATAATACAATTAATTAGGTAAGATTTCCCTATTGCAAAAATTCCTTGGATGATCATCTTAAGACGTTCATCATTATCAAGCAATTTAGAATGTCTTATGATTGCATCAAATATAATCATTGCTTTTCACCTAAATTAATTAAAGGATTAAATTGATGATGAAATCCTCTTTGGACTAGATTTCCTAATTAGATTAACTCTATGAATTTTGTGGCTAAATATTTCTTGCAAAATATTTGGCAATTGATACTAGTTCCAATCATACTTTGTGTCAAAGTCTCACCGACCGAGAAGCTCAATATCAGACAACTAAAAATCTTGTCATGGATCTAAGATAGACAAAACCTACCACTCCTCCATTTATATATTATCATTAGGAACAATATCTTCAAGCTTTGCATCATTAGCATCAATAGTCTCTAAAGAAATAGGTGTTGGATTGCTCAAACCTTGCTATCTAAATCCAATTTGTCCTATAGGATTGGAGGAAGAATGCCTAGATCAAACACCTTAAAACCTTGGATTAGATGAATCTCGCAATCCACCAGCCAATCTACCACTCTATTCACCTCTCTATAGAAATGCAAGATATTAAATTCTGATAGTTGATTAATTCTTGTCCAACCCACCTTAATTATATAGTTCATACACCAATTCAAGACCCTCTTTTCTTTTGGTGTGTTGATGAGGATCAAAGAATCCCCTTCAATCCACAAATTCTTTATATTCAAATCAATAGCCAATTCAAGTCCCTTAAGGATGGTCAAGGATTCGATTTCATTATTCCTCCCCTTGGTGAGCTTAATGGCTTTAGCCTTTATGAGGTTGCTTGAGGGATCCATGATAACACACCTTGCCCCTAAAAGGTCTGGGTTACCCCGTGAAGCCCCATCAAAATTTAGCTTAAAAAATGGCTCACACGGAGGAGTTCATCTTATCAAACTATGGTTAACCTTGTTTACCTTAATGTTGACTGAGCCATTGGCTAGTTGGGGATGGAGAGACTTCCATGTTTTCAATAATGAGCCATGCCAATGGGAAAATTTATTATTTGAGTTTGAATTTTTATCTACTTGAGCCATTACGACTTCAAATATGACCCCTTCAATCTTCGAGATGACCTGATCAATCAAAGAAGCTTGTTTCCTAAAGATTCTGGCTTTTCTTTCCTTTGAAATGTGCCAAATGGTCATATATGGGCATGCTTCCCAAATACCTGCAAATGTTGAATCCTTGTATAAACATGGCCAGCTGATGAAAATACTAAAGAGGGATTGGGGGAAAGGTGCATTCTATTCCATTTTGTTGCTAACCCAACTCCAACATTCTTGGCTAAATTTACAACTTACCAATAGATGATTAACATTGTTTGCCTATTCCCCACAAAGGACATAGTTAAAGGGATGAGAGAGCCCCATTTTATACAACCTATCTCCTATTAAAATCTTGTTATGGAGGGATAACCAAGCGAAGAGCAACATACCATCCCATATAACTTGGAATTACCCACAAAATTTACTAAGAAGTAAATGAACATGTTTAAACATGAGAGAATTTTTTTATGACATTTGTATAAACACATAGAATGAAATGTATATCTCTTCTGAATATTTTTCAACCTTGAAATTACAATATATACAAGGATCATATCATAGTAAAATCATTTCACTTTACATTTACAAATAATCTGCATTTGGAAAAAAGAATAGTTTTTACATAAGTTTAGAAATCATAAGTCAATCATGAAGTATACTACATCTGGAATCTTGATATTTGTCACACAAGTCTTAGTGAGTCATCTGCTACAGAGGAAGAGCATCATTCAAGTGCTTTACCTCCAACCATAGACCGACAGTCCCCCGCTCATCTTCCATCTAGAAGTGGCCCTACCCTTCACAAGGAGTATAGACATTATAAGAACCAACAAGTTGTCATTCAAGTTCTAGTGTTGTGTCCTATGTAACTCAATTGACCATACAACTCTAGACAATATTATAGCTAAGTCATATGATCATTCTGATAGTTTAGGCAATCTAGACATGGTGAACTGACTAATGCATGCAGAGACAAATGCATCACTTTGGCCAAAGTTTCTATATAAATAGATATTTTCAATAAATGTAGTCATGTGTTCACACACCTCTAACCGAACTTGGAAACTATCTCATCCTATAGTTTGATTTTCTTCACTAATATCTCTAGACCTTAATTGTCTTGACTATACTCAAATCCTAGTCAATCTGACTTAGAATTAATCCTTAATCTAGGATATACATGCAATATGTAGGTTTAAGTAATTTTAACCTTTTAGAGAGTCCCTCATTACATACTTGCAAATACTAGGGTCTATGACTTCCTATCGTTCTACTCAATGACTCAAAGATTAAGCACTATTGTGTTATATGTCAAGATTCGACTCTATCAAGAAACATTTAAATTTAACAAAGTTCTTCTTAGACTTTTCCTAAATTATTGTGCCTTGATCTATGGTGTCTCAACCATCTACTGTTGACCATAATATACAAAAATAATGTCATAATCGACTTAAGAGTTCTAAGTTTTCTAAACCCTTCTAGGTTGATCTTAGGGTTTTGACTTCTCTAACCCAATACATTGAAATATCAAAAACTCTTATTTTTCAAAGTCAATAAGTTGTAATAATATGCCATAAGTATAATAACCACTAGTCTACTCTTGACCACTTGGACATTGATCAAATTCTCATTACTCATATCACGTATATACATAGAACACGAGGTTTATCCCCATTCATATAAGATCTTGATGAAATACTATCATTATCATAAGTACTCTTGACTAAGTTCAATTTTTCATCCTAAATAGGTTTGAGTCTAAATAATAGTATTATAATATTTTTGACCTCTTGGTCTTCCTAAGTCCACCAAATTTCAATATAGGATAGTTATGAACTAATATATATAACATCCTTTATATATCTTGATAATGGTTGTCATTATTTGCATAATGCATAAGTGATATTAAATCTCCGTACTTAGGTATCATCATATGTATTCTAAATAAGTGAACTTCTATCATTGAAATCTTTTGACTATAACCACTAAAACTCATACATATAAATCATTGAGAAAGGTGAGTCTATCATTGACTAGCTAACTCATTTCGACTCCTATGTCTACATATGAGTTCTCTAAAAGTTAAGTCTCTGCATTATATATATATATATATATATATATATATATATATATATATATATATATATATATATAAACTATCAGTTTGCTAAAGAGTTATTTATTTACACTTCTCAGCCTTACCATGGCCTTCTTGTAGAGGTATCATCCCATGCATGGACTTGGCCCATGCAAGGATAGAACATTGTTTGACTGAGTCAAAAACATAATATCATCAGACCTCTTTGGGCACATTTTACATAGAAGAAATGTTTAAAAAGTTGTTCTATGAACCCTACGGTTTCACAAGAAGGGTATTCACCAATTAGTCGGCCTTTTCTCTACTTGTTCTAGCTACACTTTGGCATTAAACACAGGCTGCATGGCTTGTCGACCTTCAACAAACATAGAAGAGAATATATACATATATATATAACAATGTCACTGAGAAGAACAAGACTATACAAAGATATCGCAGGTTTAATATACAAGAATGATACACTTAACAAACAATTTTAAGAAGATTACTCTGAATACACCTATGCAAATATATACCATTCGGCCTTATGCAAACATAAATGCAAAGCTCAACATAATAATATTACATAAACAACACATAAGTATATAGACCATTCGGCCTTATATGCTAACATAAATATAGAGCTCGATACTATAAGATGATTACACCAAAAACACATAAGTATGTAGACCATTTGGCCTTATGCAAAGAAAAATACAAAGATCAATACTATAAAATTTGAACATGATTAAATTTGAAGGAGTAAATAGTCCTCTTTATACTTGCAAAGATGAGATACAATCTTGTCTCTCCTTGCAAGTTCTTACTCAGTACTAGGCTCTATATAATCAAACGTAGACCTCCACTTTCCTTTACTTGGAATCACACAAAAAAAACTCTCTATCCACACATACCATATCTTCGATGATATAGCCTTTTAAAGGCTTAACTCTCCCCATACCAGTGGAGATTCTTCTTGAATTTTTGCCTTTTTACCACTCTAAAAGACATGCAAAATATTGTGGAGTAACTGGTCTTTAAGACCACTCTTGAACTTGTTAAAAAGCTCCTCCATACTCGCTAAAACAGTTATGGAGTAAAAGAGTCGAGCAACCATAATCATAAAAGTGGTTTGCATTAAATTGCAATCTTTAACATGTTTCTCAAAAGTCTTATCAATCGCAACATAATAGGTCTAACTCACATATATATATATATATATATATATATATATATATATATATATATATATATAACAACGTAATAAAAGTGTACACAACATATACTTACATTGTTTCTAACACTTGACAAGATATGAGAATGGGGTCAAGGTATTCTCCCCCTCTCTATCTTGTGTAAATACCAAAAATAGACAAAATAACAAGATAGAATTCCAATCAACAATTACTAATTAAATAATTTATCAACTATCGACCATTTCTTGTCGATGGTCACATACTATCCTAACTTATATTTTAACAAAACCTAAGCTTAATGGATCTAGTTGACAAATCGACGATTGTCGAGTCGACACTAAACTTAGACCAATTTGGTCAAAACAAACTTACCAAACTTGATGAAGGTTCACAAAACTATGAAAGTACAAAACTTAGATGACAATAATATGTTCTTATCCAAATGTCTATTCTCTTCTCTTCGATGATGCTCTCCCTCTCTTTCTTGGAAGGTGGAAAAACCTATTTCTTGGTTACAACTTGCAATCAACAAATTGGTATTAGTGTATCATTAGTCAATTCATAACTTATAAATAAATAATCATGACATCATATAATCACATGTCTAAATTCTATTCATATAAATATAAACTCATGATATCATTGATTTATCTTGACATTTTCACATAACGTAAAATCATTAATTCATGCAAAATTATCTACTAATTACATACAAGTAAAAAGTAAAACATAGTCAAAATTTAGGGTGTGACATATCTTCCTCTCATAAGATTCATCATCCTCTATGATCTAGTGTATCCAAAACAATAATATAAAGTTTTTGTTCAACTTTGAAAAGCATAAAAAAAATGAGGAAATCTTTGATAAAAATCATGGTAATCTTACAATGTGGTACTATCCTCTGCATACTGGTCCCACTAGATCTTGCATTAACCTCTCTATTACACAAGTGGAGCTTGCAAACTTCGAGCACCTTGAGAGGCTTAATCATGATCACTCCTAGGTTTTGTACCTATAAAGCATTCCAATCAAGAATATCATTATCACCTATTATATACTTTTTCAAATATGAAACATGAAAAAGATTATGCATCATGGCAAGCACTAGTGCTAGAGTGATTCTATAGGCAATCAGATTGATCACTTTGAGGAATTATAAGGGTCCTACATAACAAGGAGCTAGTTTGGAAGACTTTCCAAACTTTATGGAACTCTTATGAGGTTTAACTCTCAAAAGAACTTTTTCTCCAACTGAGAATTACCTTGGTGTACTCTTGGTATCAACGTAACTTTTTTTCTATCATTTGCTTCCACCAATCTATTTTTGATCAACTTGATCTTCTCTTCCATTTATGGTAACATTTATAGACCAATAATAATCCTATCCTCTAGCTTATCCCAACTTATAGGAGTTAAGCATCTTCTTCTATACAATGCTTCAAATGGATCCATCTTAATAGAAAAATGATTGGAATTATTATATGCAAACTCCACAAGAGGTAGGTATTCTTTCCACTTGTATTGCTAATCCATGCAATACATCAACAACAAATCTTCTAGAACTTGATTTACCCTCTCAATTTGACCATCTATCTTAGGGTGATAAGTTGAGATTATATTGAGTTGAGTACCTAACACTAAGAACAAAGTTTGGTGCAGGTACATTGGGTGGTGATCATGGTGTCATAGATATTCCTTGTTTGGTTGGGACTTTGGCATGGCATGATTGTTTTAAAGGTGCAATTTTGGTTGTGTTGGATTGATGTTTGGTTTACAGGTTTTGTTCATCTTCTTGGTTTAGAGATAATGGTTTACTCAACCTTTTGGGATTTGTTGTCATTATAGTGAGATTCTTTGATTGTGTTGGGGCCATGGATGATCTTCATTTAGGAGATGGTTATCATGATGTCATGGATAGCATGGTTACATGTTTCAACAAGAGCTTTTGATAGTGATGGTTTGATGTTTTATCATGTTTCCATGTATAGATCAATATCACAGATTAATGGGAGCTTTGGCAGAATATGGTTATCTTCATGTGATTTGGAATGTTGACATCTTGGTACCATGGAGGACTCATGGAGTCTTTGGTTGAGGTGTTGGTTATGGTTTGTCAATTTTGACAAGTTATCCTTACTTATAGGATGGTTGGTATTGCATCTTGGTTTACTCTTGATTGCACATTAGAGTGTTGGCATGGTACAGGTTCTCTTTATAGAAAGATATGTTCTTATGAGACATAGATCTTCTTTTGAGAAGATGATTAGATCATGATGTGTTCGTAGGTTATGCAGACATGTAGTGGTAGCTCTTTGACTATGATCTTGATGGTTCTCTTAGTATTGAGTACATTGGTCATGTGCTTGGGAGATTCATGATGGTATGGTTTTACATTTGGAGTTTAGCATGGATTGATCATGGAAGTACTCATAGATACTTGGAGACATAGGTGAGACTTGAGTTCTCTTAGGATTAGAGACATGTATTGATATTGTTACTCTTTGATGAGGATTTCAATAGAATGACCGAGGAGCCTAAAGCTACGTTGGACGTGAGTTCAACATTGACTTGTTGAGGAGATTGTTCTTGGAGAGATCCTTTGAGGCTTGGTACATCTTGGAGGAGCAATCTCATTCCCACTCTTGGTCCACTCAATAATGAATGATTTGATAGGTATGCCCACCTATTATTCAAATGTATTATTTTTTGTGTATCTTTTCTTCTCATGCTTGAGTCTTGAGCTATGGATTATGGTTGTGAGGACTTGTTTAAGGAGTAGATGCATGGTTATGATTAGTTATGTCATTATGTTTGATCATGAGTTGTTATGAGATCATTGTGTGTAATAGAGATGGTTAGTGTCTTTAGGCTTATTCCTGATTTTAGGATGGTTATGAGTTTGGTCTACTTTTGGTTTGAGGCTTGCATCTTGATTTTTTTGATGTTGAGAAGGCTTCTTATTTTTGGGTTGTAAAGGATATCACACTTTTCACAAATATAGCACATTAGTGTGGATAGAAGGACATGGTTATGATTTGCATGTTCTCTCTTGTTAGTCTTATGTTTTTTCCTAGATGTTTGTGTTCACAAGACATTGGAGTTGAGATGTGTATGGAGCTATTGAGCCTATTTTACTTCTTTCTCTTATGATGTGGAGGATTTGGGAGAAATATGGACTTGAGCTGAGAGCTATCTTGCAGCTATGTAGTATGTAGATTTTGCATATCTATGTGTGTGTTCTTTGACACTATTGTTGAAAATGAAGGTAGAGCTACTGCTATAAACTGTAACGTCAGAAAATGTCCCCTTGGGGGCTTTTCCCTCATAAGGTTTAGCTCTCAGATCTTTTGTCTGCATTTAGGACATCTTGCATCATATTTTTAATATCCTGATGAAATGAACCTTGGGTTTTATGGAAAATAAGACCTAGGGGGATCCCTTGAACCTAACCTTGACCAAAATAGGGGGGAGGACTTGGGTGCCCATGCCCTAGTCTTGCCCTATTTTGGGTCAAGCCCAAATTTTTAGTGTCAGCTTGTGACCATTAATTAGGTCCTATGCCGACATGACATGTTTGAATTACAAAATTCTTGGCGGGAGTGTTTGTAGTTGCATATAAAAGAATATTTAGGCATTCATTTGAAAACTAGATGATTACTAACAAGCAATTATGATCTTTTTGTGATTCAATGCTTTCATTGTGTTTCAAGAGCATATTTGTGTTGTCTATATGTTTGTATTCGTAGATTTGAGCAATCATCTCCTCATGGAATGAAGAGCTTCTTTCTCCCATGAGATCTTCACTACAAAGTGACATCATTTGTGTTTTTGAGCATTTATCATTTGGTTTTTGCCTCTCCCTCCCAAGGGAATGCACTCTCTATCTAACAACGGTGTTCGAAAGACTTGAATGTCTCTCTGGGGCATGACTGAGGCAAGCCTCTAAACACCACAACCCCCTCACAAAGGTTTCGTGATTGTAGGTTATAGGTTGAAGATACAGGAAAAGTGAAGTTGCAGGAGGGTATCTTAGAGTATCAGATTCGCAGATCAAAGTTGAAATTAGCACCCTAGACTAGGGCACCTGCTCATTAGTCCTCAAATTTTTGTGATGGAAAAACCTTTGGTACAACAGGAACTGGTTGCAGATCTTTTTTACAGATCCTGACAAAAACTTGGGCATTGGAATTGGGTGCTCGCTCATTAGTCCCTGACTATTCTACTTTCAAACCCCAAAAATAGGTGCACTTTTATTTGTCATTTTACATCTCTCTGTAGCCACATTCTGAATAATTTGTTTGTTTACTGTCATATTTGCATAATTAGTGTTTTGAGGTATAATTGAGAATAATTGGCAATCAAATCATAAAAATCCAATCTTCCCTACATTCCTAAGTGACCAAGGACCTGATCGTGCATTTCCCCTCAATCCAAAGTCCTTGAATGTAAAGGGTGAAAGGAGGATACATACACAAACCATCAAAAAACAATCATCCAAATTTTACTCCTTTACATTTTGGTGAACCTGTGTTGTTGGACTTGCTTACACCTTACTGAGTGTTTTGTTTCAGATTTGAATTGATTTAATTCATTTATATAGTCATTCATCTTATTGCATTGCAAAACTTACAAAAACATTGAAAATTTGAAAAATTTGAAAAAAATTGCATGCTAGGGTTTCTATTTTCCATCAATTCATTTGAATTTCATCAAATTTCTAATTTATGTGTTAGATCTGAGATAAATTACATAAAATTACAAAAATTCAATAGCTTGCATTGTGTTTTCATCATAAAATTGCTAGGGTTTTGTTGAAAATTGTGAATTTTGCATATAACCTAGTAATTCCAAAATCTAGGGTTTCTAGATAGAATATTGTTTCAGATTTTTCTACTGATTTTAGAGACTCATTCAAATTTTTATTTGTCTATAGTGTTTTATTTTAGTACAAATTTTCATTTACATTCCAAAAATTTGTATTTTTGGCATAGAAAATTTCAACAAAAAACTAGCATTTTCATGGATTTTTCACTAGATTTGCACTTGCATTTTGCATGTTAGGGCTTGGAAATAATTTTCAGATCTAAGATAATTTAATTTTAATCATACATAAGATTGCAAAACATTCATATAGCATTTTACATCAAGATCTCAAACCTAGGGCTTCAAAAACATTGATTTTCACTGGATTTGGCCTTATCGACTCTCTAAATTTGCATTACAGGCATGTTGTAAAGAATATTTTTGCACTAATAAACTTATATAAGGGGTATTATCTGCTTCCCCTCCTAAAATTCTTTACAACACCTTGTTATTGGCCTCTTGTATTCAAAATTTGGTGAAAAAATGCACTTTTTTGCTATTTTTGCCTTAGGGTTTGGCCTAGTTTGCACTCCAATCATGTTGTAAATGATTTTATGCCTGTAGGTGACTGATATTACTGATATTATTTTTAGAACATCATAAAATTCATTACATCACCTCTTTCATTAGGTCTTGGGATTGAAAAACTGTGAAAGATTGAATATTTTAGGGCATTTTCACTAGGTTTTGACTAGTCATCATTATAGATTTGCATCAAAAGTGTGTTTTAAAGGATTTTATTGTTTTATTGGACTGAAAATAGATATATCATTTTCTTCCCCTAATCAAAGTCTTTACAACACCTTTTGTTTCATATATTTGCATTGAAAAAAGTATAAAAAATCAAACATCTTAGGTCATTTTTGCATATAACTTTGCACTTGTCTTTTGCATAAATTTTGAAAAGATTTTAAAATATGATTTTGTACTGATTTTAGAATATACACATGGCTTCTAATCACAACAACAACAACAATAGGTTCCCTCCTAGACCTTACATGAAAAGAAAGGTCCCTGAACCTGAAATTGTGTTTACACCTCACGATAGAACAATCAAAGACACTGAAGGACCTCTTTATGTCACTGTGAAAATAATGGGAAACCATGTAGATGGAACACTTATTGATCCTAATTGAATGACTAATGTCGCCACAGAAGAGTTCCTCTTTCCAGATCAATTAATGAAAGCATCTTATGACCTTTCGGACATGATGATTAAAACACATAAGGGAACCTTTATAAACACCTATGGGAAGATATCATTGTTGGTAATAGTATTTGAGAAACATGTAGAACAATGGTTTGATGTTGTCCCCATTTCTGACCTCTTTTGCATCAAATTGGGACACCCCTAGTTAAAGGAAATGAAAGTTGTCCCTTCAACAATTCATAATTGTCTAAAATTTTCTTTTGATGGACATGTGATTACTATCCCTTGCAATAAGTATAAACCTTTGGTTGCAAGAAAACATTGCACATTGGATTAATTTTGGGATAAAACTGAAAATAAACCGGAGCCACAAACAAACTTTAACTTCTTGGGCTATAGAAATTACAACGCAAAACTATTACATCCAATGACTGGTCCCTCTATGCAAGAAACAACAAAAGATAAGTAACTCGCATCTGAAGAGAACCATAGACTGAAAGGACAAGGTCCCTATGCTGAGGTTCCTCCCCCGCCATCCTTACAAGCATCAGGAGGTTATTGTTGACAACAAAACATTCCACCTAGACAAATGAGATTTGATCCCAGTGCTTTATCTTCCAATTTACAAAAACCTATGAATGAGCAAAGCCCTATCTTACAAGAGATAAGTGCTAAGAGAAAGAGAAATAGAAAAGCAAGAGAAAGAAGATGAAGAAGACAAGCTTGTGCCATAAACCTTGCCTCTCAACAAGAAAACATTGATCCAAACATTGAACCAAACAAAGATGATCCTAACAATGAACAACCTTGGGCTATGGTACCTTATGTCCCACTTTCCTCTAACATTAGGGAGTGGGAGGATGATGATGATTTACTTGATGATGAGACTTAGCATGAAGATCTCTACAGGTAAGTATTTCTAACCCTTTATCTCTCGTGATGTGCTTCCCCCATGATGTGTTATGTGTTGTTTAGGCCTTCTGGTATGACCCCTGATTCTCCTGTAAGGTATGGGATACCAGGCGACTGCCTCTGTTGTG
Source organism: Cunninghamia lanceolata (assembly GCA_027924645.1). NCBI lineage: Eukaryota > Viridiplantae > Streptophyta > Pinopsida > Cupressales > Cupressaceae > Cunninghamia > Cunninghamia lanceolata. Next base: position 682,082 of record BSBN01001562.1, read on the forward strand.
ACCTTCTTCTATTTGTATCATCATTCTTCTATATTACCGCTCTCTTTGATTTCATTGTTGTGTGTTGTGTCTTACGAACATAGCGTTGTGGTTGGTGAATTGGGGGCACCCTCCTATGTGACTGTCCCTAAGACACTTGTTTCTCCTCTCTTATTTATTGTTTCCCTTTGTAACATCCACGTTCTAAAAACATAGTAAAAACCAAAAATTCACCATAAAGTAAATTTATAAGGTAAAATGAGACAGAATTTTTTTTTTTTTTTTCTATATATAGTCGAGTAACTACAATTACAAGATATCTCATTACAAATTCAATAAACCATATTGACTTTCTCAAGTACAATGTTTACAAAAATAAATCAATTATAAATACCTGAAACAGATAATATTTTACTTAGTCTCAATAAACACAAGTCTCAGAGATATACTGCATCTGGAAATCTGACATCTTTATCGCAAGCCTCGGCATGTCTTCTGCTAGAGAGAGAGAGAGTATCTTTCCAGTGATTAACCTCCAACCACAGACCGTCGGTCTCCCGCACTCCTTCCTAATCGGAAGTGGCCCTTCCCTTCACGAGAAGTATAGACCAAGGAGACCAGTGGTAATTTGCCTTTCCGAGTACATAGTGTTGTATCTTACACAACTCTATCTATCATACAACCCTAGATACCCTCTAGCTAAGTATGATTCCCGATAGGATGTACAATCCAGATACAGTGAACCGACAAATGCATGCAGATACATATGCATTACTATGGCCATAGTTTTCAATATAAATTGACATTCGCAATGAATGTTGTCGTATTGTTCACCCACTCCAACTCGACTTGGATACTATCATATTCCTACAGTTCGACTTGGTCAACCTACATTCAACTTATGAAGTCGTGGTGTTTTCATTAATTTAGTCTTCCCGACTCATACATGATTTCTTTCATTGTCCATAATCCATAGACTTATTCATCTTTCTTTGATTACAAGGACTCTCATTGCATCATTGCAATCTCTGAGGACAATGACTTATTGTCTAAAAAAAATAGATATAGATAGATTAATTACAACTAAGATGATAACCTCAACCAGGTTAAGCATTATAATCTAGGAATCAAAATCACTTCTTGTAAGTAAGAATAATTACGCATAGTCAGGGCACTTGACTCTTCATTCATGATCTAAATAATGATCTCAATGGCCTAATATAATAATTACCATATCTAAGTTAAGTCAAGGTTTAACTAAAGAGTTTTGACCAACTCCAACCTAGTCTTTCTGACTTAGGTGAAATCACGAGACACTATCGTTGTTCTTTTAACATTATGGAATGATTATCCATTCTTAGGTATCTCTCTTTGCATCTTTGCAACATTTGAGATTCACCCCTTGTCGACAAGTAGTAGCTTAGGAGAAGTTGTGATAAAAAGGTGTAATGATCTTAATGTTTGACTAACCATTTAATGATACCTCTTGCATGCTTGCAAAATCTGAGGCTTACGACTAGTATTACAAATCGACTTGTAGCCCGACACATGGTTTTTTTTTTTCCTTCCTAGGGTTAAACATTGTCGATTAGATACAAATCTCTTTTCAATAATATAGATATGAACTTATACTAAATACATAGTTCTTGACCCTTTTAATGTCTACTAAAAATAGTTTATAACCATAAAAGTGGTCGTCAATAAACACTAACCCTTCTTGGTTATACTAGGGTTTTATTTTACCCTCGTTGTAATCAAAATAACCCTTCCCCATAACTTCAAGACCAAGGATTATAATCGACCCTTGGTTAAACTCAACCTTGGTTTAAGAATAATATGGTTAGATAATAACTCCTATACAACAAGGAAAATAATACTTTCACTTACCCTCACGTGAAGTTGTCGACCACCACTCCTTATAAAATTCAAAACAAGGTCATTTCTAGATAGACGTAGTCTATTTCATCATAATGGTCTACTATAACGCTATTCTTTTTAACACATAGTAAGGATGGCCCTGTAACATTCTCAAGGGTCTATCACTCGATTTGCATAAACAATGTTATACCTCTCTGTGAAAAACTTAAGATTTGATAATATCTAGTCATCAACCAAAAGGTCAGAATACAAGGCTATTTGACCTTAAATAGAGTTTATAATGATAACAAAAGTCTTTCGATCTCATTTTAACATTTATGAACAATATCTATTGGCCTCTTACTTAACCATAATGGAAGTGAAGTCTTTCGGCCTTATCCATACATAGGGATAACGAAAAACTTAAACAATGGCAACAATGCTTATTCACAAAGACGTTGAACTAATATAGTGATGTCACAGCTTATACTCTGATAACGTAGTGTTCAGAGAGCTTATATATTGATAACAAGTCTTTGCAGAGATAGCACAATGTTATAAAATCTTATATGGTGATAACAAACCTTTGCAACGGTAATACTGTGTTATGAAAGCTTTTCAGCCACAAATAAACAAATATATTTACTTCTTATGTCATATAAATACTCATAACATTTAATTACTACTCATATAATTTTTAGTATAGGAAGAGAAACTGTATACCAACCCCGTCGTGATATTCTTTATCTTCATATTCATTGATCTTCTGATCTCCTCGTGGCATTCTCATACAACGATCCCTCCGCCATCTAGTCTTCTCTCGAGCTCAATGTTCTCCTCCTGGCTAACAATAGCAACTCTTTCCATGTATAATTTCATAGTCCTCTATACTCCTTATTGTCGTTTCTGTCCCCCTTCACAGCATGTGAAATCGTAACAATAACAAAAATGAGTTTGCACCAGGATGAGTTAGCTTTGAGCCCCCGGCTTCCTCCCTGATAACTCCTTTCTATCTCCCAATCGTAGCTATCTCTCCCTCCATTCGTATTTTCTCACCCCCAAAAGAAATGACTCCCCACCACTCTCACGGCGAAGGAGAACAATCACCTCTAACTCTTTCCGTTTCAAACCTCTCTCAACCGAGATTAACCTGTCCCACCCTCTCTGCACGACAAGGGATTACTACCTTTTACCTCACGGTTTCACTTTCTTAACTACAAAAAGGCTCCTACTCCCCCGCACGCCCACGACAATGGAGTATATCCTTTAACTCTTCGTTACACTTTCCTTAACAACATTCCCATGTTTTCCTCTTTTTCCTCAACTCATCATGAGTCATTTCCTTATGGACATTCCCCGCCGATTAACTCTTTCTCTCAACTGAGATCCCTCTCCTCCAGCGAAGAAGATCTCTTCCCGTTTCTGATTCTAAGCCACTGAAAACTCATGCCCCACCTGCGCCCATAATGATGGGTCATATTGCATTTAACTCCGTCAGTTTCTATTACTTCTCCACTGAATCGCCACAGTCCGCGCAAGTGAAAGAGACTTCTCCTCTCGGTTTCCGTTTCATAACAACAGAAAAACTCATGCCACAAAAGGCGCCCATGGTGATGTGACATAATGGCCTTTAACTCTGCCAGTCCTTAACAAGTTATTTTGCACTTCCTTCCATCACTCGCTCTGTTAGAGAAGAAATCGGAGTCTCCATCGACCACTACTCACAATGAATCTTTTACATTAATACCATGTCTACCGACTAGTGATCTAATCATCATGTACGGTTACACGTCTAGGCAGTTGCAACAAATCCACTTCCAATGTAAAAGTTACAAATAAGGACGACACATGCAAGGAGAAGGGAGAAGCGTGGCATAAAACACTACAAATTTCCTTCAAGAGGCTGACATCATCAAAACAGAACTATGAAATTATTTTGTTATCACAAGTTATTAAAACCACTACTGTAGTTAGTCATTATGCACTCCTAATAGCATGCCGACGGCCACTCTTAGTTACAAGCCAATGATATTGTGGCATAATACTTGCCACTAGCTCCCAACGTGGTTCCTTGGAGCATAATGATACTAAGGAAGATATTTACAAGATGATAACTTCCTATAAGGAAAAGTGGTTATGAACTTATACCTCAAATAATCCCTACTAACATAATATTAAACAAAATAATTACAATAATGGTCTTGACCATATTTTAATCTTTGATCACAATATGTTAATAATAATAAATAGTCAAAAAGATTACGAGTAATGTGATAGGGTTGAGCTTGTCTCCCCTTCACAGACCCCCAATAAATCATGACTTGACTTGACAAAATCATCGCAAGTCGCTTATTGTGGACAAAACTCATGTATTCTTTACTTGACGAAGTCGTCTTGACGTAAAGAATCATTTATATCACATCAAGAGACTCTAATAAAATAAAAGAACCATTTTACAACGATTACATCGTAATATCTACGTAAAACGTAAATAGCCATAGTTCATGTCCAAATGACGTCGTTAACGCTTCTAACGACTATGACGACTTACTACGACTTCTGAATATTCATAAGGTATTGAATACCTAATGATTGGGTTCAAGTAAAATGATGAGAAACTTCATCCCCTTAGCCGAGTTATGACTTGAATGATTGCGGAATATCCTTCCAAATGACGACCAAAACAGTTATAGCATAAATCGACTTCACATTCGACTCCCGTCGATTTACAAAAGGGAATAAATTCACAACACATGATTAACGCATTTTGATGGCAATCACGACGGATTGGGCATAATGCAACACAAATTTTCTAAATTGTTTAACGCACAAAATGACTTCTCACATCTTTCGACTACGAGACGTGATCCACAAATCCGCCATAAAATAGGTTCAACTTTTGACGTTAAACGACGACAATATCAGCATCATCCAACTTGATGGGAATGTCTTAACGTCTAAGAGGCGACAATAAAACCTCAAGTGACTCAAAAAGATAAAAACAACCGTTCTACGTCAATAACGTTGTTTACTTCACAAACGACTATGTCGACTCACCATCGACTTGACTAAATGATAATCAGGATATCGACTACCTGTCGATTTAGATTCGAAAGAAAACTGGCAAGATAAGACTTACCTCATACGACTCTTTGGTTCACATTATCGTTTAACACTACACTCGTTTGGCAAATTGACCACTCGTAATCCAAGGCCTATATCTCTCTTCTCGAAAGATACTCTTTCTCTCTTCTCTGAGAGTCGATAACATGTAATCCTGTTTTCACTTGTCATCAAACAATAAGAGATCAGTGCATCATTATTCAATAAATTCAACTAGTAAATCAAATCTTATAATACAGTTATTAAATCGACCATAACATAATCATTTCCATGATTTCATAATTGATATTCAATACAATTCCATGTCATATCCTGTCTTAAGTCTATAACATCTCAACAAATTTATTTATGCCCAAGTAAAAAGTAAAAGTATAGCAAGTCAGAAAATAGGGATGTAACACCCTTCCTCTAGTGTTTCTATCTAGCTGGCAGACGATGAAACACATTTATACTGATGCGGACCTAGCACCACTTTAGCAAGAAATAAAAAATTGGACTTAGTTCCTAATATGACGATGGGGTTGTAATATATTATCTAATGCTTGGCTAGTAGAAGCACTCGTGCTTTTTGCGTAGTGATTTTGATGATGTTTTTATCTCATTTACAAACCATAACACTACTACTGCTCCATGCACTTTGTCTATCTTGAATCTTGCATGCCTTAGATTTCATATGCATTATCATGATTATGTAGACACTAACATGTTTCTTGTAGGGATGTGTTTGCGGGAACATTTTGGTGATCGTAAAGTTCATGTCACCTCCGGGGGGCATGGGCTTTGCAAAAGTCTGTGTTTCCTTGTGTGTTTTCTTCCTACTTTAACATGCTTGATATCGATGTGTGATATCAACCACCTTAAGGTGGGGGCATATATAAGGTAAGTTGTCTATTATAGATGTTAGCAATGTGCTTGTCCTTAGGTGTAGTTTAAAGACTAGTGGCGATGAGTCCCTCTTGGACTCTGAGTTTGTTTGCAATCAATCAATCATCTTAAGCCCTCTGCAGAGGTGGGGATGGTGTATTTCTTGGAGCAGATTGCACATCCTGTCATTTTTGAAAGTCCTCATCGGGAGGCGAGGAGCGGTTCTGTGACTAACTAAACCCTTAAGCGTGTCTTCGGTGATTGTTGTGGAGAAGCCCAATCATCGATGTGTGCCTGTAATGTGCATGAGATGGTGATGAGCCTAGAAATAGGAACACTCCGTCACTTGTCTGTCATGTTTTCTTCGTGTCTTCAAAGTGTGTGTTTGGCATGCTTGCTTTGTTTGGCATGTTTGTTGCCCCATATGCACTCTAAAGACCAGTGCGATGAGTGCTTCCTACATTTTGGGAGGTTTGGCATGTCTTGCATGTGTGTTACCCCATTTATGTAGTTTAAAGACTAGCACGATGAGTGCTTCCTGCATTGTGGGAGGTGTGTTTACTTTCCTATACTTGCATCTGCATTTCATATATATGAGAAAAAGAAAAGAAAAAAAATCATTCCTGTCTTCTATGCATTAATGTGTCTTCTATGTATTTATTGTTTTCACTATGTTTTGCATGATTGTAATTGTCTTCTCCGTGTTTTGCATGCCTATCATTGTCTTCAATGTGTTTGGCGTGTCTTCTTCGTGCTTGGTGTGTTTGCTGTGTTTGTTGACTGTACTTTAATGCATGTATTGGCCTCGTGTTTATACATACATTAAAGTGGGGGCTAAATGTAACGTCAAAAAATGTCCCCTTGAGGGATTTTCCCTCATAACATTTAGCTCCCAAGTCTTTTGTCTACATTTAGGACATCTTGCATCATATTTTTAATATCCCGATGAAATGAACCCTAGGTTTTATGGAAAATAGGACCTAGGGGGATCCCTTGAACCTAACCTTGACTAAAATATGGGGGGAGGACTTGGGTGCCTGCGCCCAAGTCCTGCCCTATTTTGGGTTAGGCCTAAATTTTTAGTGTCAGCTTGTGACCGTTAATTAGGTCCTACATCGACATGACAAGTTTGAATTACAAAATTCTTGGCGAGAGTGTTTGTAGTTGCATATAAAAGCATGTTTAGGCATTCATTTGAAAACTAGATGATTACTATATGATTACTAGCAAGTAATTGTGATCTTTTTATGATTCAAGGCTTTCATTGTGTTGTAAGAGAAGATTTATGTTGTCTGTGTTTGTATTTGCAAATTTGAGCAATCATCTCCTCATGGCATGACGAGATTCCTTCTCCCATGAGATCTTCACTACAAGGTGACATCATTTGTGTTTTTAAGCATTTATCATTTAGTTTTTGCCTTAGCCTCCCAAGGGCACGCACTCTCTATCTGACAACAGTGTTTGGAAGACTTGAATGTCTCTCTGAGGCTTTATTGAGGCAAGCCTCTAAACACCACAACCCCCTCCTAAACGTTTCATGATTGCAGGTTATAGGTCAAAGATACAGGAAAAGTGAAGTTATAGGAGGGTATCTTAGAGTGTTAGATTCACAGATCAAAGCTGAAATTAGCACCCTAGACTAGGGCACCTGTTCATTAGTCCTCAAAGTTCCATGACAGAAAAACCTTTGGTACACCATGAATAGGTTGCAGATCTTGTTTGCAGATCCTGACAAAAACCTGGGCATTGGACTTGGGCGTTCACTCATTAGTCCCCGACTATTCCACTTTCGAACCCTAAAAATAGGTACACTTTCATTTGTCATTTTACATCTCTCTGTAGTAGCATTCTGAATAATTTGTCTGTTTACTATCGTATTTGCACAATTAGGGTTTTGAGGTATAATTGAGCATAATTGGCAATCAAATCATAAAAATACCTACATTCCTAAGTGACCAAGGACCTGATAGTGTATTTCCACTGGATCCAAATAGTAAAAGTATAGACGAGATTAAAAAAGTGCATTTGATTAAAAAATACAGTGTCTGCCTCAGTTCAAAATTTAGATGACAACAAAAAGCAATCCTAAAAGTCATTATAAGTAGAAATTCAAGTTTATAAGTAGCTAAATATTATAATCACTAATTGTCAATATGAAGTATGCCAAGCCACATAGGATTGCTTAAATACTACAAATTTGTAGGAACCTCTATCAAAATCACCAATCAATAAACTCATAGTCATCAACATCATCCAAGTGGTTGATCGAAGCTACTATAAATGTGTTAAAAATGCTTTCTGAGAAAAAATATATAAGTTAGCATAGGGAGAGTTTTAAAATTATTAATTATGAATTGACTTGATTATATTTTAGACCTAAAATACACATGCACAAAGACCAAAAAAATTTCTATATAGATAGAATAACAACATTTCATTTGCATCCTAGCTAAGAAAAAACTATCTAATATAGATAAAATCTTAGTAAAACTTGATATAGACATAAGTGTGCAACAAAATCAATTACACAAAAATTTGAATTACTTGGAAAACTGGCAAAAGCACATATTTTGTGAAGGAAAAAATAACAAAATCTAAGTAGAACACCTCCATAGAAATGAAATAGAACAAGACCAACATCAACACATCATATATGATGAAAACTCACATCCATTTTATCAAAACTAAAACTCAATGTAGCCAACTTAAACCCATTACAAATAGATCACAATCAACTACACAACCTACATAGGCCAATTTCATGAAAACCGAATCTAAACCCTACTAACATAATTAAAACTGTATACACCTAAAAATGGCTAAGTCAAATTAAATAAATATTTTAATATTTATTTTAATTCCCATTCTCCTATCAATTAAATTAATATTCCAATTTATTTAAATGATTCACATCCCTCCAATAATTAAATAAAATCAATTTATTTAATTAATATTCCCTAATTCTTCTAATGTCTCATATAATTAAATAATCCTAAATTATTTAATTAATCTTAAATTCTTCTATTCCAAAGTCCTAATTCCATAAATTCCACATCACCTTATCCATGTCACCTTTCCACCTCACCATGTTGCACACATAATTAAATATTTTAATATTTAATTAGCTAATATTACCTCACCCACATGTCCTATTTCTCCTCTAGTCAAATTAGTTAACTCACCAATGAAATCAGTTAACTAATGAGTCATTTGAGTTCACTGGTCAATCAAATTAGTCAACTCCCCAATCAACCTAGTTCACTAATCAATCATCTCAGTTAACTCCTCAATCTATTCTGTTATCTCCCATAATTCATGAAAGGAGCCTTGGACACTTGTCCTCTTCTGATTTGCACACATTCCCTCAAGCTTTCTCAACCGTACACCTCACAAGTAAAATTCCTCTAGTCATGGATCTATTGACACTTGGATTTGGTCTCTCTTGAGCCTATAAAAGGGACCCTCATTCCCTCATTTCCATACACTCAAGCATTCGTAATATTACTCTGCAGGAATCATACTAGCGTGCCTTTGGTAAAATCACCTTCATTGCATTTGCATTACAAACCCATTATCATCACCATGTCTCCATTATCAATCACCTATCTCCATTATAGTTGCATTGTAGTTTAGTCTCCATTGCACATCCATATCACAGCCATTCTATTCTTATCATCTTCAACAACAAGGAAGTGCACACTTCTAAGAGCTCCATAACCATCAAGATCAAGAGAAGATAGGTGAACAATGGAAGCATAGAGGTAAAACAGTCTTCAAAGGTATTTGTTTACTTGTATTTACATCAATTTCCATTGAGTTATTGAATGATTAGTTGTTTAATACTATTGTTCACATTTTCTGATAACATTTTTGGCACCCATTGAAGTCAAGATCCCATCCTTGCGAGTATCATTAAAAGGCCTCATATCTAACGAAGAGTACAGAGTATCTAGACTTCAAGAGTTAGAGCTGCTCAAAGAAAGAAGACAACATGCCTTTAACCATCTCAAGGCTTATCAAGAAAGAATGTCCACAAGTTACAATCACAGAGTCAAACCTCTGGTATTTCAAGTTGGTGACCTAGTCCTCAGAGAAAATCCTAGGAATCAGCAGGACAAAGAGAAGAAAGGTAAGTTTGAATCCAAGTGCTTGGGTCCTTATGTCATCATTGTTGCCTATGGATCAGGTGCTTATCAATTATCTACATTAGAAGGTGAACTGTTCGATTATCCCATCAACAACATGCATCTCTACAAGTTCTACACCTAAACACCAATGCAAGGGAATCAAAATAGAATTTTTTTTAAAAAGAATATCAAAATAGCAAAAAAATCAAAAACATGGAAAAATAGCCAAAAAAATTTTTTTAAAAATGGAAAAACAACCAAAATAAACTTGTCCTCTTGTGAAAACCTGGTAAACATGCGCCTTGGATAGATACCATAATGAAAACCTGGCAAACAGGCATCATGTGTATTTTAGCTTTCATGCAAATAAAAGCAAGTGGTGAAAACCTGGTAAACATGCGCTACTTGTGATAAATTGCCTCCTCCATCTTTTCAGACGTTGTCCCTCATCCATCCCTCCTAATTGCATCCACCCAAACACATCAGGATACCTACCATGGCTTGTTGTTCACTTGTCCTTATCACCTTCTCCCATCAGATTGTCGATCCAGGCTTACGTCCATCTTGGCATCCATCCTACACTAATCCATTGAACCATTGTTGAACTACGTCACCTCTAAGCTATCACGTAGGCAAGGCCATCATTGATGTGTCCCCAAGGCTCCCTTTCCCATCCATCCCATCCCGTGTCACCTATCATTTGGTCCATCCAAGTCTGCACCATTTTCCCATCGCCTAGGTCCTAGGTCCACATAGTCCACACATTGAACTACGTTGCCTCTGTGTCATCACGTAGGCAAGTCCATTTATCAATGAGCCCCTAAGGCACTAGATCAGTCTCTTAGGGCCCACTTCTTCGTGTCTATTGTTAGTTCATCCACAATAAATGAATCCTTTTCTTGACTGGGGGAAAAATCCTTGACCTAGTTAGTGAACTGGATTTTTGAAGGCTACAACTCAGAGGATAAAAAAACTAGATTGTGGTTTTCTCACTAGACAGCAAGCAATGCAGCAAACACAAGCTTTTACAAACATTGTCTTGGCAAGAAGACATTTAAACTGCACCTGACAACAACAACCTGCCTAAACTATCAAACATGACTCTATCAGTTGTTGCAACAAAATATATCTATGGAAAAAAGGTTTTATGTTGGTTTAAAGTCTTATGTCTTTATTTTTGTTATTATGTCCTTTTATGCTACTCAAGGATGTAAACTAGAGGAGCTATGGTGGGGGCATAATTATTTTATTTTTTTATTGTTTGTGGATATATCTTTAGTAATGTGAAACCTTGTCTAAGGACATGATCAACATAATGATCATCGAGGACATAAGAGGTCTAAACATGAAAGGGGACAATCCTTGTCTGTTGATACGCAAGCAATACTCAGGTCATCTTGGTTCAATTATACTTAGATACTTGTATTAACTTGCTAAATCAAAATCCATGTAAGAGATACTCAGGTCATCATGGTTTAATTATACCTAGATGCTTGCATTTTCTTACAACATTTTAAAAAAGATCAATGATGAAACAAAGTACTTCAAAAACTTGTATACAAAGATGACATAATCCACATCCATACATATCAAATTTGCATTTCACCTCATTTATAAGCATTCCATAAATACCATTTATCCAAGTGTCTTAAGATCCAAAGTCTTTTCTTTCATTTGTCCAAGTTTATTCTTCTAATCAATTCTTCCATTATTTCATTCATACCCTTATCCAATCAATCCAAGCAATGATCCAAATGCAAGTCCATCTTAATCCATACCAATCAAGTTAATCAATCTTGTCAAATTATCCAATCGTAATCAATGGTCTTGATCCTAATCTCATCGTAAACCAAATCAATCAATCATCATTGATAGTGGGATAGGTCTTTCCTACATCTTTGTGTTGATCTAGGGATATATCATTCCCCGCAATGACAACACTATCGTCATCAATCATTATCGATTAATCATTGGTTTACCACTTGATAAGGGCAATACCTTGTTTGTTCTTGTATTATTTGTGCATACTTGATCACTTGCTTGTGTGTGTTATCAATTTATCTTGCATAGCATGTCATTTAACTCTTTCATCCATCCCTTATCTTGCATCCTCCATTTTCTTCACCCTAACCTGTCATTCAGCCTGTCTCATCGTGAGATTGTCCATCATCCTGTCATCACATTCTTCCCATCCAATCTCCCGAGGGGGCATCCTATCATCATAAACCTATACTAGGGGCAAACTGGGGCATGTATCAATCGTAGAAAAATTTTATTTCTTTGAAGCAACATGATAAAACACATTGCATCAAAGAGGGGCAAAATGTATACACCTAAAAATGGCTAAGTCAAATTAAATAAATATTTTAATATTTGTTTTAATTCCCATTCTCCTATCAATTAAATTAATATTCTAATTTATTTAAATGATTCACATCCCTCCAATAATTAAATAAAATTAATTTATTTAATTAATATTCCCTAATTCTTCTAATGTCTCATATAATTAAATAATCCTAAATTATTTAATTAATCCTAAATTCTTCTATTCCAAAGTCATAATTCCATAAATTCCACATCACCTTATCCATATCACCTTTCCACCTCACCATGTTGCACACATAATTAAATATTTTAATATTTAATTAGATAATATTCCATCACCCACATGTCTTATTTCTCCTCCAGTCAAATTAGTTAACTCACCAATCAAATCAGTTAACTAATGAGTCATTTGAGTTCACTGGTCAATCAAATTAGTCAAATCCCAAATCAACCCAGTTCACTGATCAATCATCTCAGTTAACTCCTCAATCTATTCTGTTATCTCCCATAATTCATGAAAGGAGCCTTGGACACTTGTCCTCTTCTGATTCGTGCACATTCCCTCAAGCTTTCTTAACCGTACACCTCACAGGTAATTCCTTCGGTCATGGATCTATTGGCACTTGGATTTGGTCTCTCTTGAGCCTATAAAAGGGACCCTCATTCCCTCATTTCCATACACTCAAGCATTCATAATATTACTCTACAGGAATCATACCAGCATGCCTTTGGCAAAATCACCTTCATTGCATTTGCATTACAAACCCATTATCATCACCATGTCTCCATTATCAATCACATATCTCCATTATAGTTGCATTGTATTTTAGTCTCCATTGCACATTCCATATCACAGCTATTTTGTTCTTGTCATCTTCAATAGCAAGGAAGTGCACACTTTTGAGAGCTCCATTACCATAAAGATCAAGAGTAGATAGGCAAACAATGGAAGCATAGAGGTAAAACGGTCTTCAAAGGTATATTATTTGTTTACTTGTATTTACATCAATTTCCATTGATTTATTGGATGATTAGTTGTTTAATACTATTGTTCACATTTTTAAATAACAAAAACCATTGCATATAAATCACAACCCATATAAGCACACTTAATGAGGATCAAAACCTATTTTCTCCTACTTGTCTGTTGTATATAAATGGCAACCTAAAATAACACTTATTATGTATATGAAAGCCAAATAGGAACCATGGCAGACCAATTTAGGAAAACCAAAAAATAGTCCAACATACTTGAAGCCATTACATATGGATTAAAATCTAACCTTAACAACATTAGACCAATTCATTAAAACCATAATCCAACCCATCTATCTTAATCCATTGCATACAAATTACAAGAAAAACCATAGCCTTATTTATGCACTTCAACCCATTAATATAACTCACAATCTTAATCCATAATAACCAAAATCAACGTATTGTATTAAAATTACAGTACCTATTCCACATCACATCAGCCCATGAAAACTAAAACCAATCCTAAGCCACCAAACTGATTGCAATAGCAAGCCGCACTTTACACCCAAAAATTTTTGAAGGTCAAATTCCAGGTCATACAAAAGTGAATGGAAAATAATAGCTCCTTGTATGTCACAAAAGGTGGATCTTAGAAGCCAATTTGGTCTGTTGGCTAGACCATCACCTGAAAATTTCACCTTAAGCTTACCTTTATAGCTTACAATTAAACATAACCTAAAATTAGACAAAATCAAGAAAATAGAATCTTTCCCACTTAAACCCATTCTATAAAAAACACAATACAACCTAATTCTCATATGGGATCATTCCATGAAAACCAAAACCTGACCTAGCCTACTTGAAACCATTGCATATAAATCAAGAGTCACAACCCAACACAACCCAGATCAGCCTAATCCATTTTAACAAATAAATAACAACTCAGCCTAACCCATTTGAACCCATGGCAAATAAAATACATTCTGACATAGCTTAAATCAGCCCAATTCATGAAAACCATGACCCAACCTAACCTACATGAAGGCAATGTGGTGCAATGATAATGGGAGGCACTAAAGTAGTTTAAATAATTACCACAAAAGTGATAAGATATACCACTTTGTAAGTGATAAATCCTTTGGGCCATACATAGAGAGGTACATGGGCAGGTTAACATAGATATCAAAACCAAGAAGGAATATTACAAATGAAATAATCAGATCTGCCTCATTCTTCTACTATATCTATTCGTAAGTCTTCTTTGTTACATTTAAATAGGTTGCAAATCAATGTTAACCAAGAATGAGGGAAGGGCATTCTAATGTTGGTTAGGGGAGAGACATTTTGCCTTGTACAAGGGTGTGGCTCTATTTGAGATGCCACGAATAGCTATCCTAGATGAGTCATCTGAAGGCACGACCCCCTCCAATGGGATTCTCTCTTGAGACAAAGGCCAGTAAACAAAAAGAAGGCACAAGAAAATTTTACCAACTTAGATTAGAAATGTTTGTTTTAAAAGTAGTCCCCTAGCCTTAGAAATCAAATGTGAGTAGACTTGATAGTGAGGCCACAATTCATTTACTCAGAGGTGTGCCAATTGGAAGCACAATTCTCCTTTTGGGTCACCCCTACAAAACGAAAGAAAAAACAAATATAATAACAAGGAAAGAAAGAGGAAACCAAAGTGTGAAAACTACCCCTCAGGAAAGAGTTTATGGAATTAACCAATACAAAAAAAGGACAACCTTTCTGCATGTATCATGACCTCACTAAGTGATTTTCAGTCCTATAGACCAAAAAAAAATAATGTACTGGAGATGGGCATGACCTTGTTAAAGAGGCCACAACCCCTCTATGCAAGGTGAGCCTCTCAGAGGCCGTCCTTGCTTCCTTCCTCTGGGGCTCCTATGGAAAGACAAAAACAAAAATAGAGAAAAAAATACGAAAAAAAAGAGAGAAAATAAACAAAAAAATGTTAGATCTTGAGAGAATTCATCTCTGCCACTATTGTGCCCAACCACTATGTAGAGGATGGGAATGGTAGCCATGAATCTGCCAAGAGTTGTCTCTAGAATTTTCTCCCCATCTCCTTACTGTGATGAGCCTTGGACATAGATAGGTGCACCCACCCTTGTCTCCATGCATGCAATCCCTCTCTCCTCTGCAATAAAAAAACCCATAGAAAACACACCTCCAATGGTTGCATCCAAAAGTGTTTGCTATCCTATTTCCTCTGCAATAAAAAAATCTAGAGATAATATAGGCCCAATGGTTACACAGGAAAGTTCCCACAACCCAAAAAGTAAGGGCTTAGACTATAGTGAAAAGAGTAATATTTGCTCTGCTTCACAAGAAGGAGAAATAGTGACTTAAAGACACAAAAACTATAGTCTCCCGCCTTTGACAAGGACTAACAATTGATGGGAGATAGAACAAAATTGAAAACAAAATGGTAGGATCTACAAATATATTAGTAGAGGTAAAATCATGACTCTTCCTTGAAAAAAAAATAGAAAAAATTGAAAACAGATCATTTTACTTTATAGAGTAGAAAGAAATTTACCCCTGAGTTGCGAGCTGCTAGAGTAGTAATATTGGGTAGGAGACGATGACACTGCATGCCTCATCCACACACTCTTTAATGTCATTTATTATTCCAAAATTTTTGGCCAGCAATGTTAAATTTTGTCCACTGTAAATAGCCAGCACATTGTTGTGCCAATTGTGTACAGATATTTTGACTCTTAATAGTGACAACTTTTACTCTTTATCAGCTGACTTATCTCCATTCGACTTGTTTGTTGATGAATTTGTCAACAACATTTTTGTCAACATGTTTTTGACCAACCAGTTGTTTTACGATGCATCAACTAGTTAAGCTTTACCTTAAATTTAAAGGGGTGTCTTGTTCACTCGGCCCCTTTGCTAATCCATTCAACAGAACTGAAGCATCACAGCCCTATGCAACAACTTTCAACATTAACATCAACATTTAACAACAACCAAACAAACAAACATAAAAAAACAAATAAATTACATAAAACCCAACCTGAACAATACAGTGATGAAAGTGAAGACATAGCAATCCGGTTGCCTAGGTGACATCCTTTAAATAAAAGTTGACTAGTTCCTTGACAATAGGTTCCAATTTGGGATAGATACTCTTATAAAATGTCCTTGACAGTCCATGACAGTATATAAAAATGTACAGATTCCAAATCAACTTATTGACTGAGTAATGACTCTAAAGGATTAGAGAAGTTGCAAAAATAGTTGGAAAATATATTCTTACCTTCCAACGACATATTAGACTATATCATTGTGAGATGAAGCAACTATCGTGTGGAAATTTCTTTCAACATCTGATGGAATATCAGTCGCGGAAGCAAAGGATTCGAACATAACTCGCTGAAATGTTCATACCAGAGGCTCAAACTTGAAACATGGCATCTACATACATTTCTTAACACAATTTCCAATCCACAGACAAAGATATTCAGTATACATAGTATGCAGAGCAAAACACTACACTGTACTTCTATATGCTAGGAAACTCTGCAACACACTGTTTCCACTAGGAGAGTAAATTTTTTCAAAAGCACTTGGAAACTTAACATCCAGAACCCTTATTATCTTCAACACTTATGTAAGACAATACAAAGCAACTAACTCAACATAACTAAACATCAAAAGGGTGTGTGTAAGAAGTTGAGTCAACTTTTTGGCCAAAAAGTGGAAGTGTTTTCCCTGATTTTTAGAATTTGTCACATTTGACCTTAAAATTCGAAGCACTTAGAGATGGAATCTTGAAAAAAGTCACTAATCATAAAATGTAGTACTCGAAGTCTAGTTTCCAAATATGTAATTTATTTGAATACCTAGATGATACAAATTGATTTTCAATAGGCCTTCCTAAAAAACCACTATTTAAAAGTCACTTTTTTTACTATACCATGCATGTTTACATCATCCATATTTTGACCTAAATAATCATATTTTTCTAAATCCTTTTGGGAAAAGATTTGTAACTCACTGAAGCACATTTACCATATTTTTTTGTAATTTTTTATTGAATATTTTTTTGTTAATTTTTTATTAGCCATATTTTGTGTTTTAAAAAATCATCGTGTACGTCATGCATAATGTGAGGCCTACTCTTATCTCACCTGTATTATTTTTCTTATAGTACTCTTTCGATGGATTTATGATGGTCTTGTGGATATTGGGGACTGTTGATCCCACACTTGGACCTTATTACCTTATCTTATTCTTGATTAGATAGATGGTTTATGCTTTATGGATGGTTAGATGGCATGTTAGATTTCCATTTGATGATATGATGTTAGATGCTCTGATGTCATTTGATGCTATTGGTATGTGCATAGATGTTGAGACTAATGATATATCTTACCTTATGTGATCTTGATTATACTTGTGAGTGATGGATGATTTGAGAGACAAATTTATATTATCATGTGATTATTGTGATGTTCTATGCGATTTTGAGATCATGTGTGTGTGATGTATGTTGTTCACTTGCTTCAGCTATTTTATCATGTGCTATTAATGGATTTGTGGAAGGGTGCAGATTAATTTCTATGCCCATGGAAAATTAGAGGTCGGACAACAACCATATGTTATACCATGTTTAGCCGACCTACTACCTAAGTAGGACTAAGGTCATATGTGTTTGAGAATGTTGATTTTGTTGTATTCAATTTATGACATTTTGTATAGTTTACTCTGTTTCAATTTATCTTTTGATGTGTTCTAAAAAGTATAATGTTGAGTTTGCACAATTTTTAGTGCTAAATGTTTGATGCCTTTTTAAAGTGATTTTATGTGTTTCTTAGTGTTGCTAATGGTCAAATATTGACCCTAGGTCATACCCCTAGGGTCTAGAACCATTCCTATCATGTTTAAACTTGATTTGGACCTTGTATGGTCACCCAAACTTGACCCTTGAGTCAAGTGACGAGTTTGGGAAGTGTGAGAGGTGGTTAGAAGGTCACCAATTCACTTAACCTTAACTTCACTCACTTGGGTAAGGCTACCCTTGCTTTTCATGCTTTAGAAGCTTCTCACATTTGTGAGACCTCTTCCCTATGCTTTCACACATGTGTGAGAGCACTTGTGGGAAATAGTGTATCTTAGATGAATGAGAAGGTGACAAGTGTCACCTCCTCATTCATAAGAAGCTTCCTTTGTGTGCTCACATCTCCCTATGCTCTCACACATGTGTGAGAGCACTTGTGGGAGAATGTGTAGCTTTGTGGAATAGGGAGGTGACAAGTATTACCTCCACATTCTTGTGGGGTTGTGAGGAGGGTTATGTGGATGGAGGAGAGGGTGACAAGTGTCACATTCTCATCCATTAGGGTTTGAGAACCTTGTCTTTATATCTCTCTCATTTTGATGTGATGAGGGTTCTTTTGTTCATTTCTTTTGGGAGATTTTAGACTTGTGTAGGGATAGTGAAGGACTTGGGGATTTTGGAAGGACTTGTGAAAGCTCTTCACCAAACATACTCCATCCTTGAAGCTTGCAAGGTATTTCTCAAAGCTTCAAGCCATTTGATTACTTGTTTTACTTATGCAATGTGTTTATGCATGTTTTATACTTATGTTATTTTAGTTTTTATGTGGTGTGGGTCTAAGGTTTGTTTAGGTGAGCTCTCCATGTGAGAGAGCTCACCTTTGTATTGGGTGAGAGAGGTTTTGAACCTCCTCGGTTTCCTCTCTTTATTTTTGGTATAGATTTGTGGTCAAGGGCCTTTATTTGGAGTTTTGAGGAGTTTGGTTTATGGCATGAGTGCCTTAGTTTTGTGAAATGAGAAGTATGGCAAGAGGCCAAGTGAATTTTGAGTATTTTGAGTATTAAGAGTGTGGGTCTCCTTGAGTAGAGTGAGTCCACTCTCTCATCCATCAAATCCATCCTTAAAATGGATTAGTTATGTGTGTTGGCCTTGGTTGGGTGTAAATGTGCTTGGTGTGAGTGTTGCATCTTATGTGGATTGAAAACTTGGTTGTTGGAGGGCCTCCTAGCTTGGGGGTGGCCTATTTTAGGCCTAGGTTGGGAGAAGAGCATCCCATGAGCATGAAAATCTATTTTGTGTGTTTTGTAAGTTCATTTGGTGATTATAGAAGCATATGGCTTGGAAGAAAAAATATTGTGCTTAATGGATTCTTGTATTGTGTAAAATGAGAGCATTGAGATACCTCATTCCTATTTTGGGTTGTAATAGTTTTTGTTCATTTTAAGAGTTTAATTCATGAGATTTGTAGTTACCTTGGCTTCTTTGTAAATATTGGTTGTTATCATAAATAAATTAGTTATTAAGTTTTCTATATTCCTATGTTGGAAGAAAAAAATATATCTCTCTCTTTCTCTCTCTCATTATTGTCAATTGGTTTTGGTATGTGCAAATAAATGAAGAAAGAAAATAAGGGTAGTAGGCCTATTTGTGAAATGAAAATTATGCTATCATGTTGCTTATAATGAAAGAGAAATTAAAAAAATCATGCATGTTTTGTTAAATTAGAATGACCTCTTTATGTTAATATATATTTATGCAAGTCTTTATATCTATCTACATGTTTTGTAACTAAGTGAAAGAGGTTAAAGAAATTAATTAATTATATGTGTGTGTGTGTGTGTGTTTTATAAATCATAATGTTACTATTTTTTAAAGTCACTATTTATGACAGTCATAGGTTTTCTTTTACTAGTAAATTAATTAATTATATATATATATATAACCTCTTTAAATTTTATATCCCTTAAACTTTAACTAGGGAAAAGTATTTTATGTTTTTCCTTTTGAGTAAACCCTTACGCCTGAATTAGGGCATGGCCATATGTTTCGCCGCAGGTAGAATTTTGGAGTATGGACGGGAGCCCCCGTACAGAGGGTTTTACCCTTGCGTAGGAGTGAAGAATGTTTGGTAGGGGGTCGGGGTGGAAGCCTTGCCCCATTCTGTGTTCTCTGTGCATGTCTCTCGGTGGACCGTCAGCCATGGTCAGCGTGTTGCCCCTCCTTCGATCTGTTGGACTTAAAAATTGCATCTTTTGCTCATGGCTTGTGTAGTATGGTCTCTATGTATACTTTGTGTGTAGTTCATGATGCCCATATATATATATATATATATATATATATATATATATATATATATATATATATATATATATAACCATATATATATATATGGTTGGAACATATCTATTTCGTGGGTTTTAGCAAAACAAAATTTATCTCTGTGATGAAAACAAGATTTATCTCCATGTCTTCTCTAAATATGTGTGTGTGTGTGTGTGTGTGTGTGTGTGTGTGTGTGTGTGTGTGTGTGTGTGTGTGTGTGTTTTCATATATATAATTATGCTATTGTATTTTAAATCTAAATCCCCTGTTTAAATCAGTCCACAATCATTTGAACCAGAGAGGAAACTTATCAAATTTGGAGAACTTAGAATAAAGTTAGAAGACTTACCAACTATAGAAGTTAGTCTTTTTAAACAAATAAGAAAATGGAGGAACTTACACCCCTGTACATAGAAAAAAAATGTTAGAAAATAGATGTTAGATATACAAAAACAAAGAGATGTTAGAAAATAGAGAATTTCTCAACCTGTAGAAATCCATGTTAGTAAACTAAAACTTTTAAACCATTTGAAAATTCTTCTTGGGAAGATAACTTCCACTTGGGAAGGTACCTTCCCACTTTCTTTCCTTATTGAAACTTGCAACCAACCAAGAGCAGAACAACTTGTTAATGGAAAGCAATCAGGAGCTTGTGTGTTTTTATAATGCCCCTCTAGGGTTTGGTGCCCTAAGTGTTAGGGGTGGATTAACTTAATTAAATTGGGTTGTGATGTAATCCTCTCTTAGGTTGGAGTTCACTTTTGTCTTTTGTGTGAGTGTGAGTAATTAATTCTTTAGTTAATCAATGGCCTTATGGGTTGTGCATTTTTGTGGAGGAAATTATTAATGATCCCTATGTTGTTTAGTCTAGTTGTTTTATTTTAAATAAATGGTTTGGACTATAGTTGGGCTATATTGATTTAATTATTTAAGTTTGCATTGGTTTTGAATTTAATTATAGTTGTATTGTTATTAAATTTATTTCTAAATGTTTGGGAGGGATATTAGTGAATTTATGCATTTAAATTATTTAATTTTGAAAGGGGTTAAATTAAGGATTTTATTTTAAGTTTTTTTTTTTTGCAACCTCCTATAGTTGATGAGGTGGCATTATGCTACCAAAATCACTATAGGAATTATCCTATTTTAGTCCATAATGCTCCATTATGTTGCCAAAATTGGTCTAGGATATTTGAGTTAAATACTTTTATTAGATTGTTTAATTTATGCCCTTGCGTAGAATGTTAGATTTATGTAAAAGTTTGAAATTTATAATAATCTTATTTAGGTGTTTAGACCCTTAGGTCTTCAATGGACCTAAGGTTAGATTTCAATTTATATTGAAATCGACTCACTCATTTTAGGAAACCCTAGGGTTAGAATCTGGAAAGGATCTAACCCTTTCAGTGTTGCTTCATGTGACATACACACCCTTAGTGGTTTACGCATCGTAGGGATGACAAAGTGTGTGTCGCATCATCCCATTGTGATTGACCTTTCTCGCCTTTAGGTGATGCGCATAATGTTAGTTGATGAGACAACTATGTGATGTGTGTGTGTATGTCACCGAGCGCGCATGTTGCACGCGAGGGGGTTTGTAGAGTCGGGTGGGAAAATTTTTTATAATTCATGTCATAACCACATGATGAATGTGGACATGACATGTGGTTATCGTGTCATAACCACATGGCAAATGTGGGCATGACACATAAGATGACCTAAACTTATCATTTTTATTTTTTTTTTCAAATCCAAAAGCATTGTCTAAACTACGTTTTCATACAATTTTTTTTCAAAAAGTTATTTTAATAAAATGTTATTCAAATACTAAAAAACCCTGATAATTCAAGTTTATGGACCTGTTTCATCAGAAATTAATTGAAAAATAGAAAAAATAATCCAATTGTAAAAAAAATACATATTTGGAATCTACACTGTCTCATCTATAATGGGTTTTAATTTCGTCAATTTTTTTTTTAAAAGTCTACAAACATATGCCTAAAGTCACTATTTTATTGTGACACTGACAAGACCTTCAACTTGTAGGTCAAATCAGGTCCAAAGCCTAGGTTTGGGTCCCCAAGTCTTTTTTCCGACCCAAAACCCATATCAAAAAGTGGGTTAGAAATTCAAATTTTAAGAAATGGGATCCTATTTCTAAACGGACCCTGTTTATTTTTTTAATATTTTAACCTTTCTAGAAATGGGATTACATTTTTGGCTCGAGATCCTAATGTGAAACGGGATCTTGTTTTGCTTTGCCTGATTTGAATTTTTTTCTAAGTCTGAAACTTCCACCTTAAGTGGACTGAACTTTGATCATTTACCCAAAACAAGAGCACAATTGACACCAATGACAACACAGATATGTTGACATCAATGACAACATTGGTAAGCACATACTTGCAAAACATAGAACACAAGTAGAGTTTGTACAATCTCAAGGTATGTTCTAGAGTGCTTCATTAATTCAAAGATTTTGAGAACATCTTGTAAATCCATTTTGTACATATCTTGCAATCATTGCATTCTATGAGATGACATCTCTTAGAGGTATTCCATCAAACAGTTCACGTACCTTGTCTATGCATCCACATTTCTAATACATGTCTACCAAGGTAGTTACAACTACAACATCTAACAAAATTTCTTTATCTTTGATGCTTTGATGGATGTCCATACCATGTTCCAAAACTTCAATATTGGCACAAGCAGGGATGATGTTGGAAATGTTAGGAAATAAGGTTCACATTTAATAAATTAATTATTAGGTAGTTAGTTGGGTGGGAAGTTATTCCCGTAGATAGTTAGTAAAATGAAAAAATAAGGCTTTATAAGCCAATTGTATGGAATGTAAAATATAATGAATGATTCAATGTAAAATACTCATTCCATCACAAAAGTTACAGAAGTAATTAATCCACTTAAATACATCATCTCATGTAAAAAGATAAATCTCATAAACTTGAATAAATAAGTCATTAAATCTTACAAATCACGTGCTTAATCCAGGAGTTAGCACTATAAAAGAATATACAATGTCCATTGGCTTTCATGCCATAAATCATCCAATGATAATTATAAGTTACAATAATCATGTATAATATAAGAATAATAAGTCAAACAAACTCTCTAGTTGCCACAAACCCACATGGTCTTCTTGTGAGCTGAGAGATGGGAACATGATTTAGACGCTTTTCTGCCCAACCATGAAGCAATTACACTTCCTCGAATCCCTTCATAACATGAAAGAAACTCAGCCCTGCATGAAACATCTAGCAACCTAGAAACAACTGGCAAGAGGCAACACCTGATGCAACCTCAAGTCTAAGTGCAAATCTAAATGATGATATGCAAATATCTCACAACAGGATGTGGCAGAGATATATATAAATAAGGTTTTTCTAGACAAATCTCCATCTATTTCAATGAATTCCCAACTTGGCCAAGCATATAAAATTAGTTTAAGGTCAAATCCTAAAAAGAGGAAAAGCCATCTCTAATAATCCACATTCGGCATCCTAGCCCAAAAGTAACCCAATAAGCATTCAAAAAAAAAAAAACTAATTCCCCTGTACGTCCATTCAAGAAACATATCTTCATGCAAGAAGATAAATCTAACCCCAGTACACCATTTTAAGAATATGATAATAGCATGAAGGAAAAACCATTACGCTATCCTGGTTGCACATGTTTAGCATTTATGATGATGCAATAATCTAGAGTTTTGATTAAATACATATTTCTATTTTCATTTAGTTGATAGTTTTAATTTGAAATAAGAATAATTAATTCCACACTCCAATACTTCAAGAAAGCTCTCTAGTAATTTAAACAAAACCATCACTTTATTTAAACTATACTATATTGAGCATAGAGTTTCCTAATGTTCATAGTAGGTTTTACCTATATTAGCTAAGTGTATATAGCTCTATTCGTTTCGGTGATGTTCTAAATTTTCTCTTTTCATAAGGATAACATTGATAAAATATTAAAAAAAAATGACTAGCTAGATATTAATTGCTCGATGGAATATTGGTAGGCTGGGACATATGTAAAGTGAAAGTGGTCATTTACAAGGAAAGAGTCTGATAATCTAATCTAAAAGGTTTAGCTGAAGGTAGGCCATCTCTTATACAAAGGCTGCCAATTGAAATTTCTACCATACTTAGAAATGGATCAAAAAAATTTCTCTTAGGTCGAGAGCAAAGCTCACTTAGAAGAAGGCCATTTGAAACAACTAGCTAGTTTAATATGTAAAAAAAAAGTATTAAGCATGCTTATGTAACCACTGTCCGATGATTACATCAGGAATTAAATTCGACAGAGAAAGAAAAAAAGTGGTTTTAAAATCATTACAAAAAGCTGCTGAAAAAATGGTTTATACTTGCCGAACAAACTAAAAGGTAAAGAAGGTGTTATTAGAGAGTTAGAGGTGCCGTCTAACTAATGTGTGGGCATTAACTGGGAGGAGACCACATAAACAAAAATAGCCAATCGCCTCAGGGTGAACGACTGATGATCTAGGGCACTCCACTATATTATGTTCGGTATCGCTAAGACAAAATAAGGAGAACTTCTTATAAGTCAAAATAGAACCATCAATAGGTATTAAGGAAGGTAAAAAAGAAGGCCTAAAAAGGCATTTTTGAGACACATAGGCCAATCTAAAATTGCAGAACGATGACAAAAGCATCAGGCATTTCAATAGATAAGTAGACCATAACAAAAAAAGATCTATTCGAAATGGTCATTTATATTCTTAGTAGGAGTATGACTATACAACTATTATAGGTTGAATGAAAAAACAAAGTTGGTCTTGGTTTAAAGGCCATTCAACATTAAAGAAGAGAAAAAAAATAACACATACAGGCCGCTTAACTGCCTAACCGTATCCTCAATATGTTCCACGGTGGTTCAAAGGTTAAACTTATTTTGTTTTAGTTCTTTTGATTGGCTGATCCAAAACCACAAAGTGCTGGCTATAGTTACCAGGAAACCAATTTATTTGGTTAAGATTTAATCAAGATATAACAAGAAAAAGATCTAAGGTAACACAATTGACTAAGTAGATCAAGTTTAGATTTAAGAAATTCTATTCTGACCAAAGGAATACCTAGATTCGCCTTCTTGTTCTTCCTGTTTAATGTGAGAGTGTTGTTGGGCATGTGGCTATTGAAGCCCAATGTAACTGATCTACAATATTCTCCTG
The DNA here is from genome assembly GCA_027924645.1 of Cunninghamia lanceolata. NCBI lineage: Eukaryota > Viridiplantae > Streptophyta > Pinopsida > Cupressales > Cupressaceae > Cunninghamia > Cunninghamia lanceolata. Next base: position 707,685 of record BSBN01001562.1, read on the forward strand.
CAGTCTCAGACTTATTCCTCTTGCAACCGTTCCTTGTAACTGCCATTTCTTGGCATGCGGTTGCACCTTTCCTTATTGTTTGAGGATGGATAAAAAATGTATGAGGAAGTTTTATAGTATTGAGAGTTGTGTGAATTGCTGCTATTTAGAAAATAGAGAGATGTGTATGTAATACACAGAGAGAGAGAGATGTATTATCTAAATGAATGAATGCCCTTCGTTGTAGATGTAGCCATGAAATGGTGAACCACGTTAAACTCTTTTGTCTTCTGTATATGTGTTGTTTTATATTCTTTTCATTATGAGCATTCGTTTGATCTTGCTGTTCTTCTTTTGGTTCTGTTATTCTGTTTATTGCATTTACAATTGATATCAGAGCTTTGTGTGAAGCTTGGTCCAAGAGATAGCCTATGAAGTTTTTTTTTTGGAACCTGTACAGCAATCAAAATGGATGATTCAGAAAAATGGAAAATAGAGAAATTTACATGCCAAAACTTTGGTCTTTGGAAAGTGCATATGGAGTCTCTTCTTATCAAACAGGACTTGTCACTCGCCTTACTAGGGAAAGCTAAAGGACAAGGTTCTATGAAAGATGAAGACTGGGAAAAACTCGATATGAAAGTGAAGGCAACTATTTTTCTCTCATTGTCCAGCAATGTATTATTTAATGTCTCAAATGAGAGTACTACGAAAGAGCTCTGGGAAAAGCTCTCCAGCATGTATGTGATTGCTTCGGCTTTGAATAAGGTATTTATTATGAAGAAATTATATAAACTGAAAATGAAAGAAGGTGGGGTTATGTCCAATCATCTGAATGAATTTAACACCTTAGTAACTCAATTAACTTCGGTGGGTATCAAGTTAAATCTTGAGATTAAAGCAATTTTGTTTTTGTGTTCCTTACCAAATAGTTGGGAAGGTCTTGTCATCGCTGTGAGCACTTTTGTAGCAGCCAAAAGTACATTGGTTTTTGATGACTTGTAGCTACTCTTCTCAACAAAGACATGAGAAGAAAACATCACGAACCCTCATTCGGTGATGCTCTAACATCTATAAGTACAAGCAATAGGGTAAGAAGCCAAGACAGAGGTAGATACAACAACCGGAGAAGGTCACAATCTGGTCTATGATCGAAGTCTAGGGGTAGAACTGGTGCATGTTGGTTTTGTGGAAAACCTAGACACAATAAGAAGAACTGTTGGAACTATAAGAAATCTCAAGGAAAAGTGAGCACAAATAATCAAGAAAACACTACATGTGATGGTGTTTTGGTCATATCAGCTAGTGACACAAATGCAGATTCATGGGTCTTTGATTCTGGCACCTCATTTCATACCACTTCATGCCATCAAGGTTTCACAAATTTTCAAGAAGGCACATTCGGTAAGGTGTTTCTTGGTGACAATAAAGAATGTGACATTTTAGGAAAAGGTGATATAATCTTGAATCTAAAAAATGGAGACAAACTAATTTTGATGGATGTTAGATATGTACCCATGTTAAAAAGGAATTTAATTTATGTTAGTCAGCTTATAGGCAATGGATGCAATGTTAAATTTTCTCTCGATTCATGGAAAATTACAAAGGGGATTTTAGTAATGGCAAGAGGAAAGAAGCAAGGTAATCTCTATATTCTGGACTGTTTTGGTGAAGTGGGAGCTACCTTGCCGTCTATGGACAATGGGTCTGAAATATGGCACAAAAGGCTTGGTCATATGAGCCAAAAAGGTCTTCAAGTTATGCTTTAGTGCAATCAGCTTCTAGGCCTCACCTCCGTTGATTTAGAATTATGTGAACATTGCCTTTATGGCAAACAGTGTCGGACCAGTTTCTTGAGAATGGGGCATGACAACAAAACTACTCCGTTGGAACTTGTTCATTCTGATGTTTTCGGTCTGACTCAGGTAACTTCTTTCAGTGGAGCAAATTATTTTGTAACCTTTCTAGATGACTGCACTCAAAAAATTTGGATTTATATGTTGAACAAAAAATCTGAGGTATTTTCAAAATTTAAGATTTTTAAGGTTGCTGTTGAAAATTAGATTAGGCATAAAATTAAATGCCTACTAATAGACAATGGTGGAGAATATTGCTCTTTAGAATTTGATTCATTTTGTGCAGACCATGGTATTCAATGGATCAAGACTGTCCCTTATACAACTCAGGAGAACGGTGCAGCTGAGAGGCTCAATCGCACGATACTTGAGAGAGCTAGATGCATGCTCTCCAATGCTGGATTGGGCAAATAGTTTTGGGCAGAGGCATGTAATACTGTTGTGTATCTAATCAATCGAACTCCATCGTCTAGGCTGGATTTTGACATACCTGAGGAGACATGGCTTGGAAAACAAATTTCCTATCATCATTTGCAGGTGTTCGACTATGCCGCTTTTGTTCACATTCTGAAAGAGTAGAGAACTAAGTTAGATTTCAAGTCAAAAAGGTGTGTTTTTCTCGGCTATGGTGAAGATCAATTTGGCTTTCATCTTTGGGATCCCGTTGTAAAGACCATAATCTGTAGCCGCAATGTTGTGTTTAATGAAAAGCATTTTCCAGGTTTGCACCCTTCAAATTTACCTCTGACAGCGTATGTTGATGTGGATTTGTTTGATAATGGTAAGGCAAAGCAACCTACCATTACTTTCTCTCGGCCATTAGTTACTTCTGCTCATTATTATACCACATCTACTCCAATTTCTACCACTACTCTGTCTTTAGCTGATCGCATTTTACCTACACAGTCTTCTGACATTTCAATTTTGCCTCCTATGTATACTACATAGTCAATCACTGTTCCAACGCCTCACATTGGCGTCACTAGTGTGAATACTGTGGGAATTCCAACGTTACCTCTCTTACCTGAAACACAGCCCACTCTAGTTGAATCGCTGCCTTCTAAAACCTCAACGCAACCTTCCTATCCTCATTCACTACCTTGTGCTTCAGCACATGTTACACTACCCTCACAAAGTGTGACACTCCCTTCATCAGGCTCTCCGCTGTATTCAAAACAGTCTATGCCGCTGCCTTCACATAGCATTTCGCTGCCTTTGTTAAGTCATATGCAGTCCATTCATTGTTCAACACTGCCCTCTCTAACTCCAACACAGTCCACTCCATGTTCAATGCTGGCATTGCATACTCCAACGTAGCCTTTAAACTTCTCATCGTTGCCTTCACAGGATACTCCATAGCCTGTTACTGTTTGTACGCTGCCACTAAATATGCAACCTCTATTAAATGAACAGTCTTCTTTTAAACCAACATAGTTACAAGGATTATCTACATCCCACTCTATTTTAGAGAGATCATTGCCTGAATAGGGTAGTGTGACTCAACAAAGCTCTATAGGTGCACAAAACTATATACAGAGATAGGGGAGTTTTCCTTAGGGTCCTCTACAATTAGAGGTTGATGTTGTTCAAAATTTATTACAGAGACTAAATCTAGACTCCAATATCCAGCCAGAGCAAGGTCCACAATTGATGAGGTCTACCCGTGAGAAGAGGAGACCTGCAAAATTAAATGACTACGAGTTATTTCTCTCTGATTATGCAGAGCCGGCAACATATAAACAAGCCTGCAAGCATGAAAATGCACACAATTGGATGGCAGCCATGAATGAAGAAATGGAGTCATTGAGAGTCAATAACACCTGGGATTTGGTTCATCTTCCACCAAATTGAAAGCCTCTCAAGAACAAATGGGTTTATCGTTTGAAAGACGAAGACAGAGGAAGTAAAAGATACAAGACCAGACTAATCATCAAGGGATTTGATCAGCAAAAAGGTATTGATTTTTCTAAAATCTTTTCTCCAGTTGTCAAAATGGACACAATCTGTGTTGTGTTGGGTCTGGTAGCCATTTGGGATTTAGAACTTAAGCAACTCGATGTGTAAACAATGTTTTTACCTGGAGACATTGATGAGGATTTATACATGGAGCAGCCTGAAGGCTTTGCTCAACCAGGTAAGGAGCATTTATTTTGCAAGTTGAAGCGGGGTTTGTATGGGCTAAAGCAAGCTCCAAGACAATGGTATTTAAAATTTGACCGCTTCATGACTGATAACAATTTTATTTGATGCAAATTAGATCCTTGTGTTTACCACAAGAAGCTCAATACTGGTGAGTTTGTCATCCTTTTGCTCTATGTTGATGATATGTTAGTAGCTAGTACTAGTGTTAAGATTATTGCTCAGCTGAAGCAATAGTTGGCTCTTTGTTTTGCCATGAAAGACCTCGGACCAGCCAAAAGAATACTTGGGATGTACATATTTAGAAATAGAAATAAAAGAGAACTCAGGTTGTCCCAAGCAAACTACATTGCCAAAGTGTTGGACATATTTAATATGTCTCATGCTAAACTGGTATCTACTCCTTTGGCTGATCATTTCTGCCTATCTTCAGCTATGTCTTTGAAAAATTAGGAAGAGGAAGAACAGATGAGATCTGTTCCATATACATCTACAGTTGGCAGTATAATGTATGCAATGGTATGCACTCGTCCAGACATTGCACAAGCAGTTGCCGTTGTGAGCAGATTCATGATTCATCTGGGCAAACTACACTGGCAGGCAGTTCAGTGGATTCTACGGTACTTGAAAGGTACTTCACATTTTTGTTTATGTTTTGGAGCTACTGGCATTCAGCTCCGTGGTTATGTTGATTCAGATATGGTTAGAGATTTAGACAAACGCCGGTCTACCACTAGTTATGTCTTTACATTTATCGGGGCAGCCATTAGTTGGGTTTCTCAGTTGCAACAAGTTGTAGCTTTGTCATTAACCGAGGCTGAATACATTGTGCTCTCAAAAGGAGCCAAAGAAATGATATGGCTTGAGTGTTTGTTGACCGAACTGGGCTGTCTGAAATCAGTATTTCCATTATATTGTGATAGCCAAAGTGCTATTCACTTGGCTAGAAATTTAGCTTTCCACAGTCGAACCAAACATATTGACCTTTGATACCACTTTATTCGCCATGTTATTAGGCAAGTTGTAGGTCACAAAGATTGACACAAAGGTCAATCCGGCGGATGCATTAACCAAGGTTGTTCCTCGAGAGAAGTTCGAGTTATGTAGATCTTCTCTCGGTCTTGTTCCTCTGTGACACTGAATTTCATGAAAGGGATCTCTCTCAGAGCAGCTTCATTACCAATCCCATTGGTCTTCAAGTGGGAGATTGTTGGGCACGTGGCTGTTGAAGCCCAATGTAACTGATCTGCAGTATTCTCCTGCAGTCTCAGACTTATTCCTCTAGCAACCGTTCCTTGTAACTGCCATTTCTTTTGGCATGTGGTTGCACCTTTCCTTATTGTCTGAGGATGGATAGAAAACATATGAGGAAGTTTTATAGTATTGAGAGTTGTGTGAATTGCTACTGTTTAGAAAATAGAGAGATGTGTATGTAATACACAGAAAGAGAGATGTATTATCTAAATGAATGAATGCCCTTCGTTGTGGATGTAGCCATGAAATGGTGAACCACGTTAAACTCTTTTGTCTTCTGTATGTGTGCTATTTTATATTCTTTTCATTCTAAGCATTTGTTTAATCTTGTTGTTCTTCTTTTGGTTCTACTATTTTGTTTATTACATTTACAAGTGTCTATTTCCCAAGTTCCTCCTTTTTTCCTTTGCATTCTCTACTCCATCCTCTTTCTTTCTCTCTCCATGATTCCCTTTTCTTTTTGTTTTTCCTATTTTTATCTTTTTCTTTTATCCTCTATTCTCGGTGTGATTACTTTTAGTTCTCTTGCCTCATTCTCATGGACGCTTCACTTCGTTTGCATGTGTTTCTTCTTGATTAAACAAAATAGTCTTTGATTTCCTTTTCAAACGAATGCATGTGATTTTTTTTTTTTTTAAAAAAACATAGGCATGTGATTTCTTTTTAAAACATAGGCATGTCTTCTTTCTAATTTTAGAGTAAAAAGGCTTAAAAAAATTAGTATATATAATTATGTTCATAGTTGAAGTAGCTACAAAAGGTAAATTTAATTTACTTATTTAGTTTTCAAAGTATACAAGAATAATCATTTAACATGTTTGTTTAACTTTCTAAATCAAAGCATGCTTGTTATATATTTTTATTTTTATGATTGTAGAAAGTTTTTTTTTCTTTTATTATCTAAAATCTAATAGTAAGAGAATATATATCTATTTATTTAAATATTTATTATTATTTATTTTTAATATTATATAACAAGAAAAGGAATTATAGCTTTTATCAATTAGTATTATAATTTTAGCTAAGTCACCATTCTACTCACAAAATATAGACACACTTATATAAATCAATTTAATCATATTTTAATATATATGTCAAAATCGATAAAAAAATCCATTGCATCCTATTTAAAAAGACTAATACATAACTTAGTTTATTCAACCCCGGTGAAGAGGAGATATTTGTCAACAAGGGTTATTATCCTCTATGATGAAGGAAAACTCAATAAAGATATGACATAAACCAAGTAAATCTAATGTGTATCAGATAATCACGCCCCCAAAAGCTCAAAAAGATTTTTCTATAACCACTCAATAAAACCATACCACATGCAAGATAACTAGAAAATGCAGTATGACTACGTGTGTGTATGTAACATTGGGGTCCATCTTGTCAGTTCTTGCCAAGTGGCTAGACACCTCTACCTCAGTCATGTTCTCATCTTTGATGACTACCTACACTCAGTCGCACTCCAAATAACATTAATAGGTTAGTCCTCAAAATCCATAGCTGAAGCAACATAATTCATTCATAGTAACTAGGTATTCATCAATTACAATCATTTTACCTACTAGGGTTACACAATTAAACTAAAAAGTAAAACCATAGAGATAACAACCAATGGTAAAATAAGTCACAAAATTCAAGATGTGACATTCTAATAAAATTCCCCTTTGTTTTTGTTATTATTTGTAATGTAATCTTTAAAATTGCTCCAATTTTTGCTGCTCTACATTGGTATCAAAGCATATTAGATCCTGTGTTGTGATGAAGTTGTATAGAACTCAAGACATTTGAATCCACTTGCGGAGTGTATAGCATTCTATTGCTAGAGTTTTCTTTTGAATGCATCTGCTACACAAGTCAGGCTGCTATTTGGTATAAAGGCATGGAGAAGACACCAAAGGTGGTAGAGTTCTACCATTCTAAATGTCGACTCATTTCAAACAATGCATAGAAGAATTCACTTCTACCGGTTGGAGAATGAAGCGGTAATGTGATGTTGAGGGAGTATTGACTAGTGTTGTTTGATACTTAGGGTTTGCATTGTTTTTCTTTGCTCCACCTGATGGCTTATTTGGAGTAAACAATTTTAGAATTTCTTGCGAGCGAAGTGAACTATTGCAAAATGTTTTGGTCTAGAGGGTGCAAAGTCAATGGTTTAGATGTAAATTTCTTGAATTCTATTGCTCGAGCCTGAAGCAAGGGCGTACGGGTCTCTTGAAGCTTAGGAGCCATTTTTTTGCAATTTGGGTGTTGTTTAAAAACATTATATATTCTTGTTGTTCCTGTGATGCAAAATAAGGTATTGAAGATAGTTTTTCCTTCATTTCTGATGTGAGGAGACGGTGGAGTCTAGTTTTTGAAACATTGTTGTGCTGAAACCATGCTTTCTAATGCCAAATAAGGGAAAGGAAAAGACAATTTCAAGGAATCCTTAAATTATCTTTATCAACAATAACATGAAACTCATTTATTTTGATGTACGTGGGCCACATCTATAAATGTTTGCATAAAGAACCTTGAGTTTGCACCAAAGGTAGATCAAAAGGTGCGCTAAAATAATTTTTATAGAGTGTTTAAAAGGCATAATGTGAAATAATATGGTTTTTTATTTTTAAGTATATGATTAAGCAAGGTCCTTATAATCACCATGTTATATTTGAAAATAAATATTGGATATGATTTAAGATATAGTTGGAAGTTAAAAAAAAAACAAAATCATGAATGCATATTTTGGGATATCAAGTCAATAATGTTTGTTTATGAAGTGGTTAAGAGTGTCCAGTCAATAACGAATAAGGATTCAAAACTCTCTTATATTTCATTTTATTTGGAGATAAAAGGAGTTTATATCACATTTTATAAAGGTACAATTTCAGTTGAACCTGACACCTTTAAATATGATAATGATCAGTTTCATCGTGTCACCAAATGTTTGTGGTATCTAGGTCATTCATGTTACACCTGATAGGGATTTCAAAGACTCACATGCCTGTGCTATTGTAGAGATTAATGATGGAAAAAGTGTAACAAGTTATAATTGGAGGTTGGAGGTAATGGAGGCAAAAGGTCTTCTCCAGTGTCTTCAAGAGTAAGGGGGGATGGGACAATGGTTTGTTGGTTTGTGGATAGTCAAATCCAGAAATCCGATGAGTTGTTTTTTGTGTGTGGTATTTGTGGATAGTTGAGTGTGTCTCACTTCACAGGTTGATGAGTTGGAGTTGAATAATTAGAAATTTACCTAGACAGAGAAGCTTAGGTTGATGCTGATGGAGTGATTTTAACATTTACTTAGACAAAAAAGTTTAGGTTGATGTTGCTACAGAGTTGGTTATTTGCCTAGACAATGGAGTTTGGGCTGATGCAAAGTTGGGTATTTGCTTAGACAGAGGAGTTTAGGATGATGCGGAGTTGCTTAATCGGATATTTACCTAGACAAAAGGAGTTTAGGTTGATGCTGATACAATATTTCTTTTGTTTTTTCTTTTTTGTAATGTAAACCTTAAAGGGGGTTGTTAGGAAATAAGGTTTACATTTAATAAATTAATTATTAGGTAGTTAGTTGGGTGGGAAGGTATTCTCGTAGACAATTGGTAAAATGTGAAAATACTTTATAATCCAATTGTATGGAATGCAAAATACAATGAATGATTCTAATAAAATTCCCCTTTGTTTTTGTTATTATTTGTAATGCAATCTTTAATATTACTCTAGTTTTTGCTGCTCTAAAGGAAAAAGGTTGTGGAATTTAGCTTTAAACCTAGAATTTGGCTTTACAATTACATATGCCCAAAAGTTTTTGAAGGCTTGTCAACAAATCTATTTTCTGTGTATCCTACAATCATGCCATTCAGTGAGATGACATCTCTTCCAGGAACTCCGTCAAACAGTTTACATGACTTGTCCATTCTTCCATATTTATAAAGCATGCCTTCTACTAAGGTAGTTGCAACTATAACATTTAGACAGAAATCCCCCTCCCTTATGCTTTAATCAGGGCTTAAATTTGATAGCCGTATGGTTGTATTTGGCTATCTTTTCCGTTAAATACAATCAAAATTTTAGAAAGATCGTATCACATGAAAGGGTAGATTTTAGATAGGACGTCAAAATTCCTAGAGTTATTCTGATATCTGTATTTAGTTTATATATAATTTTTTCATAATAAAAATATGTTTTAGTATTCAAAGGACAAGTTTGAGTAGATAACCATCATGAAAAATTTGCTTGACAAGCAGGGTCGACCGTCCAATTTAAGCCCTGGCTTTAATGGATGGTTATACCCTGCTCCAAAGCTCCCATTTTGGCACAGGTAGAGAGGATGTCGACAAAGGTTGTGAAATTTGACTTTATACCTATCAATTGCATTTTCTTGAGAGTTTCTAAAGCCTTTTCAACAGTTCCATTTTGTGCATATCCTGCAATCATTGCATTCATTCCATTACATGACATCTCTTTAATGCCCTTTCGAATCCCTTTCAGGCTCGAAATTATCAGGATGTGCTTCCATAGACGGATCTACTACCATTCTATCGCAAACAACCATCTGAATACATTGGCTTGTCAATTAAGTGAGCGGGAGACGGAAATCCAACCAAATTTAAATTTTAGTTTTCAGAAGCTTAGAAATTTGTGTAGATGTTACGTTAACAGTACAGTTTTTAGAGCAGACAGTAACTATGCGGTGATAGAATTTGTTAACTACAGTTTGTAACAAACGGAAATGTTCGATTGAGGATGCTGTCAATGTGTTGAAGAGTGACGGAGGGCCCCACATGCTACATCAACTGGTAGAGTGGACCCCTTATAATTAGACCTTAAATTTGATGGCTGTATGGTCGTATTTGACTATTTTTTGTCGTAAAATACAATCAAAATTTTAGAAAGATTGTATCACATAAAAGGGTGGAGTTTAGATAGAATGTCAAAATTTCTATAGAATTATTTTGATATATCTATTTAGTTTTTATATAATTTTTTTATATTAAAAATATATCAAGTAGTATTTTAAAGGCAAGTTTGAATAGATAACCGTCATGAAAAATTTGTTTGATAGGCAAGGTCGACCGTCAAATTTAGGCCCTGCTTAGAATCGAGTGTTCCGTAAGGAGAGCCGTTTGAAACGTGAGTTGCGAGTGTTTTGATAGCGCTGCCTAGGTTGAATACCTATTCAATTGGGCATCCATTCAGTACTGCATCAATCATGCAGCTCTTGTTTGAAGTGGTTGTAAATTGATGAGTCCTTCTAAATGAAGATTAAGGAAATTGAATGAAGTGAAAAATAAAAAGATAAATTAATAACAAATCATTACCTTCACCTCATTCCATCTCTTCTTCTTGATATGTAAAATCAAGTTATGTTCTTCGATAAATAATAGTATGGATTGTATGTGGATTGCTCAATAATTCAGCATAAGTTTATGACGCTGGATGGAGATAGATTTATAGATTTTTGAAAATGAGGATCCACGGTGGAGAATCTTATGAAAGATCGATGGCTAAAAATGATCGAGAGGATTTGATATTAGTCAATTTTGATTGAATAGTTAACTAAATTGATCGAATTTGATTAAATAGTTAACTATTTAGTTTGCATTTGATTAAATAGTTGACCAATTCTGATTGAGAGTGATTAGGGGAGGAAATTGTGGGAGAGAAATTAGAGGAATTAAATAAATAAATTTATTTGATTCATGAGGGATAATGTGATAAATAAATAAAGTATTAACTTTATTTATTTATGATGAGAGAAAATGATAGTGAATTTGATTAATTAAATAAATTGTATAAATTTATTTAATTAATAGATTAAAGAAATGTCAGTTTGATTAATTAAATTAGATAAAAGAAATAGATATAGAAATGGGTTAGGAAAATGATGTAAAAGAAGTCTAATGACACGAAATGCGCTAGACTAACACCCACAAACCCTATGAGTTGTATTCCTCAAATTTTCAGCTGCAATCAAATTCAATGTAGAAAATATAAAAAAATTATTAAAAAGATAGACAATTTTCAAAGTCTTTGTCAATGTGTTAAAAATATGAAAAAGTTGGGGAGTAATAATGTTCAAATTCTATTGACCCACAAACCCTATGAGTTGTATTCCTCTAATTTTCAGCAGCAATCAAATTCCGTGTAGAAAATATAATGAAATTATTTAAAAGATAGACAATTTTCAAAGTCTTTGTCAATGTGCTAAAAATATGAAAAAGTTGAGGAGTAATAATGTTCAAATTCTATTGACCCACAAACCCTATGAGTTGTATTTCTGGAATTTTCAGTTGCAATCAAATTCAGTGTAGAAAATATAAAGAAATTATTAAAAAAAAGACAATTTTCAAAGTCTTTGTCAATGTGTTAAAAATATGAAAATGTTGGGGAGTAACAATGTTTAAATTCTATTGACCCACAAACCCCATAAGTTGTCTTCCTCAAATTTTCAGCTGCAATCAAATTCAATGTAGAAAATTTAAAAAAGTTATTAAAAAGAGACAATTTTCAAAGTCTGTCAATATGCTAAAAATATGAAAAAGTTGAGAGTAATAATGTTCAGATTCGATTGAAGTGCCCAAAATTTGCAGAAGTAAATGATGATAATTTTACCACATGGAAGGGCGTACGCAACACTATTAATCGATTTGAATGGAATTAAGTACTGGTTCTCATAGACTACCGTGTAAGATGGACTGTTTTGACAATGTCTTGTAGGGCATTTTCGGTCCTTTTTTATTTTGGCTTCCGTTAGTTTCATGCTCTGTGCTAGGATTTGTTTATTACAGCTGCTGTTATGTAGCTGTCCATACGGCTGCTCTTTGTAATTTTTTTATGAATATGCTTATTTCAGTAAATAAAAAATTATTTTCTAATTGATTTTCTAGAAAGAAATTAGTGACAGAAAATATCAATGACATTGACTGAAATTTTAACCGTCTGAAAATTCCTAAGAAAAATTAGATCATGAATGATTATTGGGAGAATTTTTAGGGCGCACCCATAATCTTCAGTGGGATGTCAATATAAGAAATCTGACAGTTGTTTATTTTGAGTGGTAAAGGTGGCCACTTTAATATAGTTGGAAAAGAGTTGAGATAATATGTTAATATAGTTGGTTAAATATGTATAAGAAATTTCACAGTAAAAGTGGCCACTCTAATATAGGTGGAAAAGAAATAAAAGAGTTAACATGTTAATATAGTTGGTCAAAAATCTGTGTGCTAGATAATAACCACTCTTGAATATAAGAAATTTCACAGCTTTTAATTTGAATAAAAATGGTGGTCACTTTTTTAATACAAGATGTATACATTTTTTTCTATTCTACACTTGTTAAACAAATATTCATGAAATAGCTAGTTTGAAAAGACCTCAAATTTATGTTAATTATAGAAAGTGCTTAAATTAGCATTTGGAAGTGACACAAAGTCCTTTAATGAGAACCACATTTGTTGATAAATGCAAAAACTACATTCACACAGATTTCAAGATAACTTTAAAAATCCCATAATTTAGTATTAGTAAAAGCAATTAGAAGTGTTTATATATATATATATATATATATATATATATATATATATATATATATATATATATATATATATATATATATATATATATATTTTAGAAGTCATCTTATGAATCATGTCACTATTTGAAATTTATTTTTAGTTTTTTTTTAAGAAAATATTAAATATGTCAAAATAATTTATTTATTTGTTTAATTTTTGAAGAAATACACAAAGCTCAAGCATTTTTTTGAAAATTTCATTTGTTTAATGTTTAAAATATCTAGGTGCGACAAGTTTCTTAAATTCCAAGTTTGTAATAGTTGATTAATTGACAAGAAGTCATAATTACAAATTTGGGTTGCTTCTCGTTGTGGTAATTTTGAAATGGCTACCTCAATTGAAGGTAAAGGTTGAGTGCCAATGGAATAAATAATTGGAAAAAGTTTTTGAAGTACTTTTGTAAATGACAAATAATTTCTATTATGTTAAGAAATATAAGTATTTAAAAAAAAGTCATCCATAACAAATGAGTAGAAAAGCATTAACCTTGTCCAAATGTGTAGAGTTTCCTTATTAATTTTAAATGAGGAACAAAATCTAAATCTAAAGACAATACAAGAAAACAATACATTAAGATTAAATAAAAAGACATTATAATGTGTAGATTTATTCTAGAGCTTTCTTGAAGTTCGTCACTCTACTTAAACATCACATGATTCAATGGTCAAATAGTAAATGATAAGTTTTCAAATCATGTACACTCAAAAATGGTAAATTTAATTGTCTTATTTTTATTAAATTTACCTTTATCTATTGAGTTTGATGTGTAGATATAGTTGGAGTGCATACACATCACTAGGTATACCAAAAGGAATTTTATTATTATTAATGTCCACAAAGGCTAAAAACAAGGTTTAGTACAATAGATGAAAAGAAAGCACCATCTCTAATAAAAAATTAAACAAAAAAAATGTATAATAATAAATATAATATAATAGTAGGTAGTACAACACGAAATATAATAGTGTTCACTGAAAGGGCATGGGCATGTGATCCACCAATGCTTGGAAAGAAAACCTATATGCAAAAAACAATATACATTTAGTTACTTTAATCTCATGAGATATGTGAGTAGTATATAGATATGAAATGTAAGGAACATCTATGTCCAAACCATGGGTTCTAGAATAATGATTACATTTGTTATAAAGTGCCTTTCCATAATTTAAAGAGTAATAATGAGCTTCCTTGGTAATCATAGTTTGAAGAATCAAATTTAAAATTATAAAATAGAGGTTGGCTTATTGGTAAATATGAGTGCATTAACAAAAACTGTGAACAAATCAATCAATAGTCTAACCTTTTCTTTAGTTAAATATACGAGGATGAAAGAATGCAAAGGTGCATAATACACTTCTTATACTAATCTATAAGAGAGGTATTGCAAAAACTAAACAAATCATACAATTACAAGGAAATAAACACATAAACAATATACTATAACACAATGATTTATGTGAGAAAACCCTTTCAAGAAAAAACCCCCACACTCTAAAGCAACTCAATGTATTATTTAGTAATCAATAGTTACAATACACTTATATAGTATAATTCTTTATAGGAGTATCACCAATAAGAAATTTGGAGATTTTGGTAGTATAATAGTACCCACAAAAAACTCAATATATAAAGCTCCTATCTCAAGTATCCAACAAATAGATGAAGCAATACGTAAAACCATAAAATGGTAATTAAGAAACTATGAGCTAAAACCACCCAAAATGTGGTGTCCAAATCCCTAGTTAAATATTCAATGCCCAATCCCCAAGATGACTCCACATGCTAAAAATAACATATTTCTTCCACTTGTCATAATCTTGTTATAATCCACTCACCAACTTAGGCACTCAATCTCTATTTATTCCTTTCAAATATGCCTTATTACATGACCTAACATGTATCATAAGTTGGTCAATAAATTTAACTCCCTCTTACAACTCTCTTATGTGCCATAGATATTCTTACATTACTTCAATGTGGGAGGCCCAACTTCCAAAGGCCATAAATTTTGATCCAACAAGTCGACTAAGCCTATTTTTTAAGAAAGTCACAAAGATTGAATAGATCTACATTTCAATAACTTGCTCAATATCAATTACAACTCATTCTAATAGTTTTTAGTGCTAATTCACTATAGCCTAGAATTTGAGTGTTTTGTTCTATAGCCTAAAAAATGTATTTTTTGTGTTCTTAACATTAGGATGCAAGGTTGAGACACATTTCTTAACATTATCCCACTTGTAAAAAAACTTACAAGAGAAAAGAGAGTACCAAAACTATCAACCAATTGGTATGGGCCAATAGGCACATAGACTCACAACACCACCTAAACTTATTGTGCTTAGTGGCTTCACCAATGTATCTACAACATTTTAAAAAGTGTCAAATTTTTCAAGCATCACCCTCCCATCCTATACCATCTCACAAAAAAAATGGTACTAGACATCATTATGCTTCATCATTGCATAAAAGGTCAAGTTTTTTGCTAGAAATATGACACTCTGACTATCACAAAGAACTCTGGCATTCATATTACTCCTTGACTCAACCCCACATTTGAACATAATCTCTTAAGCTAGATGACCTACTAATAGGCATAAGTATCTACCATATACTTATCCTCTATAGTGGATAAAGTGATTGCAACGTATCACTTACGCATCCAACTAATAACACCACCAAATAAACTAAACACATAGATCCATTGGTAGATCTTCTATTATTGACATCTCATGCCCAATTTGAATCACAAATCCATGAATATCCATTTAGTGTTGGTCACCTATAGAATAACCATGATAAAAAATAGAATACTTAGAAGTACCTCAAAAATATTTGAACACCCTCTTAACTGCATCCCAATGATCTTGTCTAGGATTATCCATAAAGCAACTCAAGATTCCTACTACTTGGGCAATGTTTGGTCTAATACCAACCATAGCATACATCAAGCTCTCAACAACACTAGCATAAGGTACTCAAGCCATTTCCTCCATCTCACTGGGTGAATTCAAACATTGGTCTATAGATAATTTGGTTCCCACCAAGATAGGAGCACATAAGGGTCTACATGGTGCCATACTGAATCTCTCCAACACTAAGTTCACATACTTTCTCTAGCCTAACCAAAACTTTTTATTTTCTCTATCTCTTCTAATCTCCATACCCAAAATATATCTAGTAGTCCCTAAGTCCATCTCAAACTATGTTAAAAGCTGAGACATCAAGTCACAAATCACATCCTTACTATCATTGACAAATAATATATCATCAATTTACAATGCAATAATAAGAAATTTATCACCATCCATCTTATAATAGATGCAATGATTTGATTTGAGTCTCAAAAATATCAAACCCAACACAAAAGAATCAAACTTTTGGTACCACATCCTTGGAGACTATTTGAGACCATACAAAGATTTTTCAACTTATAAACCAAAGATTTTTTTACCTTTTTTCTGCCTATGTCTGTACTCCTCAAAATGTGACTTAGGCACAACCACCAATGAGTTAGCTTTGATATAACACATGGACTCTCTCCTTGCCTTGGATGACCATGTCACTCTCACTCTCATGGTAGAAGTCAGTCAAGTTGAGATGAGACCTAGGGGTGGTTATGTTTTCTTGGGAGTAGAATGTCACGAAGAGCATTCAGTCAGTATTGGAGCCTATCGTGGTTTGCTATGTGTTGTTCTATGACTATTGTGGTGGAGATAATAATGATATGACCTGAAGGGTTACTACTTACTAATCTCTTGTTTGGGTTTCTTGTGTTCCAATGTCTATATGGATGTCATTTGTAATCATTGATGAGCCTAGTATGTTGTAACCTTTGTTCTATGGCTTGAACGCATTGTTGTATTCGTTCTCTATGTTGAATTACCCTAAGCATGTGTTCTTGTTGTTCTTTTGTTCGTTGTTCTAGTTGTGTCCTAGGATGTGTAATTCTTCAATCTCCTCAAGGATAGCCCTCACCTACTCACCTTTAATTCTAGGGCACATTTGTATGCTTGGATAGAGAGAATAGACTTGAGTTGACCAAGAGTTGAATTTTTACTTAGTGATGTTATCCAAGGCTCTATGTGAGTTCTCTTTACCTTTTGACCTCATGATGAAATTGAGGAGTTTTTGAATGGTTTTTTTGTTTAATCCTACCTTGTGATTGAATCAAGGGTTTGTTTTTTTCTAAATTCTATTTTTTTTGTATTTTTTGGGTTTTTGAATATGTATGCAACTAGTATGTATGGGAACAATTTTTTTATTCTTTTCTAGAATTTAAATTTAAAATGAACTAATTAACTAGGAAATTAAAAGATGAATACAAATTAATATGAGATTACCCAATGCAATTTATACTATGTTTTTGGTATTTTTGAACATTTTTTTTGCTAATCTAAGAATTGAAAGTGTGAAATATAAAATTTAATCTAGAGTTTCAGTTCAAACTACTTTAAGAAAACTAATCTAATCAACTTTGAAATGAATCTATCAAGGAAATTGCAACACAAGATTACTATTCCCAAGAGAAAATTGTGATTTAATTATCTAACAAAGCATGAAAAACCTAAATTATGGATGACGCATGAGTCTTCACACTACCCTTAAGAATCCTTGTTTCAACAACCTCTTTGTCCTCTTGCAGCAATGGGGTTCTCTTGGCGGCAATTGGGAAGAGATCAAGTGAATGAGCTTGAGAAAACCATGAATTGAGAGAGCTTATGAAAGCCTTGAAACACTTGGTCTTGGGAAATACGCTAGCCCAACAACATTGTATGAAGCCTTTTAAGGCTTGGGAAATAAAATACTAAATAAAAAGACACCTACACACTACAAAGAGTATATGAATGCTAATTGGAGAGAAAAAGCTTGGATAATGATTGCAACAATGGATTTGCTTCCCTTATTGCTTGAGGGAGAGGCGTATTTATAGCTTGGAAGAGCACATGAAGGGTGGGGATGATTGGGGAGTTAAATCCCTTGATTGGAGAGTTAACTAATTAGATTAAAGAGAAGATTGGGCTACAAGAGGAGTGATGAAGCCATGATAGCTTATCACAAACTAAAAAAATGGAGTTATCATGAGTTGTAGAGGTGAAAAGTATAGATAATATGAGCTAATTATGCGTGATTAGAGGTGGTAAATGAGCTAAGAATAGTTCACTCTATGTTTATGTTGAATCCTCATGCAAACTGGAGTAAAAATGAGACTTTTTTGGGGTAAAATGAAAGTGAATTTACGGATTGAAACATGACAAGTTCACCCATGGGTCACCCCTTTCACTAGGTTAGGTCACCTGGGGGTGACCCTAGGTTGCTTGGGGGGATCCATGGGTGATCCACAGAGGAAGTGGTTTGGATAAAAATTGGAAGTTGGAGAATGATCTTGGAGGGATTAGGATGCAATTTGTCACTAGAGCTAAGACAAATAGACAAGTTCAATAGGATCCCTCCTTTCACTAGTAGGGTCGCCTAGTAGGATCCAAAAATAATAGGGGGGATCTGGGATTGACAAAAGCTAAGTCAATTTTGAAAGCTGGGTTTGGTTTGGGTGGTCACTTTAAGGCTTCTAAAGGGTGGAGTGAGATGAAATGAACATGGAAAAGATAAAATTATCTCAATAAGATAAAAATTGGCTACGTAGGAAAGGTCAATAATGCAAAAGAAGAATGGTCGACAAGGGCAAAAGTGAAGAAAAGTTAGGATTAAGAATAATCGATGGAACAAGAAATTGATGTCGATGTCTCCAAGAGAAGTATTATTGAGAGGATATTATAATCACATTTCCATGTACATGATTAGGATTATACATCATCATAGGGTCCTCATGGAAGCTCATCCATGTTTTTAGTGCTTATAGTGTCATGTAGATCTCTTCCTCCAAATCACCATGAAATAAAGTTACCTTCACATTAATTAAATTCTCAATCTCAAGATCAAAGTCTAATACAATAGATAATAAGAACCAAATGGATGCCAAATTAACAACTAGAGAAAAAACCTCACCATAATTCATAGTGTTCCCTTTGAGTTAACGAATGCTTTGGTTGCTTTTATGAACTTGATGAATAGTGTGTTCCATGATTATTTAGGTAATTTTGTGATAATGTTCTTGGATGACATTTTAATCTACTCAAAAGATAAAGAACACTTAGTGCATCTTCAATTAGTTATGCAATGGCTTTGAAAACACAAGTCATATGGAAAGTTGTCTAAGTGTGTTTTTTTTTTAAATATAGATCCAATATTTGGGGCATATCATATCTTCAAAGGGTGTTGCAATAGATCCTAATAAAATTAAGGCAATAGTAGAATGGCTAGTTCCCAAGAATGTGACCAAGGTGATAATTATTTTGGGACTAGATGGATATTATAGAAGGTTTGTGAAAGATTTTTTAAAAGTAGCAAACCCTATCCCTTCACAACAAAGGAAAAATAAAAAGTTTTTATGTACAAAGCAATGTGACAAAGATTTCCAAATTTTAAAGGAGATTTTGACTATGAATCCTATTTTAAAGGTTCCTAACCCAAATGGTCACTTCACTATTGTAATAGATTTGCTTCAATTGAAGGTTTAGGGGTTCTACTCATGCAAGATGAGAGAATAGTTGTATATAAATCCTAAAAACTAAAAATTCATGAAGTGAATTATGTTCCTTATGATATTGAACTAGCAACCATTGTACATGCCTTGCAAAAATGAAGACATTTTCTTTTGGGAAAAAATTTCAAGTTAAAAATAGATCATCAAGTTCTAAAGTATACTTTTAGTCAACCCCAACAAAATGCAAGACAAAGAAGGCGGATGGAATTTTTAAGTGAATATGATTTTGCAATCAAATATATCAAGGGTAAGGAAATTCTTCTTGGGGTTAAACATCAACATCGAGGAAGAAGTAGATATGCATGAACCAAAGAAAATGAATGAATTTTTAGAAAGGTCCCTCAAATAGAAGAGAAAGTTCCAAGCTTTGGTTGTAGCTAGGAAAAATTATAATAAAAATAAATTTTCCTTTAAGAGGAAACAAGAGAACAAAAATATTGAAGACACAAGACAAAAAAATTAAAATTACCTGTCCTAAGAAGCCCATAAGGTTGATATTGCTACCTATCCCATAACATATAAAAGAGCTTGTATGATTGATTATGTTGCCTATCTCGTACTAGATAGAGGATAACCTGAATTGGTTATACTAATTTATTCATCTTGTATGAACAAGTAAGGTCAATGGATAGAAGAGCCCATATTGGCTAATGAATATAAATGTCTCGTATTGGAGAAGATAGCTGGAACTTTCTATTATCATCACTTGTGTATTAAATTAAACAAAAAGATTTGTAAGAATAAACACATCAACTTTAAGCAATGTTATGGAATAAAAAGTGGACACATGCCTTTTTACCTCCTAGTTTAGCTCCTAGGTCCCAATGATAATAGTATACATGAAAAATATTCATCCCGATGCAAAATCCCCTGAAAATAATGCAAATTGGGAGCAAGGGGCCCATATTACATCTTACCCTAGACCAAAAAGGTGGCTTGGGACTTGGGCACCCATGCTCAAGTCCTCCCTGATTGGTCGGGGCAAATTCAAATGGATGTTGGCATAAGACCTTTAAAAGGGTTTCTCCTTGTTGGCTCCTTTGGTTAATTTCACAAATGTTAGCAGGAGAGAATATATTAGTGTGTTTTTAAATTCACTATGAACTTGAAGCATTGGCTTAAATAGCATCAAAAGCATTCATTGTGATTCTAGAGCAGATTTGTATTGCCATTGTGTGTTGTTGTAGGTTTTGAAGTTACCATCTATCTCTCCTTATGAGTTGAAGAGCACTCATCCTCCTAAAGGTCTTATCACATAGGTGATATCATTTGTGTTCACCATCACTTGATTTCATCTCATTGATTTATGTTTAGCCTCTACCTTGCAAGGGCACACACTCTCTATGAAACAACAATGTTGGGAAGCTTGAATGCTATCTCAAGATTTGATTGAGGCAAATCCTTAAACAACATAACCCCCAAACCCCTTTTCTTCTTGTGTGTAGGTCACAGGTGTGAGATCTGGAAAGGTGAAGGTACATGAAGATTGAGTAAGGGAAATGGTTTTGGCATCTGATAGTATTTTGGGAATATTCCTCTGTGGAAGACTTGGGTTCTAGCGAAATAGCCTTTCTACATAAATCTACATCAAATCTAGCATCAGAACATTCTCTGTGATATTTTTCTAGTTCTAGTTTATGAAGATTCCATCGTTCTGGACTTGGGCACTCATGAAATAGTCCTATGACTTTCCAACTTCTAGGACACAGTTCTGATATCTCTCTAATTACTCTTGTGAAATTAGTTTCTTATTATCTATTGTACATCTCCTATTTTGATCATATCTTTACAAATCTAGGGTTTAGTGTATTAGTTGACCTAGGGTTTGATAAAAGGCATGATTAAATCTCATCTTTCCATAGCACTCTTGAGTACAAGATCTATAGATGAGTCCTCCTCCATTTGATAGTGATTTGGCTCAGTCTTGTCCTTGAATGTTATTGTGGAAGAGGGTTTAATCTAGTGTGCATGCTTGTCTTCATCATTCATCATTTCCTACATAACATTTTGGTGAACTCGTAGCTTCAAGCATTTGCATCTTGCTAAGTGTTGAATTCAAATTTTAATTTTATTCATATCATACTTATCGTTATTTATTGAAATATCTTGCATCAATTTGAAAAAAATGAAAAAAAAAACATTCTAGGCTTGAATAATGGCATAATTTTGCATTATTTTCATTGCATATCATTGAAACATTTGATTTTCTGATTTTTACATCAGATCTGATCCAAATTATAGTATATAATCATTTCATGATATGGTACATTGCATTTGAAGATCTCATTTGCTAGGGTTTTGTTGAAGTCATTCTAGAAGTCAAAGAAGAATTTAAAAGAGATTTGTAGTTTGGCATAATCAAGCAATTAAGTTCTTATCTCTTGAACACATGGAGTATATCTATTTTAAGGAAAAAAAATATAGACAAAATATATATAGAATAATTACATAGAAAATTTGACACTTTACTTGAAATATTGCCTTTCAAATGATACAATCTTCCTAAAATTTTAATTGTATTTTATGGCTAAAATCACTAAATACGGCCATACAACCATCAAATTTAAGCCCTGACCCAAACCATGGCAAATTTGACTTAGTTCTATTGGAAAATATGTTAAAAATAGATTGCCAAGTAGTGGAGGATGCTCTTCCAGTATTGACTAGTTGCAAAATTCTTCAAGACTCCCCTGCAATCTTGTACTTCTCTGAGGTAGTTACTCTCTTTTCATCAAATGTCATGGATCTTTTGTAAAAATCTACTCTCTTAAGAAAACTTGCTTCCAATTACATACAAGACTACCTAATATCGAAAGAAAGCCTAAATATTGCTCTAACTAGTTACAACCTATTCAATGGGACAAACCTTGGTTGGAGGGTTATTCACCCATAGAGATATTCAAAAGTGTCATGTTATTGTTTGTATCTTGAATGTTATAAAACATGGCCTCCAAAATGACTGTTCAATCATAGTAAAGAATTCCCTCCATTCCCACTACTACAAGCTTGGCCCTGAACTTCTCAAAAAAATTGAGGATAGTTACCATGCACTCTATCTTCTGCTCAATCATGTTCAACATTTTTCGGGACTTGTAAATGATGTAGCAATTCAACCAAATGTGAATGATAGAGAGGATGTCAACCAACCTATGTTTTTGGTTTCTGATGCTCATGTTAATGACAATGTTGGCCCTACAAAGTAGTTTTTGTCAAATGTTATAATCTTTTCGACAAACATTCAATTATATTTTCAGTGTAATTAATATACAGTTTCGTTATTTCTATATTCATTATTCACAATATCCATGTAGTTAGAGTTATATATTATTTTGGGTAATGATGCTTTTTCTAAAGTGGCAGAATGTCTGTTTTGCATTTGTCAAGCTTGTAAAACTCTCTTTTTATATTATAATAATATTTTCAAGTCTACAACTTTTGCAAAAGCCTTAAGAATGCTTATTTGTTGAAGCATATTTTTTGTTGGACATTTAAATAATGAATAAATTTCTTATGCAATAGCAATTGAATAGATTGATTACAACTCATAGTGACAAAAAAAATTAGTTATAAGATGACAGAGAAATTTCTAGAGCAACTGAAGTATCAAGACTATATGGAGGAAATAATGCAACTATTGTAGATTACACTATCAATCCAATGAACTTGACAAAACCAAGAAAGGAAGGAAGATATATAGATGTTAGAAAATGTGCAAATGGTCATAATGGAGAAGAAATCTGTGGCTCCAAATGTAACCAACGTAAATGGCTAGGTACCTTTTATACAGTAAAAGATGTTGGTTATGCTTATGATGAGGCAGCTATATCCATGAAAGACATCAATGCCATGACCAATTTCTCATACAAAGATTTAGAGGCATGCAAGCTCATTTCCAACAAACCTATTGTGTCCCTATCCCCTTTTAATTTTACCTCCAAATCTAAACATTCCATCAATGTACCTAAATATAGAGGTGTTAGGCAATGCCCATGGGGTCGTTATGGTGTAGAAATCCTAGACCCCAACTCCAAGCAACATTAATGGATTGGAACATTTGATACAGTAGAAGAGGTTGCATATGCTTATGATATTGCAGCCATATCTATGAGAGGCATCAACACAATTACAAATTTTGTTTACATGACTTCAAATCTAGATAAGTTCATTTATAATCAATTGATTATTCTTTTCCCTACATTCATCTCTTGCTCAATTCAATACAAATTATATTGTCCCTACCAATATCATGCAAGATGCTTGTTTTGATTATACATGTAGGAATTATGTAGGAATTTCAACGTTAAACATTTTGCACTAGATGCTCAAATGTACAACTCTAATGATCTACTCACAAATAATTCCTTACATTTTTCAACACAGATGATAGACAAGAATCAACAATTTCTTGTAGGTCCTTCAATCAACTTGCAACTATCCATCTCTCTTCCTAGAGCTACTACCCACAATAGCATGAACATTGCCATTGACAGGCCTTTAGAGCAAGATACATTGACTAGTTCTAGTCATTATCCTGAATGGGCATTTCCATGTTCACAACCCTTCTCCATCTCTATTGTCTAGCCTTCTTCTCAAAAAAATGACAATTCAAATATAGATTCAGGGTTGTTGGATTAGGTAATCCAAAAGTTTCTTCATCAATAGCAACAATTGCAACTCAAGAAATATGCCATGCATGTTGCTCATTATCAATAGTGAGGTTCATATGTTAAAAAATAGGCACTTCATAATATCTATGTCACATCAATCAAGATTCACTTTTGATCTATTTCAATTTTGTTTATCAATATATATCACACACATTTTGTACCATCATGTTTTAATAAAAATCAATGCCTAATCTTTGTAAACTATATAGCCGATATGCTTTTATATGAGCATTATAGTGCTAGAAATTGTCTCACGCTGTAAAAAAATTCACCCAAAAATTTTCTAAACTCGTCAGTTGTTGCTATCAGGGTATTCCTTGAACCTCCTATGGGTGGAAGTGCTAGTCTATTCTAATTCCTCATTCTAATAAATTCATCTTTCTGACTCTTACTACAACATAAACACAAAACCAAACAAAGCCAAACAAAGCGCAGGTACTAGCCACCACATAACACTTATTACTAGCAATCGCACCTTCGTGTGCAATGGGTACGCCAAGGAGTTGCATGAAGTTTAATTGCTATGTCTTTAAGTGAATAATGATTGTCTTGTATCCCTATGGTATATGCTATTTTTTTGTTTTCTCAACTGTCATGAATCAATTTGCATATAATCTTAATGAATTTCAAGATCCTTATGTTTTGCCTAGTAGGTTCTTCAAATGTTTGAGCTTTCATGTTTGGTGTGTAGTCTCTATTTGCATGCATCCCCTTTTTAAAAACAATATTCATATACCACTATCTCTCCCATCTCTCTGTGTGCAATGGGTATGCCGAAGATTTGTGGAAGTTCAATTTCCATGTTTTTAAGTGAATAAAATCCCTATGGCCCATGTCATTATCTAGAATTGAAAGAGCTTTGTTGTATTTATTAAATGCCATGAACCAAAACTTGTGTCTGTCCATAGTTAACACTTGAATAATCTCTCTCTCTCTCTCTCTCTCTCTCTCTCTCTCTCTCTCTCTCTCTCTCTCTCTCTCTCTCTCTCTCCATTTCCATCTTCCCTATTATTTTCCTCTTTCTCTCTTCCTTTCTTTGTTTCCTCTCTTTATCTCTCTATCTTTCTCTTTCTCTCTTCCACTTTATCTCTCTATATCTCTACCTCTCTATCTCTCTTTTGAAATGGTTTCTTGTGATAGGTTTCATACTAATCATTTTGTAATTATTTTTTATTATATTGGTAAAATAGGTTTTGAAGGGACCCTGAAACCCTTTACAAAATGCAACAAACTGGGACCAGAAAGCCAAACAAATGCCAACAGAAAGCTACCAAACTATAAAAAGCATAGAAAACCATAGCACAAAAGAGAACAACTAACAACAAAATATATGATATAAAGCAGCCATATATAAATCTTAAATTACCAATAACATGACAAGTTGAAAGTCATATATTTGTCACAACCCTCTAATGATAATAGTACATACAATTATATAATAATTTAAATTAGGGATAAAATTTATATTTTTAATAATGTGTGTTTATTAAAAATAATATTTAAAATCATGTCATTGTAACTTTGTAATATGATATTATAATTTGATTATTATTATTTAATCCTAATTTTCAAAATTTTCTTTGTAATGAGTTTATGACTCTTTTAAGAGCCTAAACATTGCAAGTATTTGTGCATTCAATCGTATGTATCAAATGCCTTTAAGAAGTTTTGTGAGATAAATTGTGAAAAGTCATCCCTAAACCTCCTTAGATCAACTACATTTAGTAAAATATATAATTATAATTTATTAATGTCATATTTAAATTTGTGTTAAGAATAAACAAATAATTGTAACTAACTCATTTATAATGTTTTAAAGTGACTATTAGAGTTTATCAACTTTTTCGATTGTGGGGGTGTTCCCATCCCATGAAACAAAATGCCACCACTTGTCCTTAGAAATTTTAAATTGAAGAACAAGTCAAATCTACATGAAATCATCTAAGGCACTTGATTGGTATTTTAGTTGTAAGTGTCTTGAAAAAAGGTTATTTTTAAAAGAAATTTGTATTCTTTAAAGATGCATGAAGGACACATTGTAACCAAAAATTTAAATGATTTTCGTCTAGTAGTGAGTCAACCTTCCATAGATGTAAAAATGAAAGAAGAGGAAAGATGTATCACTTTGATTTGTTCATTAAAGGATACCATCTTTCTATTTGGAAAGCTATATATCTAAAGAGGATCAATATCCTTGCTTTGTTTGCTAGAATTGGGGATGCAGAAGTTGCTTTACATTGTTTGGGTATACCACTCAATTATGTTGTATCTACAAAAAAATATAAAGAAAACAATCTTATCCTCAAATTTTGGGTAGAAAAAACACATCAAAAGGGTAAATTAATTGAGGTGGAAAATGTGGAGAATTTAACAAAAGCAAGACTTGATGAAATTATTAATTCTATCTCCCTTTTTCTCTCTCTTCCTTTTTTTTCCTCTTTCTATCTCTCTATCTTTCTTGATCTCTCGTACTATCTCTCTTTATTTCATAACATTGTTTTAAGAAAATGAGAACTGAAAGCATATGTTGAAACCACTAACAAATGGCTAAAAATAGTATGTAGATTGAATACAATAGTGATATAATAGATAATTTGATACATGGGTAGATTATGCCATTGATCCATTAAGAATTGGCTGCCAAGGTGGCATCTCGGTGCCCAGAGTTTCTTGTTTGGTATGATTGAGTTGGTTTTGCAAGTTTTACACTTGTTGAGCAAAGTTTTGATGTGTTTGGAACTATTGCTTCATAATAACTGAGAGATAGGCAAGTTGAAGAGACAAGTTAGAATATAAATATTGCATTTTAATTTCATGAGGAGAAAAAAGAGGTGGAGAATGTTGCCAAACAACAAAGGTGCATAGAGAGAGAGGTAGAGATATAGAGAGATAAAGAGCCATATATGCATCCATGATGTTAACATATTTAATCTCATCCATTTGACCCTTTCCCTTGACAAAAGTGTATGTTCTTTTCCCAAGTATAATAAACAACCATGCACTATACCACTAATTACTTATTTTCTACATACTATTGCGGTGTACCCATTGCACACTAAGGAGAGAATTAGATAGAGAAGAATAGAGAGAGATGGTAAGAGAGGTACATAGAGAAATATAGATAGATGGAGAGAGGAGACAAACAAAGATAGAGAGCTAGAGAAAGAGAGATAGAGAGGTATAGATATAGAGAGATAAAGTGGAAGAGAGAGAGAGAGAGAGAGAGAGACAGAGAGACAGAGAGGAATAAAGTAGGGAAGATATTAGTTTGATTAGTCATGCTAACCATAGTTTCTACCTCTTTGTCCCTCTCTCTCTCTCTTCCTTTCTTTGTCTCCTCTCTCTGTCTCTTTATCTTTCTCAATCTCTCTTACCATCTCTCTTTATTTCTCTCTTCATTTATCCATGTGGAGATACATGGACAAAAATGTAGTCAATGCAGTAATAAAGATGTTAATGTAGGCCAACACCTAGGTATGGTGGCTATACCTTTGATAAATATTGAACCAATGCTAATAGTGTTAATCAAATATTGAATTATTTGTAATCAACATGCATGTCCTTGTCTTAATTTTTTAGAGACAAATATGCACTATCCTTCAATTCCCTTATCCTTCTCAAGATAGAAGACATCTAAGGGATCAAAGCATAAAATAAAGGGATGTTTAATGTGGAGATGTACATTTGCAATTTTCAAAGGAAAGTTTGCATTACCACTTGAAAAGATGGAACTGAGAATGGTACTATTGTCCAATAATATCACTTTTCTCAATTATTTCTTTGTTGAGTGTAATTTCCTTTCATTATAAAGTAGATTGATAGGATTTAGTGAGAGCCATTTTGAATTGAGTTTTATTATTTATAAATATTAGTAGTATCAATTACGACATAAATTAACCAAATTTGAGCATAATTGTTGTTTTTACACTATGGCTTCTTAGTACTTATGTGTTTCTTTTGTTCAATTTTTTGTTACTATTATTCATCTATACCCATCCTTCTATTTACTTGAAATCATTTTGCATTCTCAACAAGCTTATAAGTCTAAGAGGAGGGCATTTGTACATTTCCTTTGGATTCGTATGTTTTGGAGTAGATTCTTAGTGCCATGTTTGTTAAAGAGTGGAAAGCATTGATGAAACTTTAACTGTATAGTGAAATCATTATTCTTTTCTAAAGTGTTCCATTTTGAAGTGTTAGAATTGCATTATATGGTTGACGATGCTTGATTTTTAGTGTATTTGTCCAATTGCTTCCATTATTTTGAGAGTGTCTTAAACTGTAATTGATAGCCTCTAAATAATTTTAGCGTGTATGAAAAACATTTATACAAACAACATTGACTCATTTTTATTCTAAATGACCTTCAATGCATCCAATTTAGTGGGAAAAGGAAGCGTACATTAATGGATGAAGTACATGCAACAAGGAAGAGAGAAATGTCAATCTTCATAGAAGATTGCAAGGCATTCTGTTGACTTGATTTTTCCAAAGCATATTTGTTGTTAAGCTATGTTCTAGTCCATTGCTGTCTTGATAGATATGTATTAGAAGAGTTATTAAATATTCAGGATATACATAATTTGCACAAATCATAAATTATTGATATCAAAGAAAATCTTAAGCAAGTAATTGTCATGAAAATAGCTCCAAGTTATTCTTTTGAGGAGAAGATGCATGTTTTTTATAGATGTCACATTATATTTTTTTCTTATTTTGTCATTCTTAAAATTCATGCATCACATAGTACATGTAGAGGAACAAAAGAGTTATATATGGGTACCATATTTGAGAGGCCATATGTTCAAAATGGCAAGAAAAGGGCCAATACATTTGCTCTTCAACCTAGTTGCAAAGAGCCAACATATTTTTTGAATCCCTTATCTCTATTCATAATAAGTTCAACTAAATTGATCTCATAAGAGTCAAGCTCTCTTAATTATAATCAAATTACTCACACATAATAGTAGAGTTAAACCTTCCATTACAAAGTAATAAAATTATAAAATTCCATAGCTATCCATTGTTGCAATATTCATAATCTAATTATTGATGCATTTTTTTGTAAAAATAAAAATGGACTCCAAAGCTAGCAAACCATGAGTGGGCTTCTTCAAGTTTGTGTGTTGAGACACTAATTTTTTGATTTCAATCACCCATGATTCATTGTTCGATGTGACATTAATAATGCATCCTTTATGCTTGTTCAATTATCTTGTATCATTGCTAGGTATTTGTACATTGCTTTGATTATTATTTTATTGATACTATATGATGGATTCCTTTGACACGTGTAAGTTTGAGTTGCAACAAAATATGTTACATTGAAGATTACATTAACTATAGTTTGTTTGAGGCATTCTATCAATGGTTGTGTAAAGGTAATCATTCACACTTTCATGTGAAGAAAGGGCATATTTATATTATGTATATTTATTATTTAAGTAGATCTATCTTATACATACATAGAAAAATGGATGCAAAAAAGCAGGGAGGTGCGGACAAGCGGGATAATGCAAGTTTCGTAAATAAGAGCGGAGGAAGCTTCAAAGGCGAAGGAGCGTCAAGGCATGAGAAAGGGTACGTACCATATGCAGCGACAGGGGTGAATGCGATTTCAATCAATAGCGAACGAAGGAGCTATGCGGAAATCACCAAAGTAGGAGCGGCGCCAAAGCAAGATGAGGAACTGGCAATCAATGTAATGGAAAAAGTTGACAAAGATATAAAAGCTCTGGAACGAATAGCCATAATAGGAAGAGTCATAGGGCAGAACAGATCCAGGCTGCAAATCAAGGAATGGATCGGAGAGCATTGGGCGAAGGCAGAGATAGTACACTTCTTCCCTAAACAATTCTTTGTTGTAGATTTTCAAGGGGAGAAAGAAAGGAATGCAATTCTGGAAGAAGTACCATGGAAGATAGGGGCAGATTATGTTTACACGCAGAAGTGGAGACCAAATTTCAACCCTAATAACTTTGATCCATACAAAGAGCTAGTCTGGATAAGACTATACAACCTACCTTTCGAGTTTTGGTCAGGAGGATGCTTATACCATATTGGCGACACATTAGGGAACGCAGTGGATTTAGATATGGGAGACAGTGACTCAGTTTTCTTCGCAAGAATTAAGTTGATAGAAATAAAAAAAGTACCAAAGAAAATAAATTTGATTACTTCAGCTGGAATCTGGGAACAAAATATTGATTTAGAAGAAAAGAAATTTTTTTGCTCTGAATGCGGCAGCTGAAGGCACATGGGAGATAGATGCCCTAAAAATCAAAAAAGGAAGAAGCCAAGATAGTGGAAAAAAAAATCAAACTGAGGAGCCCCAAGCTACAGAGACACAAAAAAGGAACTGGAATGAAGAAGCAAGAGGCTCGGCAGAATCTTCAAATAAGGAGGCCGCCTCACCTCAAGAAGGCAAACAGGCGGAGTCCAAGATAGGAATGGAATCAGAAGATCATGCCCTAAATTCACCAAAGGAACCTGGTCAAAGGAAGGACACACAAGAGCAAGCCAATGCACTTAAAAAGACAGAGGAAGGGATGAATCAAGGCAGCCAACATGATCAAGGGGATTCCAATCCAGAAGTGGTTTTGGAAACCTTGGAAGCAGTTGAGAGACTAGGTGACGCTTGGTCGGAAGATGAAGGATTAGCAGAGGAAAGAGAGGAGATTGGTATTATTGATCCTAGACATATTAGTCAGACCGGGGCGAGAGGAGCAAGAGGACAGGCAGGATCATCAAGGAAGTTAGGAAGGAAGACCGATAAGGAAAAAAGAGAGGAGTATGCAGCAGACCAAGGACTTTTGAGCATCAAAAAATATATGTTGAGATCCAAGGGAGGAAGAACCTCCCTTGAGAAGCCATGAGAATTCTGTCATGGAATGTTAGGGGCTTAAATGCCCCTAACAAAAGGCGCACAATCAAGCGCCATATTGCTAAGATGACCGTAGGCATAATTTTACTTCAGGAGACAAGGCTGACGTAGGAAGAAGCTACAAATTTCTTAAAACATTGCAGACCATTAACAGGAGTTTTTAGCGAACCCAGAGGCACAGCAGGAGGGGTCAGCTTACTATGGAATCCTTCCAAAATCGATATTAGGGAAATAGAGGTAAGCCAAAACTGGATTGTAGGGAAAGTCTTTGATTTTCTCTCAAATATGACGTTTTGGATTTTTAGCATATATGGGCCTACCAAGACAAAGGACAAAAGAGCAGTTTGGGAGCACACTCTAAGTACACTTCAACGAATTGGTGTAGAAAGAATAATCTTAGGGGGAGATTTTAATGCTATTTTAAGTCTGGAGGAAAAATTAGGAGGGCTAAGAACTGAAAATAGAGCCACCAAAGATTTTCAGGATTTTGTAGCGGAAGGGAACCTTCTAGATATTCCGGCTAAAGAAGGACAATTTACTTGGACTAACAGAAGAGAAGGATTTACAAATATAGCAGAGAGACTGGACAGATTTCTATGCAGTACCAATTGGCTGGAATCAAACTTAGGAATAGAATCAAGCATTCAACCCTGCTCCTTATCAGACCACTTTCCCATCAAGCTAGAAATTAATGTTTTAGTCAAACCTCGAAATTCATACTTTAAGTTTGAAAAAATGTGGTGGCGTAGGGAGGACTTGGTAGATCAGATTGGGAAATGGTGGCTAGAAATACATGGAAATGGAGGTTCGGTCAGCTTTGTTTTTTGCAAAAGATTGGCACATATCAAAAGAAGGCTTAAGGAATGGAATAAAACAACGTTTAAAGACATCTTTACAGAAAAAGAGAGAGTGGAGGGCGAGTTAGAGGAACTCAATCAAAAGATAATTATGCATGGAATGTTTCAAAACGATTACAAGAAAGAAAAAGATCTGACGGCGGAATGGGATGAGCTTCTTGCAAGAGAAGAAGAATATTGGAGGAATAAAGCAAGAGAAGTTTGGTTGGCTTCAGGGGACAAGAACATGAAATTTTTTCACAACTCAGTTAAAGCTAGGAGAATGATAAACAAAATATCAGAACTAAGGAACAATGAAGGAGTCGTGTTGCAGAAAACGGAAGATATAGAAAAGGAGGTAGTGAATTATTTCCAAAATTTTTTAGCACCAGAGGAAGGATTAGATTGGAAGGATATTAGTCCAGCGCTCAGTTGTCTGGATCCAATAATTACTAAAGAAGAGAAAGAAGATTTGGAAAAACCTTACACAGAGGAGGAAGTTAGAAAGGCCGCCTTTCAGCTTCACCCAGAGAAAGCGCCAGGCCCAGATGGATTCCCAGCTCTTTTTTTTCAGAAGTGCTGGTCGATTGTGGGCAAAGAGGTGTGGAAAATCATAGAAGAATTCAGAAAAAAGAATAAATTTGTCAAGGAGATAAATAATACAGTGATAGCTCTCATCCCCAAAAAATCAGACTGCAAAATGGTGAGTGACTTCAGACCTATTTCCTTATGCAACACGGTTTATAAAATTTTGGCTAAATCAGTAGCTAACAGACTCAAGCCAATACTGGAAAGAATAATATCAGAAAATTAGAATGGTTTCACCCCAGGTAGAGAAATAGCAGACAGTATTATTCTGGTGAATGAATTCATTCATTCAATTAATCA
Source organism: Cunninghamia lanceolata (assembly GCA_027924645.1). Classification (NCBI taxonomy): domain Eukaryota; kingdom Viridiplantae; phylum Streptophyta; class Pinopsida; order Cupressales; family Cupressaceae; genus Cunninghamia; species Cunninghamia lanceolata. The sequence goes on from BSBN01001562.1 coordinate 740,362, forward strand.
GAATCAGTAGAAAAGTATGCTAATTAAGCTTGATGTGAGTAAAGCGTATGATAGGGTTAAATGGCATTTCCTACTCAAAGTATTGGAAAAAATGGGCTTCAGCAAAAGATGGTTAGAAGGCATTTTCCAGTGTATATCTTCTCCTAGAATGTCTGTGGCAGTCAATGGCTCACTCAGTGGCTTCTTCGAAATATCACAAGGACTTAGGCAAGGAGACCCCTTGTCTCCTTGCCTATTTGTTTTAATGGCCGAAGCACTGGGGAAAATGATACATACGTGTCAAGCAACGGGAGGCTAGAGAGGAATTAGGGTGGTCCATGGTATAGAGCCAGTCACACATGCACAGTTCGCCGATGACACTTTTCTCTTTGGGGAAGCTACGCTAGCAGAAGCAGAGGCCATCAAAAGGACACTGGACACATATACAAATCTTTCAGGACAGCTCATTAACACAGAAAAATCTCAAATATACTTTTTCAATACATCCAAACGATGGCAACGGCAGTTAACTTCTATACTGGGGTGTCAGGTGGACTCACTTCCAACAAAGTATCTAGGGGCTCCTTGTTTCAATGGACCAAACAAATCAATTTTATGGGAAGAAGTAATTGCCTAGTCCAAAAACAAAATGGAAGCATGGAAAGGAAGGTGGCTAACCTTGGCAGGAGGATAACCATGCTTAAAGCAGTTTTAGGAGCAGTTCCAATCCACTTAATGTCATGTTTTCAGGTTCCCAATAAAGCCAAAAGTAATTTGGAGAGCGGATGGAAAAGGTTCTTGTGGGAAGGATCGAAGGAAGTAAGAAGAATTCCTCTTATCGGATGGAATAAAGCCACGTGTCCACTGGACAAAGGAGGTATGGGAATGAGAGAGCTGAGACTCCAAAATGAAGCACTGGGAGCCAAATTAGTCTAGAAGATGGTCAAGCAACCACAGAAACTCTGGTGTAGAATAATGCAAAGGAAATATTTGGACGAGCAGGATCCTATCAGAATTTTGACCATCGCCAATCCAGGTGGAGGCTCGGCGGTTTGGAATTTTATCAAGAAAAGTAGACCTCTGGTTCTAAACCATCTCACGTGGAGCATAAACAGGGGAGACAAAGCAAATTTCTGGACAGATTCATGGGAGGGTTGGCCAGCGTTAGACACTCTGGAAGAATTTCAAGAATTAAAAATACAAATGTCTCAAGACAAAGGAGAAAAGGTGATGCACTATTCAGAAGGAATAAATGAAGACGGGACAGTTAAATGGGCAAGCCCGATGGCATACAATATCAGTGAGGAAGTGAAAAGGAAGTATATGGAAGTGCTTAGCGAAAGAAGAGTTAGACTCAACAACGAGGAAGATGAAATACAATGGTGTGGGGCCAAATCTGGTAATTATTCAGTCAAGCTTGGGTACCACATTTTAAAATTAGACAGAGATAGTAATGCCATTGATAGCTGGCCCAAAAAATTATGCTGGGACAATCAAGTACTGCCCAAGGCAGGAGCATTTTTATGGACAGTACTTCATAAAAGCATTTTAACTGGGGATAGATTACTGAAATTGGGAATAAATGGACCAAGTAGATGTGTGCTATGTAAACAACACGAGGAAACACTAGATCATCTACTATTAGGATGTCAGGTAGCTACCGATGTATGGAACCACTTCCTTAATCTACTAGGATGGAAAGGGGCCATGAACTCCTCAATAGTGGATTTTCTAAAGAGCTGGCCAATGCTACAAAAGAAAGGCTTTTGGGGTGGCATTTGGACCACCACCCCATCCATGATCACGTGGCATATCTGGAGAGAACGAAATCAGAGAATTTTCGAAGAAAAAGAAATATCCACAGACAGATTGATAAGAAAGACAGAAACAGGACTGATAGAAATTCTAAATTCCAAAGCACTTCACAGGGGCGGATGCAGTTTCACCAGTTGGGACGACAATATTATGAAAATATGGACAGACCTAAAGATCTCGAAGGGATTAGGTGGAGGGAAGAAGAAGAGGAAGCAAGTTAGATGGATGGCCCCTCCCAGTGGTAGGCTCAAGTTAAATTTTGACGGAGCGTCAAAAGGCAATCCCGGGCTTGTAGGATATGGTGCTATAATAAGGAACAAGAAGGGAGACCTTGTTTGGGCTGTGTCCGGCCATCTAGGAATAGACTCAAACAACATAGCAGAATTAGAAGCAATGGCAAGGGGAGTTGCAGAATGTAGGAAACAAGGATGGGTCAACATTAATATCGAAGGAGACTCCCAGTTAATAATCAATGCGATCCAACGAAGTAATGTAGAAAATTGGCTTTTAAAGAAGGGAATCCAACGTATCAAGGAGGACCTCAGGTTCTTAGACTTTTCACTTTCCCATGTCTTTAGAGAAGCCAACAGGGCCGCGGACCTCTTGGCAAACCATGGAGTCACGGGGGGCTCACAAGAAACAAGTGGTGCGGACGAAGCAGTTTGGACAGGCATGGCCGAGGTACTTCAGTCAGACAAGGAGCCTCCGCAGGTGAGAGTCGAGCCTACATCTTCACATCCAACGGCGAGAAATAGGGACTCAGCTGTCGAGGAGTTCTCAAAGAATAACGTCAGTGGCTACTTTGACAGATATGGTCAAGATTCGCGTTAAGCATGGGACGGAACAAAGGCAAGTAGGGAATTTAGATAGGAGGGGTGTTTTTAATCAAGGAAAGCTCTTTCTTCCATTTTCAGAAATGGCGCGGATCATGGGAATAATATGCAGGTGTCTAGAGGAGGGGAAGGAGCAGCAAATAGGAGTTTTGTTCAAACTGAAGGAGGAAGCGGCAAGGACAGCGATCCTTCAAGTGATCAGCGGGGGCTCTTGGAGTGGAGGCCATGTTCATGATGGTCGCGTATACCAACTCTTTTTTGCTAACATATCTCTGATCATGGGAGGAGCTTTCTATAGAGTGTGTTGGGGAGCCCGTTTGGTTGCTCAGGCCAATCATACTATCATAATGGGACAGATCGACGATGTGAGCACGGATCGGGCTAAAGAGACGCTGAAGTCTGCCTATGCAAGAACGATCGGCTCACAGAAAGCCGAATACATGCTGGCAGTGTACAGAGAAGGAATAGAAAATCGCAATATGGAGCCATTCCGTAAGCTACTACAGGAGAACAAAGGCGAGTTCACTAATGGACAGATAGGCAGGTTGTTGGAGGCCGCAGACGGCATCATGATGATTATGCATGAAATTATGTAATCACCTCAATACTCGGAAAAGAGGGAAGTATGTTGTATTCTCTAAAGGCACTGATAGCCTTTAGATAGGTAGATGTTATATTCGGCATACTCATTCGAGTATTAGCCCATAAATAAATTTAGTTTTTTGACAGGTGTTATATTTCAAAGGGAGCCATCCCCATGATGACATTTACCTAACAAAAAAAAAAAAAAGATCTATCTTATACATAAAATCTATATTTAATTATATTTATTACTATATTTCATATAATGTAAATGATTTTGTTGATATAATATTAGAGTATAAAATTGTATATTTATATTAGATATATTATATCTGTAATATTTATATTATATATAATCTTTTATTTAATTATAAATGTAAGTATAATATATTTTTTTATATAAAATCAATATATAATAAAACAACAAATATTTTTGGAATATTAAATATATAAATATACAATGTTACAATATATTATTATTGTAAAATCATATTAAATAATATACAATATATATTATTATAATAGATATTATATATTATATATAAAATAAATATAATTAAATTACAATTAAATATTTAATATAAATATATGATTTACACTATAATATTATTTTAAAAATATATTAAATAATTGACATAATATCAAATATACTATATAACAACAAACATAATTATATTAGTTATTATATATTATATAAAAAATAAATATAATTAAATTATAAGTAAATATAAATAATAAAGATATAATATGTTTAATTTAAATATACAATGATATACTATATAAAATATGTGATATATAACATTATTTATAATATTGTATAAAAAGGAATGACAAAAAAATATACATGAAATATCAAAATAAGATATATCATTTTTTAATATATTATGTTATGTATTTTATATAATCTCTCTAAATCTTCCTCTCCCTTCTCTTTTTTTTAAAAAAAAATTATTATTTATTAATTCTTTAAAATGTAATTATTTATATTTAATCTAAATACCCATAACAATTTAAATATATTATATAACTATATTAAATATTGTAAATAAATTATATATAACTAAAATTTCATATTATATAAAATTAAAATATTAATAACTTGAAAAGCATACATAAAACTTTAATATATAATTCAACTATTTTCATACAACTATTAATGTTGTCCACATTTGAATTTTTAAATTCATTATTTCATGAAATATGGCTATTATTGGAAAGTAGGAGCTTTAAAAATTTAATATTAAAAACTAAGATCCTTAAATATTATTTAAATATAAAATTTGGGAGAATCACTTAAATTTTGTTTCTAAATTATATTGTTCTTTCAAAATAAAAATATACATTTGCTTTTGGTAATTATTACTATATTAGAAATCAGTGAGTATTTCAAAATTTTAAAAAATAAAAATAAAAATCGAAAGACTAACAACATATTTTTAATCATATTAAATAAAACTCATTTTCTCAGTAGAAAATATTGAATAAAGAGAAAAAGAATTTACAAAAGGCGCTGTGAGCACCAAATACACATATATGCCCTTCGCCATATAATCAACTTCCGACGTGCAGAGGTAATGTATTGTGATAAAAAGATTTAGTATTCCGTGTTTAACAGGGAGTCTCCTCCGTGTGTACTAAATTTTATTCTATTTATTTATGTGAGCATTATGGTGCTCGGAATTGTGTCACGCCTTAAAAATTAAAAAAATTCACGCCGGAAAATTTTCAAAACTCATCGCTTTTCCTATCGGCGAATTCTTTGAACCTCCTATAGGTGGAAGTGCTAGTTAGTTTTATATTGCAGCTTGCATTAACCCGTTCATATTCAAAGGCAATGTGGAAATTATCTCCCCGCAATCAATACGTCCGAATCAAATAAACCGTCTTAGCGCCGTTCAGCGGATTTCAAAGCAATTTAAATTTTTAAAAAGGGCTTTTACGAGTGAAGATAGATGGATGGAAAAAACATTCTACCGGACGGAGGAAAACAAAAAGCATTGGGCATTAATAAAGGGAAACCAATGAACGAGACCCGCTTCACGGCAAAGAAAAGCGGTGATGGCAAACCAAAAATATCAGCAGGACGGTCAACGAAAACAAGCCGGCCATAACGGTTTACACCAAAAAAACGGCGACGGAAGGCAGAACCGGCGAAATCCAAGGGCTGAAGGCGCTGCAATCGTCTTGCACGCCTCTGCAGCAATTGAGACTGTAGATCCACAAAGTCAGCTCTTCTTCTTCTTCTAACAAAGGGAACGCCTTCGGCATAAAAAACCTTAGGAATCTTTAACTTTCTCACTTTTATTCAATTAAAAAATTAATCGAGAAAGGACCTCAGCCAATAAGTTAATGCTAGACCTGTGGTGTCGCATTACTCAGATAAACGCGTGTGGAAATGTAGTTAGTCACGCTACAATCGATAATAGCGCGTCCAATTAATCTGTGTCACAAACAGAGAAAAGCGCCTTAAAGCCCTAGCTGGAAAGCCATCATGTCACCTCACCCAGGCAAATAGCACTATACAGCGCACCAGATTTAATATCAGATATTATTTTCCTGTCAGATCTTCTTATCTTCAAAGATTTGGTCATTGCTTTCATTATAAAGATTTTACAGGCTAAAGTCTGAATACGTTACATTCAAATAGGATTATAAAGATTTTACAGGCTAAAGAGTGGAAGTGGTGGGTTCTGCATGAGAGCTTGAAGGACGTTCACTGAAATAATGAATGAACAGTGTGGGCATTCAAAAATTTATTTTCCATGCAGACAGAAAAAAACGATGGAGTTTTTTACTTTGGGTAGGTGCTGAGACAGTTTCCTGATCATTATTCTTTTGAAATTTTACCGACAAATCTTAAAAAACAGATTTTATGCTGCTAAAAAATATTTTACTTCGCTTTAAGAGTACCTTGAAACGCGAAACTATGTTTTCTTGTATTGTTTCTACATTCATAGTACATATAGATAACAAGAGCCAAAGATTCTATAATTTCCGTGTAAACAAAATTAAAAATAGCAAATAAGAGTCCATAATTTAACTGCGTAGTTTTTGAGTCAAACACATGACCCATATTTTATGAGTAGTGGTTCACATGAACCCATCTCTCATGTTAATGAATGGTCCACTTAGCACTCATTGCATCTAGGTGATGCACACAGGGGTGAAGCATCGGGACTTCCCGGGAGGTCACCCATCCCAATACTACTCCGACTCAAGCGCGCTTAACCTTGGAGTTTCCCCCAAGGTCAAGCCCACTTAACTTGCTACCCCATTTGCAAAACCTTCAGCAAGTGTTGTGCCTTATGAACCATTCATTACAGAGCCCCTTTAGCTCATCAATTGATAAGTAGGAGGTATTTTTTGCAGCATGTCAAATTATGATATTTTATTTCAGGGTTTAACTGCGTAGTTTTTGAGTCAAACACATGACCCATATTTCATGAGTAGTGGTTCACATGAACCCATCGCTCATGTTAATGAATGGTCCACTTAACACTCATTGCATCTAGATGATGCACACAGGGGTGAAGCATCGGGACTTCCCGGGAGGTCACCCATCCCAGTACTACTTCGACTCAAGCGCGCTTAACCATGGAGTTTCCCCCAAGGTCAAGCCCACTTAGCTTGCTACCCCATTTGCAAAACCTTCAACAAGTGTTGTGCCTTATGAACCATTCATTATAGAGCCCCTTTATCTCATCAATTGATAAGTAGGAGGTATTTTTCGCAACATGTCAAATTATGATATTTTATTTCAAGGTTTAACTGCGTAGTTTTTGAGTCAAACACATGACCCATATTTCATGAGTAGTGGTTCACATGAACCCATCTCTCATGTTAATGAATGGTCCACTTAGCACTCATTGCATCTCGATGATGCACACAGGGGTGAAGCATCAGGACTTCCCGGGAGGTCACCCATCCCAGTACTACTCCGACTCAAGCGTGCTTAACCATGGAGTTTCCCCCAAGGTCAAGCCCACTTATCTTGATACCCCATTTGCAAAACCTTCAGCAAGTGTTGTGCCTTATGAACCATTCATTATAGAGCCCCTTTGGCTCATCAATTGATAAGTAGGAGGTATTTTTTGCAGTATGTCAAATTATGATATATTTTATTTCAGGGTTTAACTGCGTAGTTTTTGAGTCAAACACATGATCAATATTTCATGAGTAGTGGTTCACATGAACCCATCTCTCATGTTAATGAATGGTCCACTTAGCACTCATTGCATCTAGGTGATGCACACAGGGGTGAATCATCGGGACTTCCCGGGAGGTCACCCATCCCAGTACTACTCCGACTCAAGCGCGCTTAACAATGGAGTTTCCCCCAAGGTCAAGCCCACATAGCTTGCTACCCCATTTGTAAAACCTTCAGCAAGTGTTGTGCCTTATGAACAATTCATTATAGAGCCCCTTTAGCTCATCAATTGATAAGTAGGAGGTATTTTTCGCAGCATGTCAAATTATGATATATTTTATTTCAGGGTTTAACTGCGTAGTTTTTGAGTCAAACACATGACCCATATTTCATGAGTAGTGGTTCACATGAACCCATCTCTCATGTTAATGAATGGTCCACTTAGCACTCATTGCATCTAGGTGATGCACACAGGGGTGAAGCATCGGGACTTCTCGGGAGGTCATCCATCCCAGTACTACTCCGACTCAAGTGCGCTTAACCATGGAGTTTCCCCCAAGGTAAAGCCCACTTAGCTTGCTACCCCATTTGCAAAACCTTCAGCAAGTGTTGTGCCTTATGAACCATTCATTATAGAGCCCCTTTAGCTCATCAATTGATAAGTAGGAGGTATTTTTCGCAGTATGTCAAATTATGATATTTTATTTCAGGGTTTAACTGCATAGTTTTTGAGTCAAACACATGACCCATATTTCATGAGTAGTGGTTCACATGAACCCATCTCTCATGTTAATGAATGGTCCACTTAGCACTCATTGCATCTAGGTGATGCACACAGGGGTGAAGCATCGGGACTTCCCGGGAGGTCACCCATCCCAGTACTACTCCGACTCAAGCACGCTTAACCACGGAGTTTCCCCCAAGGTCAAGCCCACTTAGCTTGCTACCCCATTTGCAAAACCTTCAACAAGTGTTGTGCCTTCTGAACCATTTATTATAGAGCCCCTTTAGCTCATCAATTGATAAGTAGGAGGTATTTTTCGCAGCATGTCATATTATGATATTTTATTTCAAGGTTTAACTGCGTAGTTTTTGAGTCAAACACATGACCCATATTTCATGAGTAGTGGTTCACATGAACCCATCTCTCATGTTAATGAATGGTCCACTTAGCACTCATTGCATCTCGGTGATGCACACAGGGGTGAAGCATCGGGACTTCCCGGGAGGTCACTCATCCCAGTACTACTCTGACTCAAGCATGCTTAACCATGGAGTTTCCCCCAAGGTCAAGCCCACTTAGCTTGATACCCCATTTGCAAAACCTTCAGCAAGTGTTGTGCCTTATGAACCATTCATTATAGAGCCCCTTTGGCTCATCAATTGATAAGTAGGAGGTATTTTTTGCAGCATGTCAAATTATGATATTTTATTTCAGGGTTTAATTGCGTAGTTTTTGAGTCAAACACATGACCCATATTTCATGAGTAGTGGTTCACATGAACCCATCTCTCATGTTAATGAATGGCCCACTTAGCACTCATTGCATCTAGGTGAGGCACACAGGGGTGAAGCATCGGGACTTCCCGGGAGGTCACCCATCCCAGTACTACTCCGACTCAAGCGCGCTTAACCATGGAGTTTCCCCCAAGGTCAAGCCCACTTAGCTTGCTACCCCATTTCCAAAACTTTCAGCAAGTGTTGTGCCTTATGAACCATTCATTTTAGATCCCCTTTAGCTCATCAATTGATAAGTAGGAGGTATTTTTCGCAGCATGTCAAATTATGTTATCTTATTTCAGGGTTTAACTACGTAGTTTTTGAGTCAAACACATGACCCATATTTCATGAGTAGTGGTTCACATGAACCCATCTCTCATGTTAATGAATGGTCCACTTAGCACTCATTGCATCTAGTTGATGCACACAGGCACAACACTTGCTGAAGGTTTTGCAAATGGGGTAGCAAGCTAAGTGGGCTTGACCTTGGGGGAAACTCCATGGTTAAGTGCGCTTGAGTCGAAGTAGTACTGGGATGGGTGACCTCCCAGGAAGTCCCGATGCTTCACCCCTGTGTGCATCACCTAGATGCAATGAGTGCTAAGTGGACCATTCATTAACATGAGAGATGGGTTCATGTAAACCACTACTCATGAAATATGGGTCATGTGTTTGACTCAAAAACTACACAGTTAAACCCTGAAATAAAATATCATAATTTGACATGCTGCGAAAAATACCTCCTACTTATCAATTGATGAGCTAAAGGGGCTCTATACTGAATGGTTCATAAGGCACAACACTTACTGAAGGTTTTGTAAATGGGGTAGCAAGCTAAGTAGGCTTGACCTTGGGGGAAACTCCATGGTTAAGCATGCTTGAGTCGGAGTAGTACTGGGATGGGTGACCTCCCGGGAAGTCCCGATGCTTCACCCCTGTGTGTATCACCTAGATGCAATGAGTGCTAAGTGGACCATTCATTAACATGAGAGATGGGTTCATGTGAACCACTACTCATGATGATATGGGTCATGTGTTTGACTCAAAAACTATGCAGTTAAACCCTGAAATAAAATATCATAATTTGACATGCTGCGAAAAATACCTCTTACTTATCAATTGATGAGCTACCTCTTACTTATCAATTGATGAGCTAAAGGGGCTCTATAATGAATGGTTCATAAGGCACAACACTTGCTGAAGGTTTTGCAAATGGGGTAGCCAGCTAAGCGCGCTTGACCTTGGGGGAAACTCCATGGTTAAGCGTGCTTGAGTTGGAGTAGTACTGGGATGGGTGACCTCCCGGGAAGTCCCGATGCTTCACCCCTGTGTGCATCACCTAGATGCAATGAGTGCTAAGTGGACCATTCATTAACATGAGAGATGGGTTCATGTGAACCACTACTCATGAAATATGGGTCATGTGTTTGACTCAAAAACTACGCAGTTAAACCCTGAAATAAAATATCATAATTTGACATGCTGCGAAAAATACCTCCTACTTATCAATTGATGAGCTAAAGGGGCTTTATAATGAATGGTTCATAAGGCACAACACTTGCTGAATGTTTTACAAATGGGGTAGCAAGCTAAGTGGGCTTGACCTTGGGGGAAAGTCCATGGTTAAGCGCGCTTGAGTCGGAGTAGTACTGGGATGGGTGACCTCCCGGGAAGTCCCGATGCTTCACGCCTGTGTGGATCACTTAGATGCAATGAGTGCTAAGTGGACCATTCATTAACATGAGAGATGGGTTCATGTGAACCACTACTCATGAAATATGGGTCATGTGTTTGACTCAAAAACTACATAGTTAATCCCTGAAATAAAATATCATATAGGTAGACTAGTTTACCAACGAGAAACTGCAAATGGCAACGGCAACGGCAACGACAACTGCGGCACAGCTTCAACAACACACACCAAACTGCAATGGCAACTGTAGCTGGGTGTTAATTTGTCAATAAAAGAAGGGCCCACTAACCACCTAAACAAGTCAAAGCTTAGTGTGTGCTATTAAGCCCAGCCTGCAATTGCAAATAACTGGGAAAGGAGATATTTAGAAATTGGATATATATATATATATATATATATATATATATATATATATATATATATATATATATATATATATATATATATATATATATATTAAAATTTATTATAAAATTTTATCTTACATATGTAAAAAAACATATAAATTGTAGTTTATATAATAAAATAAAACAAAATATTTAAATTATAAATTAATTATTAAAAAATTATAAAAATACAATCAATAAAAAAAAAAAATTATAAAAATATTTATATATTTTAATTTGAATTATAATTTATAATAAACATAAAAATAAAAATATAAAAACTTAACAAATATTATTTAAAAAAATGTAGGGAAAAAATCATTTAAAAAACAAAACACATTTTTTTAAGTTCCTCGTTAAAAAATAAAAATATCAAAAACAAATGCGTACAAAAAGGCAGATTAGAAAAGCTGCAGTACATTAAGCTGTATGAAAACAGCTTGGAAGGTTCAATTCCAGTTAGTCTGTCTGCATGCACAAATCTCTTAGAACTCCAATTAAGCAATAATTTGTTGAGCGGAAGCATTCCCCAAGCTGAGTTCCTTGCGTAACTTGAAAAAACTCATCATCTCCAACAATAGTTTGAGTGGTATTATCCCTCAAGACTTGGCAAATTGCACTGCGCTTAAAACCTTAGATCGTGGGCATAATCTTTTAACTGGCAGTAACCTCAAGTCCATGAATAACTGCACAAAATTGCATTACTTATCTCTGTCCAAGAACGCGCTTGAAGGACCAATTCCCTCTCAAATATTAACAACATCGACCAGATTACAATATCTGTATCTGGATTACAACAAATACAACGGTAGTATCTCCATGGAGATTGACAAGTTATGGAGACTGAGGGTGATTGTCTTTCATAACAATAGTCTTACAGGTAGCATTCCTATGGCCCTGGCGAACTGTTCGTCTCTGTAGAAGCTGGATTTGTCTTCCAATTCCTTGTATGGCACCGTTCCAGCAGATTTGTGTTCACTTACCCGACTACAGGTACTGTGTGTCATGCTCAAATTTTTAGTCATCTTAAACCAAATACAACTACCAAAAATTTTTACTTGTTAATACTACTAAAGTAAATTAAAGATTTAAAGTTACCCAAATGGATGACATCAAGTTTACGGTGTCATCTCATTGCTTAAACTAACTTAATTTACATTTTCTCTAAGCATTTCAAATTGAGATGTATGTAAGCAACAAGCTAACTCTTGACACACAATACTTGTAGAATCAGATATAATAGTGTATATTGGGCATTTGACTATACAAGATTGATTAGGTTTATAGTTGAGAAAGGCAATTTAATCCCTTGTTAACCAAGAAGAGTTTGTCATAATAACAAAGATGTAATTACGCTAAGATTTAGATTCTTTTAACTGGTAAAAAAAATTCAAAAAAAAAAAAGCTAATAAATAAAATAAAATTCAATGTATTGTGGTAGTGGATCATAATGAAACTACTAAACCTGACACCTCTCAAAGATATACAAAAATAAAAACCAAAAAACCAAAAAATAAATTGGAAAATATCTCTTCATATAAATATATTTTTTAAATATAAATATACCAGTTACCTTATAATAAGAAGATCTAATATAGAAGATCTAGTTAAACTTGTTCCAGAGCACTAGTTTAACTTTGTAACTTTTCTTGTATCTTAGGGCATCTGCCCATGTCTGCTTATTTTGGCTTGCAGCCACTGCTCAATTTTTGTAGGAGATATTTGTGGAGCCAGTGACCCCATGAATTTTTATCTTTTGTTTAAAATAAGCAGTTATCTTTATTTGTAGTTTTTTATTATATAAAAAGCATAAAATATATTATTTTAATTATGTTAATTTAGAAAAAAATTAAAAAAAAAGGAAATATATGCAGCCACATAACATACTTAACATAAAATAAATTATTTTAATTATGTTAATTTAGAAGAAAATTAAAAAAAAAAAGAAATATATGTAGCCACATAACATACTTTTCCTTATGCAGTGGCTACTTATTTCCAACCACTCCTTTTTTTGCATAGCTTATTTGCAATTCCTACATAGTAGCTGCTCCCTAAAAATAGGGAAAGATTCTATATTATCCTTTTCCCACAATTATAAATTTCCATGGGGCCACTCCAACTACTTAAACTACTTAAATTTAAACCCTTTAATGACGAATGCTTTAATCAATTAAAAACATTAAGAGATATCATATATAATAATCACTTTATTTAAAAAAAAAAATAGAAATAAGAAAGCTACCATAATAAGGAAGTACAATTTAAACTTTACATGTAAGGAAATATAGTAAAATAAAATAACAACCACACTTTTAGATTTAAAAACGAGTAATTTATGTTATCCTTCACACCATCAATTACTAATTTTTTTTTTCCTAATTACTAATTCCCAAGGGTTAGTTCCATAGTTTCTTAATTAGAACTACTTATTACGTAACACCAAGACCTAATCCTTTTTCCTGGAGGAAACGTTTTCTCTCAGGCAGTTGCCAACTTCCCTCGCTGCCTGGTTGCTCAGTTAGTTACAACGGCGCTTGAAAATATTTCTCTACTTTTTTTTTCAATGATATGAATTTCTATATCCCTGCTTCACATTCCCATTTTGGCACAGACAGGAAAGGTGACGGTAACGTGACAGAGTCTGGTTTTACACCGGCCATTGTGTTTGGTTGATAGTTTCTGAAGTTTTTATTTCAACGAATTCGGTACATTGTAGGTGTAGGGAATGCTGAAAGAGGTTGCAGCGTTCTAAAATTTGAGTGACAACATATTTATGCAATTTATTCTCCACCGAGGGAGTCGACAGGCAAAGTTGTAGATTTGTTGGGTTAACAGTGAATTTCCTATATTTTGTAAGTCGAAAGAGCCCATAAAGTAGGGCGAGGATTATCCCAATCCTTGGAGGCGCATTTGTATAGTGCGCTGCTCTAGATGGGCCAACCACCCAGGTCGTCGACCTCCATATACCCTCAAGGGTCGACAAGATACTTCTGTTACAAACTTTGTTTTTTTTCAAATTTCCCTTCTATTAAAATCTGAAAAGAAACACAAATTATATCTATGTTCTATGTTCTTCGTAAGAGTAATTTTGCATCAGAAGTAACAACCTATAGTCTATTTCTTTTTCCTTGCCTCTGTGTTGCATTGTTTTCGACTCCTAATCTAATCACCAAAAGTCTCTTCTCTGGATACAAACCTATTTGCTAAGTTAACCATCTCAAGCATTAAATGTGTAAGTAGTGAGCAGATCAAGAATAGAACTGTGGCGACAGAGTGACAATTGAATAGGAATAGAGAAGCAAAACTTTTAAATAAGATCATATTTAAGTAATTTCTTTTTATCACTTTTGACACTGTAAACTGCATTGAATAGTTCAGCTTTCCGTTAAAGTTTTAAGACAAATTTTCACTTTGACATTTTGTATTATCTCAATTAGATTGCAAAACCAAAAAAAATATTTTCTTCTCTTCATAATAAACTCTGAAGAAAAACATCTTTTTGCAAATATCCTATCTAACAAAATCATAAAGGTTCAATCATGTCTCATATTCCAATATAGAAAATTACTTTCATGAGATAAAGATAAAATAATTGATTTGAACTTTTTCCCCAAATGCATGTGTAACATAGCTACTCTAGTATTTTTACAAATGATCTACAACACTTGATACAAATACATCAAGGAACGAGGAAGTCTCTCTTGATAACATAATTAAACTTGATACAAATACATCAAGGAACGAGGAATTCTCTCTTGATAACACAATTAACATTTCTTTTCTTTCCAAAAATACTTGAATAACTCTAAACATCTTTAGTCTCCATCAAAGAACCTAAAATGAACAGGGATGGAAGAACAACAAGATACCAATTAGCCACTTGGGACCTCTTCACTACACAATTCAACAAGATTACTTTACACAAAACACCCAAAATCCATTTCTAACACATTGGATTTCTAAAAAGGAATTCCACATAGGGGTAATAGGGGCTCTACCTATTAGGGGAATACATATGTATCACAATTAACCCAAAAGTCAATCTCACATCAAAACCTCCATACCCCACTATGTACCATCAACACACCCTTATTCCTCCAACAAAGCCAACATGTATATAGATATGGGATACTCATATCCCTAAATAACATGGGTACTCATACCCTAAATAAAGATGCCCCTTTTGTGGGAGTCGTACCCACTCAACCCCTTGCACACGGAGGACCAAAATCAGCCTCTTCCCAAGAGGGGGTCAACTCCCCTAATATACTCAGAGAAAAGAACACACAACACAACAAGGCACATATTCACAACCCCTAGAATAAGTACATACAATATTTACATTTCATCAATGAAGAAAAGAATCCTACCTCAATTTGCAGTATCCTACTAATGGTAGAATCCTTAGATGAGAACTCTCCTCCTCCAAGGTTTCACCTTTTTCTCCTCTTCTTCCCAACTCTCTCTCTCTCTCTCTCTCCTCAAGAAATCAAAACAAGATTAGAAAATCCCAAGAAGCAAAAATGAGAAAGTAACTCCCCCTTTCCATGAAGGAAGAGTTTATAAAGGCAAGAAAAGAGTAACTTCCCAACATATCCAACTCAACCACCCAACTACCTTCTCATTTTCCCCACTTTTGTAAGTGTGGCTTAAGGGAGTGTCTAAACACCTTTTAAAAGATTATAAGTGACAAAAGTAAACTTCTAACCTATGTGTTAGTGTATACCTTTTATCTCTAGGCGTACACTTTTTTATTAATCATACTTAGGCGTATTTGCACATGTTTCTTTGAACTTGTCAAAGTAGTTGAGACATTTTGAGAGGTGTTGACTTTCATCGACACCTCACACTATGTTTGTAGGAGGTTACACACCACAACTCCATGTAGAGGAGTCCTATCATCTTTTCATGGAGATTCGGTTACCTACACTTCTCTATTTATACTCGCCTCATTTGGTAATACAAACTGGTCGATTCATTGCAAACTCATGTGCTTGTTTGTTTATTCCATGATCTTGGTTTTCTACATGGTATCAGATCTTTCTGGAATAACTTTGATCTATCATTTGCTCACTATGCATATCACCCCCATTCACATTGAAGCACAATATATAAGGTGTTGTTTTGTTTTCTCGGTTATTATCTCTTAACTCTGTGTTCATTTGTGTGTGCGAGAGGAAGGGTTAGACGCCCTTAAAGGGCCTACAAAGAGAGCCACTGGATGGGTAGAGATAGGCCTGCAAAGGCATGTCTTCGAAAGGCCTTGGAAGCGCTGTGAGCATGTGGTATAATGGCCACAAAAGGGCCTATATCGACAGGCCCCAACACCTATCTACAGGTGGCCACCAACGCCTATCTATAGGCATCCTGAATGTCCATTCATAGGCAGCCCAAATGCCCATTCACAAGCACCATCCACCTCTTATAGGACGACAACGCTCTCACAGATAGAACGACCTATATCGGCCCTACACGCCCCTATTTTGCCTCCTTCAAATGGCCCAAATCGTCCAAAATTAGCTTGTCTATTGGCCTGTTTGCCACAACAAGGAAGGAACGATGGGTGTCAAAGTATTTTGCACACATTGGGTTACTATTCACCCTTGAAAATGTCAAAAATGATGACATAAGGAGACCTTTTCAAATCTTTAGCCCCTGGTCATGCATAGCCCAAGGGGGATTAAATTTACTCCTAATTTTTTTTCTCTCTCACAAATTTTCCATGCAATTTTTTTTTCTAAAAATCTGAATTTTTTTTTGTTGAAGAAGGAATTTTTTTGTAATTGCATAAATCTTTCAACTCCAATAACTTTTCCAAATCAACTCAAAATTGAGTGCTTCTTTTTGCAAAAGTGAATGTTTTTTCATCATGAATCCAACTAGTATAAAATTGCACTAAAATTATAATGTTCCTATTTATGCTCTTTTTGGGTGACCTAAAGCACTTCTTCTATAAGGTGCCAAATTTGGGGGGGGAACACATAATTAAGTGTGGGTCTTGTTTGTTCATTTTTCACAAGACACTAACTTTATAAAGATCACTTTAAGGGGGGTAAATAGGTAAAATCAAGCACTCAACTTATAAAGTGCCACTTTACATAAAGTTCAATTAGGGGGTCAGCTAATCAAGGTGTTGCCTAAATGTTTTGATTTCTATTTTGTTTAGATGAATTAACTTGTTCTAATCATGGGATATGAAACTCACTCTTCTGTAATCAACCTAAACAAGGGAAACTATAAGTCTTGGTGTGAAGGCATCCTAAAACATCTCAGGATCCATAATCTCATACCTCATATGTATGGACTTGTCCTTGAACCTGGCAAACAATCTTAGAAGTCTAAGTGGTTTAATCATCATGATCACATTGTTGGATTGATCAGTTTACATATACTAAATGCCGCTCTGTATGCCATCATGGATATTGATTGTCCACATACATTATGGATCAAAATTTGGGAGATATATGGAGACTCAAATGTTTCTCCATTCCCACATGATCCTACTTTGACCACAACTAACATCCCTAATCATGATACAAAAATAGAATGTTCCAATGACATATAAGAAGTCATCACTCCTACTGTTGCTTCATTAGATTCCATAGTTGCTTCTTTGAAAGCTTGCAGTGCTTCTTTGCAATAGAATACTAGTCTTCCTAGCATTATTGATTGGGACAAATTTCTACCTAACATCACATGTCTATTTTTAGAGTTCTACATTGTTGACATGGAAGCACACATTGAGGACACTAGTCTTCTCTTCGATGATAGTTTCAATGAAGTTGCATCAACATTGTCCACTTCAGATATTCATGCTCTACATTGTCCTAGACATGGTTCTAGATCGTTATCATCCTCATATATTGCACATGCACGTTATTTGATTATGGCATCCTTCAACATCGACATGGGGACACCTGAGCATTCTTTGAAGGCATTGACATGGGCACCATCATCCCTGGATCAACTTCAACATGATTCAAGATCGTACATACATATTGCATGGGAAGATATCATGTATCTTTAGGTGGTTTCTTTTCTTCCCAAGGGAAGGAACATTGTTCAGCCCTCTTGGATCTACATCTGCATCATTTGTCAACTATTTAACATCACTGCAACAGGGCATGTATTCTAGCGGGGCTCATAGACCTTCTATCATTTTCTATCCTATGGGGGGAATCTTATATTGTACTTAGTGAAAGAAGTAGTACTTCTTCACTTGTATAATCTCTCTTTTTGGAGGATAGTTTTTTCCCACTGGGTTTGCTATCTTACTCCTATTTTGAGAGTTTGCATTATACTTAAGTACCTTATCAGGCTTCATGGCTAGGACTCATTTTTTTTTTACATTGTGCATCGGTACCTCACTAGGCTTATAGCCGGGACCCATTTTTCATAATACTCACATAAGCTATGCTTAAGGGGGGGTGTTAGTGTATACCTTTTATCCCTAGGCGTACACTTTTGTATTAATCATACTTAGGCATATTTGCACATGTTCCTTTGAACTTTATGTAAGTAGTTGAGATGTTTTGAGAGGTGTCGACTTGCATCAACACCTCGCGCTATGTTTGTAGGAATTTACTCACCATAACTCTATGTAGAGGAGTCCTATCCTCTTTTCATGGAGATTCAGGTACCTACACTTCTCTATTTATACTTGCCTCATTTGGTAATACAAACTGGTCAATTCATTGCAAACTCGTGTGCTTGTTTGTTTATTCCATGATCTTGGTTTTCTACACTATGTAACTTAGACCTAAGCCAATTTTCCAAACATGAAATACAACCTAGACCTCTTTAAAACACTTAAAAATTCACTTTAAGATCACAAGATAAAAACTTAAAAGAGAACATAATCATTTTATCATATAACACTAAAAATCACATTTCCCAACATCATGGCCAATAGTCCTTAGGACTCCATGCCTATGTCCAACATCACAATGGAAGACATAAAGTGGCTAAATGACCCCCATCAACCATTGGAATAATAATCCATGGCTAATTTACTTGTGAGGAGACTTTAGATTATTCTTAAGTTTCAGCGTATTCATTCCTTGTCACTATTGCATTCCCCTCTTTGGAAAATTTTCTCCTACTACTGGAAGCCTTGTAGCTTCAACTATGGCTTCCTCCAAGGCATCTAGCCTCAACCCCTTTATGAGTGCTTCTACATTATTCCAAGTTCTCATGAACTTGGCTGCAATCTCATCATTATACCCATTTAACCTTTAAAAATAGTCCATCCATCCAGCCTGCCGGAAGATGGGAAGAGATTCATTATCATTGCATGGTTGTGTGGATTGTAGGTTCTCTTCTTACCAAATCACCTCCCATCCTTGTGTGTTTTTTTTTATAAATTTGGTCAATTTATGGGACAATTCTTCAAATTCAAACAATTTTCTAACATATTCTAGATAGATTTTTGAATGAACACAGGTAGTTCTTAGGCAATTCAATAATTCTTAGGTAATTCAACAAGCTATCTATGGTTTGTTTTGGTGACTAAGAATGTTATGTTTTTCATTTAATATCTGTAACACATGCAGGCATTATTTGAACATTTAGTTCACATCATGTTGTAGGTGTATGAGCATTTAAGGATTACAAGGGTGATGGGGTAAGAATAATAGTCGTACAAGTGATTTGCCAATTGCATACATTCGCAAGTGATTAAAGAGATGTTGGATAGGCTGATAAGACTATGATCCCCCAACTAAGTATGTAATGTGTCCTTGTGGACTATGAGGATGGTTACAATCAAAAGGAAGGGTAATGATGTCAGGGTGAGTGTAATAATAAATAGACAAGTATGTTACTAACTAAAATGTAATTATAAACATTTCATGAAATAAAATAATTATTAAGCAATATGAAGTGGGAGAAGAGTAGTTAAAAATCTTACATGCATCAATAATGATGGATGATTATTATCGGTGACAACAGAGGAATTGGTGGCTACAATGAGATGGCTATTTATTATAATAGTGATTGATTGAGGTGACAATGAAATGATCTAATAGGTGCTATAGGTGGTTAGAATTGCTACAAGTGCATGGTGAGAAGATTTGGCTGTAGGATCAATGATTTGACATGTTGTAGGAAGGTCACGCCCAATGCTATAGGAATTCATCATATTGATGGTGCAGGAAGGCCATGAGTGAGATTGTAGGTGCAAAGGCTACAAGTCCCTCTGAGAAGTGCTGCAAGAACAAGTGCTACAAGTCCTTGAAGAGTTGTTGTAGGAACACTTTGTGAGATGCCATAGGAACAAAATACTAGTGAAGACTGAAGTGTGGAAGGGTTTCCAAGTGTGTGGCAACATTTTTTGAGAACCAACAACACCCAAAAGGGTTTTCACTAGTAGTTTTATTTTATTGTGTTTTATTTTTATTTTTTGTTTTATTGAAAACATAAAAATATTATACCTTATTGATGATAGGGTTTGAACTGGAAGGCTCATCTTCTATCATGTCATCTAGTATTAGTGATCCCATTACTTTTTTGTTTGATACATACTGAAGAAATTAATCCCTATTGAGTGGTTCCTTGTAAAGTTTAGGAGATGTCCTTTGACCATTAATGAAATTTGATAGGGTCAATGGTCACTAGCTAGACTACTCCATTTGAAAATACCTTAGCTATCTCATAAGGTCCTAACTATTGTGTCTGTAGTTTGCCTTTATAATCTTTGTATTGTGAATCATATGAGAACGCCCAATCACCTTGTTGAAATTCTCTAGTTTTGATAAATCTATCATGCCACATTATCCTCTATTTTTGCACGACCTTTGTATGGTGAAAATGTTCCTTTTGTAGTTCATCCCAAGGAATTCAACTAAGTTATCCATTCTTTTTGTGCTTTAGAAAGATCTATACCTAACACCAATGTTGTTCTCAAAGTTCTATGTTCAAATTCAATGGGGAGGACTGTTGTCTTACCATATACCAACTCATAGGGTGTAAAACTTTTTATTCTTTTCCATATTGTCCTATAAGCCCAAACTACTTTAGGAAGGAAGTTAGCCCAATGCCTTCTATGCAGAGCTATAGTTTTGGTCAAAATTGCTTCAATTTCCCTATGGGTAACTTCCACCTAGCCATTTGACTAAGGATGATAAAGAGTATATTTCTTGTGTCGAAGTGCATATTCCTTAACAATGGTAGTAATTAACTTAGAGGTGAATTGTGGCCCTTGATCATTAGCAATTTCTTTGGGTACTCAATATCTAGTGAAGATTTCTTCATAGAGAAACTATGTTACCTTTTCATCTCTAGCATGTTAAAGAGCCTTGAATTCCACCCATTTAGTCAAGTAGCCAGTGCAGACTAGTATGTATTCTTTGTTGTTGGACCTTGGATCAATAGGGCCTATAAAGTCTAGGCCCCTTTTGTTAAAAGGATCTTGTACTATTTGTGGTTGCAAGGGCATTTCATCAGCCCTAGTTGATCTACCCATTCTTTGACAATGATCACATCTTTTGGTATATACAGCTACATCCTTATGCAGTGTTGGCCAATAATACCTAGTTTTTAATATCTTGAATGTTGTCCTCTTTGCTACAAAGTGTCCCCTACAAGGTTCATCATAGTGGGATTTTAGAATATCATAGATCTAATCCTCTCTAATACAACTTCCATGATGTTATTAGGTCCACTATAAAATAGATATTCAATAATCCAAGAGTATGGAAGACTCTTCTCTATCAATTGACATGTTTCTCTAGGTGAGAAATGAGGTGGTGTTATGTCTGCAACCAAATAGTTAGCAATAATTGCATACCAAGGAATTTGCATAGTTAGGACAAAAAATGCTCATTTGGAAATGATTCATCTACAATAGGTTCCTCAACATCAAGGGTCAATCTAGAAAGGAAGTTTGCTATTACATTTTCTTTACCTAGTTTATGAAATATTATTATATCAAATTATTGCAACTTAGAAACAACTACCTGACTAACCTTTCACTAACTATAGGTTTGTTCATGAGATACCATATGGCAACATGATCAGTGTGGACAAATATAGGATAGACAGTTATGTAATGCCTAAACTTGTTTATTGCGTAGATCACAACTAGGAGTTCTTTCTCAATGACAGTGTAATTCAGCTCTACTACTTGAAGATTATTACTGATAAAATAAATAACATACTCCACTGAAACTTCCTTTTGACCTAAAATATCTCCTACAATATAATCAGATGCATCAATGTGAATATGGAAGGGTAATGTCCAATTTGGTCTTGTTAACACAGGTGCAGTTATCAAGGACACCTTTAAGGATTGGAAAGCTTCTTGGCATGTAAGGGTCCAATTGAAATCAACATCCTTTGTAATTAAGATAAAAAAGTGGTAGATGTTTTTCTAAAATCCTTTATGAACCATTGGTAGTACTCTGCAAGTCCAAGGAAACTTCTGCCATCTTTCTACTTTTGAGGTATAGGTAGATTAGTGATAACTACAATTTTTGTTGGGTCTACCTATATACCTACTTTTGAGACATAGTAGCCTAAGACTATTCCCTCTTCCATCATCATATAACACTTCTCATTAATAAGGGAGATGTTATGGTCTTGACACCATTGTAGGACTTTTTATAGATTTTCTAAGGCCTCAATGTAGCTATTACCATAAGTTGTGAAGTCGTCCATATAGACATCCAAATAGTCATGTGTAAGATCAGATAAAATATTGAGTACTTCCCTTTGGAAAGTGGTAGGGGCATTACAAAAACTAAAGGGAAGGAATACATAAGCATAGGTGCCTCAACGATAGGTAAATGTCATTTTGTCTTGGTCCTTAGGTGCAATCTAGATCTAATTGTATCTATTGAATCCATCCATAAAGGAAAAATATTTCTTTTTGTCTAAGGAATCTAGAACTTGGGCAATAAAAGGTAAAGGAAAATGATCCATGCATGTGGCAGCATTAAATTCTATGTAGTGTATACACACATGACATTTTAATCCTTTATTTGGCACTATGACCAAAGAAGAGACCCATTGGCTATCCGATATAGGGTATATGAAACTGGCATCCAACAATTTTTTGAGCTCTTCTTTACAATGTTTTGGACTGCAGGTTCAACCTCCTTTGGGGCTGTCTGATAGGATTATAGTCATCCTTGATGTAAATATGGTGGATACAGAGATTTGGATCTAATCCTTTCATCTCATGGTAATCCCATGCAATAGATGTCTTGTGAGCCTACAACATAGAAGTCAGCTCATTTTGTTGTTGCAGGGTTAATTGGTTATTAGTGTTCAACATTCTATTTGGAGAAATTTTGACTTGTTTTGTTAAAGATTGCATGGAGGATACGTTGGGATATATAAAGTGTTGAGGTAGCAATTATGGTGTAATAAATGGTGGAAGGTGTTAATGTTAGAGTCATAGTTGGATGAGTATTCTATAGGAAAAATGTTATGTAATGAGCAAGATACACAAGTCAACCAATTATCTAGTAGATGATCTACTCCATAAATTTGTGTATTATGTTTGTAATCATAGTATCCTCATCCTCAAGATGTTTATCAAAAGGCTTCTTTCTATAGACATGAGGCTTTGGATAGAGTACTGATCATTGTCTTCAAGATCTGGCCACAAATATTGTTCACATTCAAAAAATAGTTAAGCCAGAGGATAAAAAACTAGGATTCTGTGACATTTTCATTAGAAATAATCATGTTACCTAACCTGTAGCCATTTAAAAGCATCTTCTATGGCTAAACATGGGTACCCTAAGATAAGTGAGTATCCTCCTAAGTTAGCCTTTGGCTATAGGACCATAAATTCAACAGGGTGTTCTCATGAATCTAGTGTGATAACCAAATCCTCAATGACCCCTTAGGTTTAAATATTGATCTATTTGTCAATTGTAGCATTGTAAGTGTTGGTCGTAAGTTTAGAAATTGTAAAATTGTCATGGTCTCCTTGGTCATAATGTTAATGGTAGTATCTAGGTCAATCAGAGTATTCTCTATAAGGGTGCCATTGATATACACATCTAAAACTAGGATGCCAAGGTCTGCATATTTTGGAACAACTATATTACCCAGCATGATGTTAGCAAGTTGTCGAATTACATGGATAATTTGTGGGTCCTTACATTTTATACTTGGATTTTTCAAGCATAGTTCTCTTACAGTTCTAATATAGATAGGCACATCTTTGATAGTTTGGAACAATGGAATATTGATGCAGACATTCTTTAATTGGCCAAGGAAATCAAACTCAGGTTTCGATTCTTTCCTTTGCATGTTCAATCACTCAAGAAATGAGGGTTGGATGGACTTAATATCTACTTGTGATGCAGGTTGCTTAGGGTGCTCATTTTGAGTATTAAAATGGGGATTAGCATCACTAGAATTTTCTTCCTCTAGAAGTTTTGTGATGAGTGGAGATGTTGGTCTAGAGAGCATTTTTTTCTGAATGTAACTAAACATCACTAACTTTGACCACATAGGTTGAGTATTGGATAACTTCATTAGCATAAGATTTTTGAATATGATTATTGTTAGGATTAGGTGTAGGTTGAGTAGGCATTTGTGTTTCTCTTGGTGGTGTAGGGGTAGATACATCAATATTTGGCATAAGGGTTGGTTGTTGAGGCAAAGCCTACTATGGCTGTGGGTAACCGGTATTGGTATTTTACTAAGGTTGGTTTCCTCACCATTACTGTGGCCATGGATTTTGTAATGTCTGCCACTATTGGTTATGTGTTTGAGGGTGATATCGCTATTGGGGCCACGTTCCCTTCTATGGGGTGCAACTAGATAGGACATATTTGACCAAGGTTGAGGTGACATGTTGTTCCAAGGTACATTATACCAATTAGAAAAATTTGAGGAAGAACTTAGAAATTGTGTATTATAAGACAAAGGGTCCTGAGGCATACCTTGTCTTTGTTTCCCTTATTTGCATTGGGCCAAGTAAAAAATTTGACCTTCTTCATCCTCTAGTACTTGAAATTCTAACTTCTCGCTCTTTTCTTCTACAATGTTGGCTAGCTTTTTGCATTTACAATTAACCTTCGTTTGCCTACAATGAGGGTAGTATTCTACCAATGCTACTTCTGCATCTTCTTGTTTCTTTTTTACATATAAGGTATCTAGTTGAGTTGTAAGGTGAATCATAATACACTGCTTCATATCTTTCAGGAGGTTATTGAGTTCTACAGGAGAGACGCTTGTAGAAGTCTTTGTAGTTGATAGAGCACTGAGGCCTCGTGTTCTCTTCAGAGTAGATCTTGAGTAGTTTCTATAGGCTTTGTAGACATCATCAAATGATAGTTGAGATGTATCACCTCCCCCTATTAGGCTTAGGGAATCCATGCATTCCTTATTAACTCCTCTCAGAAATACCAAATTGAGTGACTCTAGTGAGAGCCTATTTTGCCAAGACTTTTGTAGGAAAAATAGGAATCATTCCACATAATCTTTGAGGGGCTCATCTTCCTTTTGTAACATTTTGAAAATGTCATCTCCTCACATTTCTATGCCCCAACCGTAATCTTGGTACTTTTGTAGGAACTTCTCCCTCGTAGTCCTCAAGTCAGCTACTACATCTCTGCCCAATCCCATGAACCATCTCAAAGCAACATCTTTGAGAGTGGTTGGGAAGAGTTTTAATATGTGTGCTTCAATGGTGTAATCATAGCTATGACAAAGGACATCAAACTTGAACATGAATATTTATGGATCCTCCATAATTAGACCATAAAATCTTGGTAAGGCTAAAGGAGGGATACTCTTCATGGCGGCTACCTGTTCTTGGTGAGTGATAGGAAATTCAAAATTGACTTGTTCAGTAGGGTTCTCCACTTCTTTGTCAGCCATGGCATTGTGAAACCAAGTGGTTATATCCTCCAAGTCTATAGTGTGTCCAATCGTGGAAAATGTCTCAACTTCATCCCTTGTTTCTAAACTATTCTCTTCATTTGGAAGAAATCTTCCTAGGGGATCTCTTCTCTACCGCATGTAATATTCAGAGCATTTTATTACCACTTCCTGGACAATGTTAGCGAACATATATATATATTTTGAAATCCATTACTATTGTAGATTTGTAGTATAACAAACAATGTTGAAAGAAATAGACTAACTCAAACCCAAAAGATTCTTCAGCTTTGACACCATCCCTGGGAACGACACCAAAAATGTTGAGCTCTATCAATGATCACTAAACCTAATGTAACTAAGGCATGCATGCAAACCAATGGATGGACTCATCCTAAATCAAACAACTTAGTGAGTAAGGTCAAGTTAAATTTAATCTCTCAACCTAGGGATGTATTACTTGGTATGATGTATGTACTGTATGTACAGCTAGAGGACTATGTATATTCGGTTGTGTATAGCTAGGAAATGGAAATTACTGAAATATTGGAAAAGGTTCATGCAAGTTTATAAGTTTAGACAATAAGCTCTATAACTATTCTCAACTATAGCAGAATAATAACTAAAACAAAATCAACAAATCTAGTTCCAAGATCTAAACCTAATTACATAAAATTAAAACAAATAGGTGGTAGCCTACCACAAGTGGGCCTTGACTTGGGTTGACTACTTCCTTCCTTCTACTAGATTAATTTACTGAATCAATGCATTTTTTTCTTCACCATAGATTAAGAAAAAGAATTATTAAACAATCTGAATCGATACTCTGCTTTTTATTGACTAAAATCAAAATCTATTACAATCATATGGAAAATCTTCTTATCTAGATATCTAAGTGAAAACATATATATACACCATCTTATAGTTCATACATTAATGAAAAGAATGACTAATTGATCCACTTCCCTTTATGTAAGGAAATGATTCTATATTCCTAATGAGTCATAATGAAACTAGGAAACACAATCTTAAACAATTTAGAGAAGATAATTTTGATTTGGACATTGGGAGGGAACAAACTCATCCAAGAAACATGGAAGTGGTTATTCTGGTGCCAACTAGTCTTAATACATCTTCAATTGGAGAGTAAGTGCTTTTCCATTTGTTGCATATTGTTCCTTGATGTCCCTTGCATTTTATCTTTCACTATATGGAGAGAACATGTCACTGTTGGATAGTTGTCGGTGACTGTACATTTTTCTGTTAGAATCAACCTCTTTGGCTACAATAACTTCTATAGGATAGGTTGTGGAAACTCTACACTTTTCCTCAGTAGAAATCCTTCTAGCTTGGTTAAAAGAACTTTGCAATTTGGCTATAGGAACTCTGTAGCTTTGCTGCATGTTAGTAATCTTGGTTTTGTAAGGAGTTAGTCCTAGAGAAATATCCAATCATAAATATTATTGTTAACACATTTCCTCACACCACATTACATCTAGAAATAATTGTTTTAATGATGTAACATTCATTAAAGCATCATATAATTAATGTAGTGCTTATCCAAATATTATATAAAGTCTTGGTCCAAGAAGGACAAAAGTGTTTGTAGGAAGGTACTAAAAAATAGGAAAAAATAGGGATTAAAAAGACAATTATGGGGCTCATCATTGTTAACACTCCTTTTGGGATTACCACTGACTAATCAGCTAATTGCATAATTGTGGAAGTGGCTTGAATGCTGGAAAGAGCCATTTTGTCTAAGGTGTGGAGTTTCATGACATTGAGTGTTGCCCCTATGTCAACCAATACATTTGATATTTCAATCCCTGAGATGTAGACTGTGATAAAAGAGTTACCATGGTCACCATATTTAGGGAGAAGAATTTCTCAATCCAGCAGGTCTAGTACTTTCCCCTCCACCTGAATAGTTTTGGGAAAGTTCCTTTTTCTACCTTGAGTCTTGACACATTTTTATTTAATAAATTGGTTGAGTTTTGGGACATCCCTAATGGCTTAAAGGAAAGGAATTTTAATGTTTAACTGCTTGATTTCTTGAAGCAATTCAAACTTAGTGATAGTTTGAATCTCTGTAGATGGGATCTATTTTTGAGGAGTATTTTGTATAAGTCCTCCAGGGAATAATATCTATTTTGTAGTCTCTGGAAGAACTCCAGAGTGTATCTCTGGAGAAGCTTTCAAGTGTATCTTGGGAGAAGTTCTGGAGGAACTCCGATCGTACCTAAAAGTTGTTTTCTAGGCACTCTATTGAGAGTTGTCTATTCTTAGGGGTATTATTTAAAGGAATTTGAAGTTTCATGTTCATCTGTAATTTCAACAATCACAAGAGGAAATGGTTTTGGTAAAGCCTTTCCTAAACATAGCTGGAGATTGTTTAAATGAATAACATTTATTCCAACCATATTTTCTTGCTTAGTCAAGTAAAATACTACTCCTTGTTTATTATTTTTGAGATTTACTATACGTTGAATAGGTAGGGTGGCTGATTAACTAGTTCATTTTGGGACTAATTTGGTGTATTTGTTGAACCATTTAATAGACCTTGTTGTTGATTTAAAAAACACATTTGTTTTCCTTAGAATGATTGGTTATAATTTTGTTGACAACCCCACTATTGCCACATGTTATGTGGTCCAAACTGGGGCTGAAGTTATTGCAACCATTGTCGGTTAGGCCATGGCTGATTCAACCACTTTTGATTTTTCCATTATTGGTTTTCCTAGTCTTGTGGTCCCCATTGAGGAGGATTTATAGGACCATTCCATGGTGAATTCTACTAATTAACTCCCCAATTTGGACGGCCTCTATAAGAAGGCTGGTTTTGATATTGGTTATATGGAAAGTTACCAAGTTGTTTTTGTCCAATATAGTTCTTGACACCTCTTCTATTTGAGCATTTTTCTTTGTCAACTTTTTCAAGGCTAGGAATTGGTCACAAGGGTTAGTAGGATGCTTTTTGTCATAGATCTAACAAATTTTAGTTTTGTTCAAGGGACATTCACATAAGAGATGTTTTTTCTTGCATCTTTGATAGTAGAAATATAGTTGTTCAATTGTTCTATTCTTTCTTGAATCCCATCTAAAGTAGTGTTTAGTTGAACTAAAATGTTTGTCTTTAGATTGGAAAATTCTTCCATTAACTATCCTATTTCATTCTTTCCCTTAAGAGATCTTGGTGCTATAATTCCATCCTGTGTCCTTGAGTAATTCCTACAAATTTCCTCAATTAATGTCATATCTAGCTTGTTTATATTCCCTTTACCCATAAGATCCAATGCTTGTTTTGACTCTTTATCTAACCCTCTTGAGAAAAAAGCCTTAGCCAAATTGTGTTCCAAAGGATTATCATATCTTTGAAGGGTGAAGTTGAATATGTCCAAATAATCCTCTAAACTCTCTTCCTCCTTCTGTTTGGTTCTAAAAGGCTCTTCCTTCCTATCACTTATTCTGCAATAATCTTGATATTTGTCAAGGAATGTAGTTTCCATTTGATCCCATGAGTGTATGGAACTGAGGGTTAATCCCATAAACCATCTCATTATAGTCTTTAAGTGTGGAGGGAAATAATTTTACTTTTTGGTTATCTAAACTGTGATCATATGTTTGGCACAATACTTTGAATTCAAAGAGGAATTGATCTAGATCCTCTGAATGAATTCCTCTAAAGATTGGAAGTACTAATGGAGAAATGTTCTTCATGGGGGCATTGCCCTCAGGATTTAGGACTATAGGATAAGAAAAAGTTATTTCTAGAGCCCTTTCTCCAAGAGGATCTAGTTGTTCATGATTATCTCCCATGGCTAATGGATCTGTTTGCTCTTCTTTGGAAGGTACTCCTTCTGGAAGATCAGTTTGAGTTTTCCTATGTTTTTTCTTCAAGCGTTGGATAAATTCTAAAATTATATGGTATTTGGGGGATGTAGGAATGTCTAGGCTTGGTGATATTTCCAAGGTGTCAAATGAGCTATTTTCTTTATCACCACTTTCCTATTGTACCCCATTTCTTTCACCTATAGAGTGTGGTTGGGATTTTTATTTGATAAACCTACCTTGAGAGTCTCTTGGTCTAGCCATACAAAAATTATTCTAATCCTAACTATACGAACTTTTAACTAGATTATATACTAACACTAGCCCCTAAAAATGACACCAAAAATGACAAGGGTCATTGTACACCTTGCATTTAAATAGAATAATTGTCTAAGTTGTCAAATTTAGGGCATGCCCATGGCTATTTGTAGTAAAGGCTATGACTATCAATCCTCCTAATACTACTCCTAGAAATCAAAGTTTGCTCATCTATTTGTGATCATGCATCCAAATATTTTCTTGAAAGAATTTTTAATCTAGGAATCTAAAAATGATAGTTGTTAAAACAAAACTATTTAATAAAGATCTAAGAAAACAAAAACTAGAATAAAGAAGTAAATCTATCTAAAGATTATCAAAGCAATAAATCTAGCTAAGTAATTAAAAAATTTGTTAAAATAGGAAATTTAATGCACTAAATATTGCTCCCTCCCCCTTGGTGGGAGTGGACCCTTGCTCCACACCTCTAGAGAAAGACCAATTCAACGTTTAGAGCACACAAATTTAGAAATGCCTACCTTTATTTCTGATTTCTTGAAAAGATGGATGCTTTAAGAAATAACAAAAATATATTTGATTCTTCAAAATTAATCTATATCCTTCCTACTCTAGGGCTCCCCATATGTATTAGTTGTATCTTGTTGATAGATATCTCCAAAGTTTTATTCTTATAACTATTTGTTTTGTATAAGATACAAAATCATTTATTCAACGTTTTGAACATGAAACTAGTACTTCTAGAAAAAGTCATGCAAGGACTAAAGAAAATTAGAGTGGCACTGACTATGTCACTTTAAACAATAGTTCAACTTATGTTTAATTAGTCCATGAAGTCTATTGATTAAAAAGAAACAACATAAAACAATAGTTTGGTAAAATTCTATAACTTCTACATGAATAGTCAATTGCCAGTTTCCCTTCTTCAACATATCAATGAAAACAAGAATAGAAATCACTTCATCTCACAATAATTTGGGGGTACCTGCTGACACATTCTAGTGCAATCTTCGTCAAAATCTCTGGAGTCTTTTGTATAGCTCCAAAATACTAAAAGCATCTCTGAAGCTTTTGTAACAGCTCTGCTATGGATCTTCGGAGTTGACATGAACTTCTTTGGAGCCTCATGAAGACCTTACTGCTTACAATGAAAGGGATTCCTACAATAAAAAATGTGTTTCTACATATCCTTTGTCAGTAAAAACCTACAACATGAAACCATCTAATTCCAAAAGTGACTGCAATATTACATCTACTATTAACATAATAAAATGAGGTTTTAAACAATTTTTAAGGTACAATCAAAAGATGGAGTGGATTTAGGGTAAGAAAGGGAGATACATGTAGATTCAGGTGAGCTCTCTCCGGAGCTCATCACTAATACTGCTAAATGCTCTCATAAACACTACCAATAACCCTTACATGCTCTTTTATAACTCCTAGAGAATTCTTTATAGGTATTAGTTCAAATGAATGGATGATTGTTTGTAAATACAACCAAATATGATATGGACATCTATAAATGGTTGTTACATTTACCATCCACATACACTAACCTATCACCATAAACATATGCAATCATAGTTCACATCAAACTAAATCATTTCTAATATCTATGACAAATAGTAGCATTTAAAGCCACACATAAAGAGTTATTAAATATGGTAGTTGCACATATGTTTGTGTAGATCTAGAAAGGCATAGATTTGGTTATGTTTCCATCTAATAAGAGTAGAATAGTGAGTGAGGTGTTGAGTGCACTCTCTTGTTGGAGTTTTCTACCCTTTTAGGTTTTCCTTAGCAAAATATATGGTGCTATTTGTTAATTCTTGCATTTTCTCTAATTTAAATGTTTAAATTATGTTTGATTTATTATTTAAGCATTTTAATAGTGTCATTGGTTGGATAAATCCACTAGGAAAAAAGTATTAAGAGTATAGAGTAGTGCCAATATTATAAATTCATAGTTGGTAGACCACTAGGGTTATGAACCTAGTGAGTTATGGATTAGTGGTTGGCAGTATAATGTTTGAGGTGGTAGAGAGAAAGTTAAAGGGCTAGTTATTACGTTTATAGTGATATGCTTTCCTTTTCTAGAAGTGTTTTGTTTTCAGTTTAGATATCGATAGTTTATCCTCAATGGTGACTTCATTCTTGTGGGTAACCATTTACATCTTTCTAAATGGTAGAAGATGGGGCAATGTCTATCATGTATCATGTAGGCATTTTAGGAATTAGTTTAGTAGTTCTAGTAGCAAGATTTTTTCCGTAAAAGATCAATTTTCCTTTATGGGGGTGACCCTTTTATCTCTCCTACATATGATAGTTTTTGTTCATGGTTGAGAATGCGGTTACATCTTCTTGTAGGAATGAATTACCTACTTAGGTAGTCATTACATAGCTTTTATAGAAGCAATATTCCTCTCTATGCTAGCCATTATTGTTCCATATTAGATATTGGTTACAATAGTTAGCAACATCTATCATTATTGGAAAGTGATAGGAATTTGGAGGGACAAATAGAAGGTGAAGAGGTAGAAGAGGATTTTTTTGAGAAGGACAAGTTGCCTAACTATCATACAATGTGAGAAGCTATATGAGTAGGGGTTAGTTGGCTAGGAGTTGATAGCTGAAACCATGTTGCTGGTTGGTAGACATTGCAAGAGCCAATTGGAGTTAGTTCACAATGAGAGTTATGTAAGCCATCCATGTCGATTAGTTAGTTGAGGATGATTAATAATGGAGGTTCTTATAGGAGGTAGATCATGGTGCTACAATTGAGGCAGAGTATTCCCTTTAGGTATCCTACTCAACAAAAGTTGTCTACTAAGCTAGTGGGGTTAATGCAACAAGTTGTTGTGTTGTTGCATATGTGGACAATAGATCAATGTTAGGGAGTTTGGTGGTAAAGTCCTTTAGGTGGAGGTATTCCATATCATCTCATATAGAGGTATTAGTCCATCTACACATGTACAAGAGGAGTCGCATGTCATGTTCTCTTCAAGATAATCTACATATGTATTGTAAGACTTGTTGAGGCATTGTAAAACATGTATAACTAAGGTTTAGTGGCATGAAGATCATAGCTCACTCTTCTTCTTGGAGTTTTTAATTATTTGACGATTTCTCTAGAGTATCTTGTGTTGCATGTTTCTATCAGTGATGTAAGTCTATGTTTATTTTTATATTTGAGATGTTTTTGTTTTAGTTCTTTAATACATGTGTCAAAGTGACTAAAAGGCATTATAGATGGTTGAATGCATTCAAATATAGTTTGAGGGTTTTTCATCTTTAAATCCACATTTGATGTACTAGATTATAGAAAAACTACCCAATTTTATTGATCAAGTGGTACTATCAAATCCATTCCTTCTCTGAGACTAGAAGGAAGTGGTATCTAATTAACTGCATGGTAGAGGGTTGGAGATCAAGAAACAACATATTGAGGTTTAGAGTACCAAGGGCTAGAGCTAAATTTGAAAATTGGAGCAAGAGCCAAGAGCTAGAGCTAGTGCCATTTGAGCTAGAGCTAAAGATAGACTGAGTGCCAGAGCTAAACCTTGAAGAGGTGTAGAAGCATCATGAGTTTGTTGGACCATGTAAGTTGGGTTGTCCATACACGAGGGAGTGAACTTAATTCAAGTAGAGTTTCATATTGAGTTAGTGGGACTAATACAACAAAACCCCTTTCTACTTCATTCTAGGGATGATGAAGGTTTCAATAGTTAATCTAAGCATGGTGTTGCTAGTTGATCATGTTCTCATTCCTACTTTGGTTTAAATCCATAAAGAGGAAAGATAAAGTAGACGTTATATAATCCCATGTCAATATTCACGCCATTAGAAGGTTGTTACATGTAGAGCTATAAGGGATTCCTTCAAAGAGAGAGAGATGTCACAAGTGTAGTAAAAATCACTGACCATTTGAGTTGGGACCCTTATTGCCATCAAGGCACAATGCATTTGTAATCAACCTTAGATAGGATACTCTCAATTTAGATGGATGGATGTGAGAGTTATCAATTTTCACTTTTGGGCTTGAACCCTATGTGCAATTTGATTATTTTGGTGAACAAGTGGGTTCAAGCTATAGAGCACCTAAAGAAAGTTTTAGAATACCTATAGCAAGGAAGAATAAAACTTGTAACAAGCTAATTAACACTTGTAGTAAGGCTGCAAGGCACTGCTACAATAAATAGTAGAATTTAAAGCCACAGAAAAAGAGATATGGACATAGCACATGCAGCATGCTGCTGTAAAATAGAGTTTAAAAAACAGAGACATAACGTAATCATGGCAACAGAGCTATCTTTATGCATATAAAAAACGTAATCATGCAGTTCACGAGAATGAATAACACTTGGCTGCTACACTGCGCACCTCAGATTTGGAGAATCATGCCGACAGAGCTATTTTTAGATGGGTTTTCCATCGATTGTGCGGGTGCAAATAAAAAAACATAGCATCTGTTTTAGGATCTCCAACCATTTATTAATTTATCTGATAGATATTAATTGTGTATATGCATGCAATATACTCTCTGTTGAGGGAATACATCGTGGAGAGATTGCATAAAAATGGGAGGACTGTATACACTGGTTTGAGAGGAATAATTTTGGTAGCATAAGTTAAGCTGCCTTCCGACAGAGTTTTTAACATTTATTGAGCTCAAATAGGTGTGTACCAGGTTGTTAAGTTACAATATGTGCATCTCCGATTTGAAAGTATAATCTTGATAACATTTGCGTTCATAGATGTTTGTTTTTATCTATTTCAATTCATGTTGCTTCTTGGATTTCCAAAGGAAAATTTAGTGTTGGGTTTGAATTATATTCTATAGCTCTAAATGTGCTTTAGCCAAAGTGGTTTATTGGGCTACCAAAGAATGTCTAGTGTTTTTGCTTCATGATTTTGATTTGATGGAATTTTGCCTCTAGAATTGTGTTTTTGATTTGAGGACTGCTTTTCTGAAGTGGGTTTATGGATTGCCGGGACGAGGAGGAGATGGAGTTTTAACTGAAGCTCTGGATTTGTTCCGAGGGATTTCATGTGAAACTATTCCTGGAACCATTGAGAATTTGGATAATTTATTTATCTTCAGCAGTGGTGTGCATTGCACACAGTCTCTGGGGATGCCACATACTGTGCTATCTCCAGAAGAAGAATACGCTGATATTTTCAACCAAATTCTCAATGGTTCCAGGAACAGTTACACAGAAGAAGAATATTCAAATCTAAGCTTCTTTCACCCAAGGTACGAATCACATAAAGCTCGTACAAAGGTTTTTTAGTTTAGTGTTTCTATTTGCAGGCCCCATTCTTGCAATTTGAGACTTTATTTAGTGACTTTATTATATCATCTTCAATAGACCTGATTTAGTTACTTTATGGTTCGTTGTTACATCATCTTTAATATCACCTTTGGCTGTGGCTGCGTTTGAAGCAAGAGTGGTGTTGACAAATATCTTGGGATATACTGTATTTAAGGGGAAGATTTATACTTCCTTTTTAAAATGTTAAATTACTTTTTCACTAAATATGATGTTGATGTTCGATGTGAAGTCCCACTCTTCATTTCATCTTCTCTGCAATGAAGAAAAATAGATTTGAAATATTTCTATGGATCCGGATATGTTTTGAAATATTTTTGTTTCTAACCCTTCACCTGAAATATTTTTGTTTCTAACCCTTCACCTCGTTAAGAAATATTCTCTATTCCCCGTCAATTTTTTTTTGAACAACAGGTGGAGTGAAGAAGCAGCACCGGAACTGTTGCTCTTTGGTATATTTTATTTTTTTAAAATCTCATTTTATTTGGTATTTAGGGTTTGACGTTAGAAATTAAGAATATGATATAATAATAATAAAACTGTGGAGATTGAAGTTACAAAAGAGAAGAACGATCTTAAGAAGTTTAATCTCTCCCGCCCGTAGGAGACCGAGGTGCCTTTTATCTCTCGTATTGAATTTAAACAGATTATTTGAGATAAAATGAAATAGAATGCAGCAAATAAAAATTATTGAATAGTAAGAAGCTAGACGAATTCTTGATAATTACAATGTCTGGGTAGCAGCTGTATTTATGGATTCATGGAAATCTTTAGAATAATTTAGAATGACTAAGAGAAGTGTCAATAAAGAAAAATTTAAAAGTTTCGATATTCTAGAACATTCTATAAAATAAACATTATCTTCAACACCCCCCATAATGTTTATTTGGAGAAGATAATTACAAAAGATTACTATATATTAACTTTCTTGAGATTTAACAAGTTTCTAAATTTGACAAATTTCACTTCAGATAGTGCTTTTGTAAATATGTCAACAATTTGATTTTCTGTTCCACAAAATTTTAACTCCGCCACTTGATTTTCTATCAAATCATGAACAAAATGATGATGTACTTCTATATGCTTTGATCTAGCATGATATATTGGATTTTTTGCTAGCTTGATAGTACTTTGATTATCATAGAATATAGTAGTTGGACAAATCTGTGGATGTTGTGTTTCTTCAAGTAGTCTTCTAAGCCATAATGCTTCTTGAGATGCCTTTGATGAACCAACATATTCAGCTTCTGTAGATGATAATGATAATGTTGTTTGTTTCTTGCCGCTCCTAGAAATTGGTCTTGACCCAAGATGAAACATGTACCCTAAAGTTGATTTTCTGTCATCAATGTCACCTACATAATCAAAATCTGTAATATTTATATCCAACTAAAGTAGGCTCTCCTCCATATTTATACTCAATTCCAAGTTGATAAGTGCCTTTAATATATTTTAATATTCTCTTAGTTTCTTTCCAATGCTCAATGTGTGGATCTAACATGTACATGGATACAATACCAATTGCATATGCAATATCTGGTCTAGTTATGGTGAGATACAAAAGACTCCCAACTAATTGTCTATATAATTTTCCATCCACCATCTTTTGAGTAGAATTAGCACTCAATTTTAATCCTACTTCACATGGTGTATTAGACTGTTTACAGTCACTCATATTAAAAATTTTCAATACATCAAAAGCATATTTGGTTTGAGAAAGCATGATTCTTCCTTCTTCTTGCCATACTTGCATACCTAAAAAGTAGTGCATCAACCCTAGATCAGTTATTTCAAAAGCTTGTTTGAGTTGATCCTTGATTATTTCAATATTATGTGTGTGATCCCTTGTAATAATCAAGTCATCCACATACAATACAATAATAACAATTGTACCATCACTATGTTTTACATACACATCTGGATCGGCTTTACTTCTTTTAAATCCTGCATCTATAAAGTACTCATTTATTTTGGAGTACCATGCCCTTGGAGCTTTCTTAAGACCATATAATATTTTTTTTAATCTACACACTAGATGTTCTTCACCACTTTTAACAAATCCAGGTGGTTGTTGCATCTAAATTTCTTCCTAAAGATCACCATATAGAAATGAACTTTTTTACATCCATTTGAAAAAATTTCCAACCAACTTTTGCAGCTAGAGCAACTATTGTACAAATTGAACTCATTTTAGCAACTGGAGCAAAGGTTTCAATATAATCAATACCTTTTGTTTGTGATAAGCCTCTGGCCACTAGTCTTGCTTTATATTTTTCAATATCTCCATCTAATGTGAACTTTATTTTGCAGGTCCACTTGCAACCAACCACAATTTTACCTTTTGGAAGAGTTGTCAATTCTCAAGTTCCATTTTTCATCAAAGAATTGTATTCATCTTGCATTGGTTCTTCCCATTCTTCTTTTCCTTTTGCTTCCTCATATGTGCTTGGAGTGTCAACCTACATTACCTTAGTCATAAGAGCATAGTTAGCAAACATATTTCTAGGGCCTTCTTGGTATATTTTTTGAATACTTCTAGACTTCCGTGTGTCTTCATCACCACTCTCACTTGATGCTTCAATTTGTGTTCCTTCTCCTCCTATAGAAGATCGTACACCTTGATTTTGATCATTAGTATAAGTAGACTTATCTTCTTGAATCAATATTGAAACATAAGATAATGTTGATGAATGTTCACCTTCAATAACTTCATCAAACCATACATTCTTTTTGATATGAATTTCATTTGTTTTAGGATTATATAACCTATATCCAAGTTTGACTCCTCACTATACCCAACCATTATGCTCTTCTCACTTTTCCTTTCAAGCTTGTTCCTCTTTTCATCAGGAATGTGGGCATATGCATTACATCCAAAGTCTTTGGAATGAGATACTATAGGTTTTCTACCACTCCATGCCTCTTGAGGTGTTATGTTCAAAACTACCTTAGTAGGTGTTCTATTCAAAATATAAACTACAGTACAAATTGCTTCGGCCCAAAATTTAACTTCTATATTTCTAGAGTGAAGCATGCACCTAGCCATTTCTATTATAGTTCTATTTTTTCTTTTTGCAACTCCATTTTGTTGTGGTGAGTAGGAGACAATTGATTCCTTCTTTATACCATGTTGTTTACAAAAATCTAGGAAGGCTTTGTTCATATATTCCATACCCCTATTTGTTCTTATTATCTTCAGAGATCTTCCACTTTGATTTTTAGCCAATGCATTAAACTCTTTAAACTTATCAAACACTTCATCCTTCATTTTTAAGAAATATACCCAAATTCTTCTAGTATAGTCATCAATAAACATGAGGGCATACCTTGATCCTGCAAGTGATGGTATCCTAAAATGACCCATTACGTCACTATGAACTAAATGTAAAGGAGTTTTTTGCTCTCCATGATTTACCTTGTGGGAAACTTTCCACATGTTGCTTTCCCATAGCACATCCTTCACACACCTTGTGACTTGATGAGATTTTTGGAAGCCCATACACCATGTATAGTTTCTCCATAAGCTTGAGGATTTGATAATTAACATGTCCCATATGCTCATGCCATAACCTACTCATATCATTATATTTGGCAATAGCACACATATTCTCATTTCCACATTTAGAAGTAAAGTCTTGGAATTTATGTAATCCATTCTCCATTTTACTAATTGTAGTTGCCTTGTAGTTATTATTCACATTTGTGATTAGGCATTTGTCATTGTAGAATTCTATTCTATACCCTTGATTAGTAATTTGAGATATAGAAAGAAGATTTGTCTTCAATTTTGGAACTAACTTCACATTTTTGAACATGCCATTATCAACTTGAACATTTCTAGTTCCTTTAACTTCCAAAGCATTGGAATTCCCTAAATATATTTTCTCTGAATTGCTATCATTTCTTAGTGATGCAAATTGTTCCTTATTATAACACATGTTGTGTGGCACCAAAATCAATAACCCAGTCATTCTTATAAGAATCATTTGCTTTAAGTGCAATACAGAGAGCATTACTTTTAGATTCAAATTTTTTTGTAAACTTAGTTGTCTTCCTTTCTTATCTTTAATCCTCTTATAGAATTCATTTACTTTATGACCCAACTTATCATAGTAATTACATTTCCATTTGATTTTATTATAATCCTTGGATGGAGTATATCTATTGTCATACTTCCAAATTTTCTCTCTTGAATGATTTTCTTGTGTATTTTGTAATTTTGGTTCCCTCTTATTATGAAAGCTTCATCATTAAATGACTCCCTTTCTTTGATTTGATGTTTTTCTTCTTGCACTAATTTAGCACATAACTCTTCATATTTTACATTCTTTAATTTATCAGCAATATCTAGCCGTCTTATAAATGATTGTTAAGATCCTAGAAGACTTTGTAAAACTATTTGCACAAAATCTTTTTCATCTATAAATTTTCCAAGAGAAGCAAGTTCATTTTTCTTTTCCTTTAATTTTCTTAGATGAGGGACTAGCTCTTGTGAATTTGATAACTTCACATTGTATAATTCTACAGTGAGAGTTAGAATCCATACATCACCTAAATTTTCATATGTACTTTTCAAAATATTCCACACTTTGACTCCATTTCTCTCATTGCAAACTTCTGGAAAAACTTCTTCTAAAAGTGTAAACTTGATCAATGCTACTGCCCTTTTATCTCTTTTATCCCAATCTTCTTGGTCTTTTCCACTACTTTCTGGTCTTTTTTCACTACCATTAACAATTTCAAAACAATTTTGAAGTGTTAGAAAAATCTCCATACGAGACACCCAATCATAGTATTTTTTTTTCATTTAATTTAATTGCGGGTAAAGGAATACCAGTTGAATCCATTATGTCAAATTCCCTTTTTTTGAGATGAGAATTAAAATCAGAAATCTCTCACCAATTTTTACGGATTTGATTTTTCTCTTTACTGCAATATTTCTTGCTTCTTCACCACAGAAAAATGGTGATCAACCTCCAATCACACAACCTGCATAATTCACAGCCAACACTACAAAACCCACCAATTACAACCCAGGATTTAGGAGCGCTCTTATACCATATTGAAGAAACAAAGTATTTGAGATGAAATGAAATAGAATGTAGCAAATAAAAATTATTGAATAGAAAGAAGCTAGATGATTTCTTGATAATTAAAATGGCAGTGTTGCTGCTATATTTATGGATTCATGCAAATCTATAGAATATTTTAGAATGACTAAGAGAAGTGTCAAAAAAGAAAAATATGGAAGTTTCCATTTAGAGATGGAAGTTTCCATATTCTAGAACATTCCATAAAATAAACATTA
This sequence comes from Cunninghamia lanceolata, assembly GCA_027924645.1. Taxonomy (NCBI): domain Eukaryota; kingdom Viridiplantae; phylum Streptophyta; class Pinopsida; order Cupressales; family Cupressaceae; genus Cunninghamia; species Cunninghamia lanceolata. Next base: position 780,883 of record BSBN01001562.1, read on the forward strand.
TCTCCAACATTTCCTCCTACATCATGTGGATTAGTGTGTGATGCTTCCGTGTAATGTCATTTTCCTTAAGTTGGATTTGTTTTTTGTCTTGATTTTCATATGTGCATGGGATTGTAGTGATTGGATGGTTGTGGATTTTGTTTTTTTGAAATCTCAAGCCTGAATAAGGCATTTTGTATTTCCAACCCAACATATTATTGGGGCTTATTTGTAACAATGATTTACTGATTTTAATATATGTCTGGGTGTCTTCCACCATTTTATTAAAAAATAATAATAATAAAAATGTTTATATGTGTAGACGAGACTATGGGAACGACGTGGATCTGTATAATGAATTATTCCTATGCAATGCTAATACTATGGAGCAAATACATAACTTTGAGTAAGCCTTTGACAGTCTGGTAAAATATTTGTATTAAATTGCTAAGTGTTTTTTCTCTGCTTGTGCTTTATCGACTACCTGTGTATAGATATTCTAACTCTGTCATCTTTTTGGGCAGCTTTGTGTCTTCTGTTGTTTTTTTTTTTGTTTTGACTATTTTATGGTAGCCATGTGTATATTCTGGCTCTCTCTATTTATTTTGATTTGAGATTGTTCACCATCTTTTTATTTACTTATTTTGATGATTAATATAAGTCTGAGGGTTTTTCCCTCTTCTTCGTAAAAAAAAAAAGAAACCAATATATGCCTCTTTGCGTAGAGTCTTGTAAATCTTAAGAAATCATAGTATTTGATCTCTTGCATTAGTAGTAGTGAAAGTACTTTTATCTATTTTTAAGACTGAACCATATTGAATTCTAATAGATTCATATTCATGTATGTTGAACTAATAGTTATTGGACCATTTCTTAGTGTAATTTAGGATAACTAGTTTGATGTTCTTATTGGGCGTACCTTTTCACCTGTATACCCTAAGTATACTCTAAAATGGGATACATTATGCTTTTGGTTATATTATTGTATTTATAAGATGTATAGTTGCTAGGACCATCACCATAACTTTGACTTAATCCTATTTGATTTTATGTGAATGAAAGTGAAAAGACGTTAAAATGTGAAAAGAAAATAAAGAAAGGAGTAAGGATGAATTAATGGAAGTAAATAAAATATACATAAATTAATATGTAATGATAAGATAAGATATAAATGACAGGTTAAAAGGGGGTATATAAATGATTATGCAATAGAAATAAAGGTAAAAAGGTGATTTTTATATGATTGGATAAAGATTCGTAGATTGAGATAATATTAAATTGGTTAGTTAAATAATGGATGATTTATCCTTACAAACTTTTCATACTTATTTCATGATTATACTTGCATTTAGTTTGCGATGATATCAAAAGTATGTTTAGTTAATTAGAAGGCAATCTTGTATTAAATAAAGATGTTAAGCTATTATTAGATATGTTATCTTAATCTACATGACTTTTTCACAATTGTTTACATCCTTTCTTGTGGCTTCCATAAATTGTATGCATAGGTTTTCAACACAACTATAAAATTTAGGAGAATATTTACAATAAACTTTTTGTTCTCCATGTGATGACATATCTTCGAGGTTATATGAGAGTCATATGTTTGAGCTAGCTATGGAGCATTTTATTTCTATATTTAAATAACTCTTTAAAAGGAAACAAGAGTAAATAGTGGTGTAATAAATGGAAGATGATAAAAATTAAAGACACGACATAATTTCCTAGGAGCCACGTAACTCCCACTGTCCATTCTCTCTCTCTCCACAATTTACATTTTAGGAGTTTCTTATATTGGGAAAAACATTGGTTGTTCCTGGGAGGGGTGAGAAGAATGTTGATAGCTACATGTTGTAGGTCGTTGTGAATGCAAGGGGGTTGGTTATAGATTTGCATTTTATTTTATTTTTTTATTATGTTTGTAGGATTTCCTATAAGATTTTGTCTACTGAGATATTGTGAATTTCAATTAAGGGAAGCACACCTTCCAATATCACATCTTAAGAAAAACACAATTAATGCACTTTGGAGGAGGGTGACTGTTGTCTTAGAGAGGCCACCTCACAAAATAATGGCACGAATTTGCCACATGTTCTGCACCATCCTTAGTCAATGCCCTCAACATGCTTATGCTTTATTTTTCCACCTAGTTCTTCTCTTTATCACCTCCTTTTCAACTAGAGCTCACATTTGCAATACAAAGGGGAAATCATATAGAATCATTTTTATGAAAGAAAGGGAGAAAGTGGGTGCTATATTTTGAATGCAGTAGAAATTTCTTGGTTTGGAGTTTGTTGCAAAGGAGCAAGCAACCATGGCCATGACCTTCAAAATGAGGATAAGGTTGTACTTAATTTTTATGAATGTGAGAATATCTTTTCATTTATGAAATTTCAACCTAGAAGATAGAAATAATATTGAATGACCATGTTGAATTGGAAAGTTCTAGTAGTCGAACTACGAAGCCTTTGCACAATACATAGGCAAGGCCATCTGGGATGAGCTCTCGAGGCATAGGTCAGGCCCTTAGGGCCTACTTATTTCTATTACATACCATGTTATTCTTATAATGAATTTCTAAACTTTGAAACTTAACACTAATGTTAGAAAATTTTTGGTAAGGTATTTGAAATCTATTGTGGTGTCATCAATTGTTTATGTTGACTTTAATTAGTTGACACATGGTTATCTCTTGTGATGTAAATTTAGGTTGTATGTGTGTTGTGTTCATTAATGTAATATGTTGGGCTTAGGTATGAAAGCCTGAGTTTTACAACTCTAAGAACTCTAGGGAATGTTTATTGGGTCTAACCTTTTGTATGCCCATGCCTTGGACTACTAGGTTTCTTGTAAGTTCCATCTTGTTAGCTCTAGAATTCACTTTAATGACTATGGATGATAAGAGACTGATTGTCTTCAAAAAAATTTGTAGTGCCTCTTAGATCAACTTAACATATGCATTGTGACCTATGGAATTTTCCTTGAAATAAGATCTAATTGCATAATAGGTTGTATGTTCCTACTCGTGTGGTTATAGGTTTAATCCAAATGATAGATTGTATATAAAGAATTTGTTTCCAACATTAAGTAATGAACTAGAAAGGAATGATGTTTTTTTTGTATTATGTTGTGAATGTGAGCAACCACCAGAGTAATTATCTTTGATGATTTTTTGGTGTTGTATGTGTGTAATGTGGATATGTGTTGTGATGAGAAAAATACCAGTGAATGTTGTTGTCATACCTCAAGTATGTAATAGAGGGTATCCAACTTGGGGAGAAGGGTTTTGTGGACGTGATGTGTGATCTACATGTATGCCCTCTATGAAAATTGTACATGTGTGTGAATAATTGTGTTGTCCTAGTATACATATATTAAAGAAATGTGTTTGATGTGTGTTATTTAGAGATGTGTAAGTTACTCTTCATGTTCTTATGTGTTATGCACTTTAGTGTCACTCCTAGTGTTGACTCTCCCACTCAGATGAGATCATGCTAGTGTAACTAGGGGTTGAGTGAGGAGTGAATGTCTCCTTTTGGACATACCTTGTTTTAGGGTGAGCTATGATGGCACCTATTTGAGTATATTCCCTCATAGTCACATTGGAGTGTAGTCCCTCTTCTCCCCCACATATTAGAACCACACTAGTTGGCTTATAGTTTGAACCCACTCCTTACTATTTGTTTAGTGGATTAAGGATGGACCCTAATGTGCTTTGAGCCTATATTATTTTCTAGCTACAAATACTTGACAATCCAGATGGGATGAACACTAGAGACAACTATTAACTTTTGGGAAAATTGATGTCATCATGGATTCCTAGTTTTGGAAGCTACTATTAGTTATGGGATGTTAGTTGCACACTACTTTTAGATACAAATAGTTATTAAAGCCCTTAATTCCAAGAATTTGAGAATTGTTGTGAACAAGTGGGATTGATAACTTATAACACTTGAGATAGTGTAACATGGTAATTTGGTTGGTAGCTTGATATCAGGGATAAAGTGATAGTATGTGTATAATGAGACAATAGTAGTTTGACACTTGGACTTTTGATGTGGCCATTAGAGTATGCATGGGGTGTATTATTCTTGACTTGGGACAAATGTAGATGCTCTTTTATATATGTGGTATTTCAGACACATGGTACATGATTGCCGTACATGCTTGTGGATTCTCTTTTGTGGGGTGGATATCAGATTCTATGGCCAATTCATTTTGTGGCATATGTTATTGGATCTTTGTTGATAACTGAGAGTGGGGGGGGTGAATCAGTTATCTTAATTACTTCAACTTTCTATTCTTCTTTGATAACTAGTGCAGCATCAAATCATATAAGCAAACATAACCATGAAAATAGAGATAACAATAATACACATAACACATTGATTTTGACGTGGAAAACCATGTTAAGGGAAAAACCACGGGGTGACTAACCCAAGATTGTATTCTTTGTTAAAAGAATAAGATAGTACAAAAATGACACTTGCTAATTAGGGCTCACTGCCCGAGCACACTGCTCACAAGAGGCTCACTGCCTACAAGAGATTCACTGTCTACAAAGAAAGTAGCAAGATACTTGAACTGATGAGAAACATCCACATATGCTGAGGTTCAGTTCTGGTTAGGCTCCATACATTGATCTACTGCACTTCATTCTTCCTCTTCTTTGGTGCTGCTCTCTTGTCACATACCGGACCAGTATTACTCCTTCCACATAGCTCTTTGCTTTTCTTTGCACTTCATAATTCTCCACACACATCTTCATACCGAAATCAATCTATCTGCACCAAGGATTTCATCAACTATCTGGTTGGCATCTAGAATACTCAATATCTTCCCAAACTTTTGTCTATCGGCTGAATCTTTACTTACCTAGTGATGTGTATCAGAGAGATGCTTATATAAGTCATCAATCATGTCGACCAATCATGAATGATACCTCAAGAAGCTTGATCACCATCAATATCTCATCCGGATTAGGGTCTGATGCTCTGCCAAACAAGAACTCAATACTCAGGTGCTTATATCTTTTCACTCTTTCATCACTGGAGGCTCAATCTCTGGAGTATGTTAGTAATGGTACTCGTCTTGATTTCCCCAAGTCCACACTTTACTGAGATACTTCCTCTGAGAGATCCAGAACTGACTATCAGACCTTGCTGCATGCTCTATTCTTGCTTACTGGACCACAACACTCTTCAACTTGACTTCTGGTAGAGACACACCATGTCCTACGGATGTGTGGGATGGACTTTGTTGCCATCAATGACAACAATCATGAAGCCACATAGTGTCTCTTGCCAACAATCTTCCCCTTTGGCATTGATGGAAACACTTAGTGAATAATGACTAAGTGTCACACTACACTCCCCCTTGGCTGATGCTCTATTCTAATGTACACTTTATCGGAGCTCCCCCTTAGCTAGATTCCACATTTTTCACTGCTCCTCACTCCCCCTTTGACATCAATGGCAAAGGGTAGAATCCGCACACCAAAATTTTTAAAAATCAATCTATACATATCCGCATAAGTATATATACAAGTTGTACTTACATATACTTAAGTATATCTGCAAAAGCATTCTTCAACTGTACAACTTATGTCACCCAACTCTGCTTCATCCTATCCAAAATTGAGATGTGACCACTCAATAGGAATGCAAAAGCTTCTGCCTTCTTAAGATCTGTCAGATCACTGGTCCGGGCTATGGCTTGAGCATCAGTTAGGGCCTCATGCATGGCCTCTAACTTAGGGATAATGATCCCTCTAAGTTCACCCATCCTTCTTATTATGTTCTTCCTTTCCTTTTCAAGTTTCTTTAGTTCATTTAGAATGGCAATAGTCTGACATTCTTGGTTTATTATGGATGTGGTGAGAGGATCAAAATTCTGGGATAGTCTTGACAGTTTATGCTCTTGTTCTTTCACTTTCTTCTCAATATCCATTGTCATTTTGGACCAGGATAGACAAAATTTATACATTTCTCCACCATCTTTAAGAGCATTTTCTAAGCTCTTTATCCCAATATCCATAATTATCCTATCATTTGTTATTAGCCCTTGTACTTTAGAGAATCTTTTTCCCAAAAAATCCTTCCGGACCTTTTCTTCAGCTGACTTCTCTAAGGAATCAAAATGTGTATTAACATAATTTACAAGAGATTTTAGATTACCGGATGAGGAGGCCGAAAGATCCTTCTAGAAGGATGGTATATTTTCTCCAATGCACCGAATGCAATCTCAATTAGCTCACAATCTTCCATGTGAGACTTCAAAAGTTTTTCTTTTGCCTTTGTATGGGTAAAGGATGCTATCTTCATAGTCTGAACCGGGGAGAGAGAATCAAAATTGAATGGTCCTTGAAGTAGCTCTGGTTCATCTAATTCCATCATTTCTTTTGTCAAGAAGTCTTTGACTGCTTCTACAGTGTCTCTTGCCAGAGACAGAGTTTTCTTCCCTTCTACAGCCTCAGCACTATCACTTGTGGTCTTCTCTGTTGGACCTTCTTCTCTTCCCTTCACCTCTTCTTCTTGACTGATTTTCTCTTTTGTTCTTTCTTCTCCTTTAGATCTGGAGTCTGCTGGGGAAACCAGAGGAGAGATGTTTGCTTCTTCATGGACTTCCTCTTCCGGAGCAGAGGAATCCAGATCCTTAATTTTCTCCTCACCTACCTCCTTTGATTCTTCTATAGTTTTCTCTATAGGATCACCCAAGTCCTCTATAATAGGAATATTGAATCTTTTATGGGCATTCTAGAGGATCTCTTTAGTCTCTTTTGCCACTTTGTTAGTTTCTCCAAGCATAAGCTGATTCATTCTAGCTTTGCTCTGAAACTCATCCTTGCAATCTTTGAAGATCATATTCATTTGTTTCTGAGTGATTGAAGGATAGAGCTGAATAGCTATCTGTTCTCGGATCTCAAGATCCTTTTCCTTAGCATTATTCTTTCTTATTTCTACTTCCTTCTCTAGGCCTGGGGTATGAGAAAGGTGAAAGCTCCAGATCTGGTTAGAAGAACTCTGGATCAGGAAATCCAAGGAACAGGCCTAGAAGACCTCCAATAAGGCAACCAAATGCTCAAAGATATCCATCCTTCAATGGATACTGCCACAATTGCAATAACTTTGGTCATAAAGCAACTTAGTGTAGAAGAAGAATGAATCAGATTAATTCATCCTTCTCTGAATAGTGCTTTAATTGCAAAAGGTATGGTCACAAATCTCATGAGTGTAGAAATATGCAAATGAACAATTCATTCAATGGTAGATGTTTTGCATGCAATAGAATGAGACATATCACTAATCAGTGTAGATCAAGAGGATATCAGTCAAATATGAAAAGAAATATTGTTTGCTACAATTGCAATAGATCCGGTCATATTGCCAAAATTTGCAGAAGTAAGAATCAGGACAAAAAGGGTCCAGTGCATCATAATCAAAACCAAGACAAAGGAAAAGGAAAAGTAAATGCGGATGAAATTCAAAGGGAGATGAACAAGATTTGGGTGAAGAGGAGTACAAAAAACATTGAGGATGGATCCGCACCAGAATCTAGTGCTGATATTCCTTCCAGAAACTAAATAGATGAGCTTTGCCTCAGGGGGAGTCACAAAAGATAACAAGTTCCCCCAGCCAGTCAATTAGTGCCTAAAATTGGCACATGGAAAGTTGCAGATTAAAGGGTTCTCAAAGTAACACCTAAATAAGCCTTGGTAAAGATATGGAAGATCCACAAGAAATTTAGAAGAGGTTAATCTTCCAAGTTTGATCCGGTTCAATAGTCATCCGGTAAGAACAGGATTTTCACAGTTAGATCTGGTATGATTCGAATTTGAGGTATCTTGATTTGCGGATAAATGGAATGATTGTGAAAGGTAGATAGATTGCTAATATTCACCGAGAATAACTTTAAGTGCATCTTAGTGATCCGGAAAAGTCTCTCAAGATAAGGAGAACAGAGCAACTGGAAGAACTTAAGGTATGCATTTATTGTAAACAAAATTAGGGTTTGCGCAGAAATAAAAGGGTTCTTTTGTTCATTATTTGTACATTTGCATCCAAGAAGAAGAGAAAAGGAGCTCTATAACAAAATTGTCTCAAGCCTCTCAAAAAGATCAGCCGCAAAAGTTGATCCTTCCAGCAATCCGATCCAGCTCATATTGTGAACCCTAGAAGCGTAAAAGGTATTTTCTGCTCTTGAATAACTCTCTCTGAATCTTTTGAAAGATGGATACTCCAAATGTTGTGAAGATCACTAATAGGCCGTGCCCTAAATTTAAGAAACATCCCTATAAATCTCTAGAAGTGGATCCCTTAGGCACATTTTCTAGCATTCTGCATGGGGTTCTGCATGTTGAAGACGTTAGGGCATACATTCATGCAAATATTGAGGAATTCGAGGAATCCAAGCTAATGGATATATATCATAAAAAGATAATAGATGAATCATTTGAACTCAAACCTTAGTACAAAGCCATCCGAGACAAGCATTTTGGACAGTGCATTCATTTCCCCTGTTTTGTAGAAGATGAATGGGTCCGGTATATTTTGAGCAGAGTGCACGACAACTTCATATGGTTAATGAGGCCATTTAAGATCACAAAGGATGCCATTAGGGTGGTGACCGGATTGTACTCATCTGGTGGGTTACCTACTCTCAAATCAGTCAAAAACCAAACTATGAGTGAGGCTACTGGATCTAAATTTGATAAAAAAGCAATGACAATTGAGGATATCACAGATCCGGATATTAAGTTTGCCATCATGATAATTGGCTACAAGATATATCACTTCAGCAGAGAGAATTCTATATCTAAAACAACAATTTACACTGCTTATGAAATGTTAAGAAAGAATGCTGACTATGATCTCTATGAGCTCCTTCTGAACCAACTTTTGGAGAATGTAAAGAATGCTGACTAGGACTATTCATATGGATTTTCTATATAGATATATGATAAGGATATTACAGGTTGTGTGGGACATGCTTATTGTGACCTAGTGAGTTATTATTGATCTTTATGTGGTTTGAAACCACCATGATATTGCATGCTATTATCTATGGTTTGAGACCACCATTTCCCTCCTCCCCTTAGGTGGTCCTGTTGAGAAGCCACATGGTGATTGTAATGTGCAATTTTTATGAGATTGTTGGATTATTTGTTTGTGTTGAAGGTTTTGCTTATGTATTACGCTAGTAGTGTTGGATTTTGTTTCCTTGGGCTAATTAGCCATTTTAATTTTGAGATGGTTCTTTTTCCTCAATGACTTATTTTGGTTGAATTTGGGATGTTGCAATGGTTATTACTTTGAATCTCCACTTCTTTTATGATTTATTTTATTTTATTATATTTTAATTGAGGATTTAACTTATGGATTGTTTTACTTGAATCTTTCTTCATTTGAGACATTATAATGTTGCAACTGCTAGTATATGTGGAGGAATGTGACTTCTGTAAACTATCATATCCAAGAGGGATCTCTAGCAGGTTGTATGGGGGAGTAGATGGCCTGGGCAATTCCATTTATACTAGGAAATGCATGGTGGGATCCTTTGAGAGGACCCTCAGACCATCTTTCCTATTTGATTACTTGGCAAAGTGGCCCTATATTACATGGTTATTCATTTTTTGGATATATGGCTCCATGGCACCATGGATTACTTAGTGGCATATTAGTGCTTGTCCTCCTCATAAGTTCCCATTTTGTTGAGCCTTGTGGTGTGTCTCATGTGAAATCTATTGTGATGTATGTAGTTGATACCTATGATTATGGTCTTCATCATGTACATTTTACTTATAAGAGGGATGTCACAAAGATGGACCTCCATTTTAAAGAAGTTGTTACATGTGGAGTTAATTTTTTCTGATATGTGAATGTTAATTTTTGAGATGAACAAATGATTCGGGCTATGAAATTGATAAACTAAAACATTCTTGATGGCTAGAATTGAAAAACATGTTGATATTATGAAATGAATTATGTGGTTCTACCATGTATTAATGTGACTCCTTGTTATGTTTCAAAAATGGTGTATGGTACCATTCTTGTTCTCAAACATTATCATTTTGATGTGTTGGAAATAGATTGTATTTTTTTATTCTCTCCTCTATAGGACTTCTAGGAGGAAGTCTATTCCCAGGGGGAGAATGTAAGGCTACCCCATCTACTTTTCATGACTTAGTTGTATTAACATGCATTATCTATTGTGTAAGGTTGATATATGCCTCTTTGAGTAGAGTCTTATACATTTTAAGAGGTCATAGTATTTGATATCTTGCATGAGTTGTAGTGAAAGTACTTTTGTTTATTTTTAAGATTAAACAATATTGAATTATAATAGAATCATATTGATGTATGTTGAACTAATAGTTATTGGGACATTTATTAGTGTAATTCAACATAACTAGTTTGATGGTCTTGTTGGGCTTTCTCTTTCACTTGTGTATCCTAAGTATACTATAAAATGGGATACATTATGCTTTTTGTTATATTATTGTTGTTAGTGTGTTAAGATTAACATCGGGATAATTAGTTTTCCTGTAGGGTGGTTTTTTACCCGTCTAGGTAGTTTTCCCATCTGCCATCTCATTTTCTTGCCTTTATAAGGCACCTTTGTACAATATGTAAATCATCTCAATACATTTTGTTTTCTCTGGTGAAATAGCCTATGAGCTTCTCTCATGAATCCTTGAAGGTTTATTCTGTAGATAATTTTCTTGGGTTATTTGCTCTAACATGGTATCAAAGCCACCCAATCTATAACTCCTTGAGAGTTTTGGTCAGAGTTTTTTGAGATCATTCGGCATTTGATTTTTTTTTTTAAAATTTCAGAATTGCCTCATTTTAGATTATTCATTTTCCTATTGCTGGTGAATTTGGAGGCACGTTTTCCCTCATTCAAGCTGAGATTTGTTGGTTTGGTGGATTTGCAGTTGTAAGTGTCTCATACATTGGTGTGATTTTCTTCCATGAGAGGCATGAATCCTTTGGAAGCAAAGGGGTGTTTCTGTTGTGCATTGTCATCTATTTGGGAGGCATTTTTTATGAGCTTCAATGAGGATCGATTTGGATTTGAAGGGCATATTGATGTTGTTGTTTTGAAGATCTCGTTCACTGGCCTGAGAAGACCATATTAGCTTTTACTGAATTCATTGTTGCTACAGCCATACGACATTTTTGTCTTGGCAGATATATCTATTTTTGTATCAAACTTTATACTTTCTAAAGTTCTGCAATCAAATATTTGATTAGGGTTTGCATGAAGAGGAAGTGGGCCCTTTTGTGTTCCATTGCTGAGCATTTTACTGGGATTTTAATCCCACATTGGCAGCGTTGCATAGTTTTTTGGCCTTCTAATAGCCTGGCAGTTGTTAATTGTTATGACCCAAGGCTCACATTGTTGTGAAGACCTCTCTCAAGTAGATTGGTGAATGTGCTCATTTCCTTGGTGTAGTCTACTTGGTGATTGGCTGCTTGGTGGCATGACTTGGTCCCTTGTGCTATTTGAAGAGGTTGTGGTCATTACTGGTGTGTGCAGGTTGAAGTTTTCACTAAAAGATCTTAGTCCCACATTGGCTGTGTGGAGGATAGTCTTGCTATTCATAGACCACTACAGTGTATTTGGTTGGCATGAGTAAGACTCATAGGTGTTGAAGAGGGTCGTGATTGTGCTTTGTGTGGAGGCTGGCCTATTGATCAAGGTGCCTTTATTTTTGCTCAAATTTTTTCCACTCTAAAATAATCAGTTTTTTGCTTGGAGTAATTTTGGAAAAGTGGTGAAATAATTTCTAGAGGCTACATTTTTTGGAGGTTTTTATCAGTTTGGTTTAATTTTCCCTTTTAGTGCAATCTTTGTCATGGATACTCTTGTAACCATTGAATTGTTAACTCCACATAATTACCACACCTGGAAAATGAAAATGCATAGATTGCTTTAGTCCCAGGGTTTGTGGTCCACTCTAAATGCCATCCAGCCTACCCTCACCAAAGAATATGAAATATTTGCCCATTAAAATAAATGTGACCAAGCTATGGGGTTGATGAAGTTAAATGTTTCAGATAGTCTCCTTTTCCATGTTGATGAGTTGGGTACACCCAAAGTAATCTAGGATAAGTTAGAAAACCTATTTGGTTAGGTTAGTGAGATTCGTGCATTGCAATTGGAGGCTGAGTTAAACTCTCTTATCCCTAAAGCATTTCCTACTATTGATGACTTCCTAGTGAAATTCAAATCAATAAGGTCACAACTAGCAGGATGTAGAAAGAGCAAAACTGCTAAGGAGTCCATTTTTTTTATTCTGTCTAAGTTAAGAGACCCTTTTGCTATGTTTTCCTCTACCTTTTAGTCTACAATGGATCCCTTGGGTAGTGCATTCCAGATGCCCTCTTTTGAGACCTTCTATGACCGGTTAACAAGGGAACAAGCCAAACTTGCCCAATTGGAGAGGGTCCCTAAAAATCATGCATTAGTTGCACATGGCTCACAGAGTTAGGGGAAGAAGCCAAAACCTAAAACAAAGTCAAATGAGACTCCTACCACTACAAAAGAAGAAAAGCCAAAGAAGGAGAAAGTCAGTTGTTTATATTGTAAAAAGAAGGGGCACGATGAGCCTCATTATTACACAAGGAAGATAGATGAGCTCTCCCACCTTCTTCAGAAAAACAATATCCCACTACCATATTTCGTGACTCCTTCTACAGCCTCTACATCTTCATCTGCTCCATCCACCAAGCCCACATAGTCTAGTAGTGTAGACATTACAAACAGTAAAGAAGATAAGTACTACATGGGTAAGGGGAATGCACTAGTCACTTCTATAGTTGATTCCTAGTGTGACAGATGGCTTCTAGATTTTGGTGCATCTCACCACATGAGTTCTTCACACTATCCTTTCATGGGTTTGCACCCCTCTGACACTTCCAAAATTTTGTTGGGGAACAATAAGTTATTGGATGTTCAGGGGACATGCACTATTGACATAGGTGATGGCTACTTTCGAGATGTACTGTGCATTCTAGAGTTGCACACAAATCTTCTTTCTATATACCAGATAACACATGGTGAAGTCCCTAAGACTATGGAGTTTACAGTCGATTCTGTGTTTATTAAAGAAGCTGATTCTGGAAAACTCATTGTTGTTGGTAATGTTGATCATGAGTCTCGACTGTATAGCTTCTCTCACTTTGTTAAGGAGGATGACTATGTACCTCGCATACCCTTGGCCAGTGTTGATAGTAATATTGGTCATCTGCATTTTTGGGTACTCCAGACTCATGTTGATACTGTTCCTATTACTTTAGAGGTTGGGTTTCTAGCCTAGCAAGCTATCTTTGATCCCTCACATCTTGTTTTGTTGGATGAGTACTTAGCAGGCATCTCTGATTTGTTTATAGAGTCTGTAGATTTGGGAAATTCACTTGAAGGGATTTCTGTCCTCTTGGATGATAGTTGTAACATGCCAGTTGATTCATTCAGATTGTTTTTAGAGGTTGACATGGTTGATCTATCACATTTCTTGGTTGTGGTTGATCATGATCATGTGATGGATTGCTCTATTTGGAGACTTCCTTCCCCTTCTCAATTGGATATGGAGTGGTTCCTTCTTCATCTAGTGGACTTGTTTCTTCCTAAGGGAAGAGGTGTTACTTGCAAGCAATGGATCATGTTCTGTCTTCAGGCATCCTTCATCAGCATTGGAACTTCTTCATTGTGGGGGAGGCTATATAGTCTCTCTCTTGCCCTCTTATGGAGGGTCATTGATTGTATATACATAATGTATGTAGTACTTGGGGGGTGTGATTGAGTCGTCCATCCATACATCATTTTTGTTTCCTTTCGTTCTTTTGAGGAGGGGTTTTTTCCCATAGGGTTTTCTCCTTTTCTCTGGTTGTGAGAGATTTCCTTTTTGCATTGTTAATGGGTACCTAACATGGTTGTGTAGCTAGGACCCATATTGCATTTTGATTTTGCATAATAATTCTCCCTAAGTTTGCACTTAACGGGGGGTGTTAGTGTGTTAAGTTTAACATCGGGATAATTAGTTTTCTCGTAGGGTGGTTTTTTACCAATGTGGGTAGTTTTCCCACCCGTCATCTCATTTTCTTGCCTTTATAAGGCACCTTTGTACAATATGTAAATCATCTCAATACGTTTTGTTTTCTCTAGTGAAATAGCATGTGAGCTTCTGTCATGCATCCATGAAGGTTTATTCTGTAGATAAGTTTTCTAGGTTGTTTTCTCTAACAATTGTATTTATAAGATGTATAGTTGCTAGAACCATCACCATAACTGTGAATTAATCTTGCTTGAAATTATGTGAATGAATAGAGAATAAAGAAAGGATTGACGATGAATTGATAGAAGTAAATAAAATATATATAAATTAATATGTAAAGTGTTACACATATGGTTCCTAAGGTTGTCATTGATGTCAACACTATCATGGAGGTGTGATGGTGTTTATGGTTGGATGTCATGCCTTGATCAATGAAGAGTTAAGTATGAAGACACATTAATATGGGAATTAGAAGCACTAAGAAGATCAGATATGTCATGCCATATCTAGCAGAAAAGGCATAGTTCATGGTTGGATGTCATGCCTTGATTAATGAAGAGTTGAGTATGAAGCAATATTAATATGGGAATTAGAAGAACAAAGATGATCAGATGTGTTGCTAATGTTATTGATGGTTTGAATCATGCATGTTTCAAGCTTCATGGTGTTTGGATCACCAGAAGAGTATTTTATAGTTGACAGTGAAAAGACAATATTGGTTCTGTGAAGATAGTTGTTATATGGAAGTAGAATGCTTTGCATTCCTCCACACTTATAGATATGGATGTAATGAAGGTGTTAACTCAAGAGTTTCAGATCATTTATTCTTCCTTGGTGAAAGTTTTTGATTAGTTCAACTGGAAAACATAAAATAGCCCCCTGGGCATCTGGCCATTAATGAGCTAGAAACAATAGATTAACATCTCATGAACAACAAACCAACAAAAACAACAGACCAACAAAAACATCTAACCAAAAACCACAGAAACAAGAAACTATGGGCTTTCAGTCACCCCAAACTTAGCAAGGAACTTGACCATCTCCTTGTAGTCACCAAAACTGTAGATTCCCACTTGCTTGACCTTTTCATCCAGTTCTTCGACCGCAACAAAGATGGAAGTAGCCCTGTGCAGGGCTTTGGCCACAAATTTTGCCATAGTTTTCCAGTTCTTCTATATGGTTTCCATCTTCCTCTAGAGATGCTGGATATCCTTAACATTCTTGTCACACATGGCATAGCTCCCTTTTTTTATCTTGCTCCACAGCATCCCACCTGGAGTCTTTACCAACGACAGCCCTAACGATGTCACCTAGACCTTCAGATTTTGACTCATTCATAATGGCAAAATGACTGGTGCCTTCAACCTCATAGGTAGATTCTGTTGGGGTTTCATCCCCACCTTCCTCCATAGTCTCCTCCACAAACTCAGAATCATCAGAAACTTCCACTCCCTATGTATTCCCCAGCAGCTTGCCAGTGATTCTCTTGGACCGACGAATCCTCAGATTGACAGCCTCTCTGCCTTCACTACTACCCATAGGATCCAGCTCAGGGTCAATCTCAACAATCTTCACCGGAGCATCCACAGTAGTAACATCTTTATCTTCCTTAGATTTTTTTCTTCAGGGTGGTCTCCATTTCCTCCACCTCCCCCCTCTCTCTTTTAGCAGTCTTCTTTTCAGTCACCTGGGTGGTAAGTTTCTATTTCTTGTTCTTAGTAGTAGCATGAGTCCCAGCTTCCCCAATATAGGGGCCACCCTTAGAAATTTTAGGGGTCCCCATACACATCTTCACTTTGCCTTTATCTCCAGGGGAAGTATTCGGCTATGGATCCTCAAGGATTTTGACTTTGATAGGCTTTGGTGGGCATAAAGCAAGGTGGAATTGGTACAGTCTTAGAATAAGACCTTGGTGTATAGGGATGAGTGGGTGAGCAACATTCTTGGCATGGAGATCCCTAACAGATTTGATGGAATTGTCTAAGGAAGACAACAAAAAAAAGGAAAGCTAATCTCAACTCTATTTCTAAAATGATTAAGAAGAGAGAAATGGTAATGATAATATACCTAAAATCTTCCCTCCAGCATGAAAAATTTCATTAGCGTCAAGAAGATGTGACCCCAAGGCTCCGATAGTTTCTCCCTCTCAAACCCTCCATGAAGATTTACAGGTTTATTGCCCTCACGAAAGAAAAGATTCATGTGCTCTGTATTAGGGACTCTGCTTCACCTCGAGTGCTTGTTCCCTTTCGTAGGTAACCTAGTGGCTTGCCCTATCACCTCTTCTGACACATGAAAACTAATAGAACCAATTTTAACCTCTCTGGTTTCCTCATTCCATGTTTCAGCAAATTGCCATGACAAATTTTCATCATGGCCAACCATTCCATCTACGAAAGGCATCACATCCCCTTCTTGTATAATGTGCCACACAATTGGGTCTTGCTTGAGTTCCTTCACTAAGCTAGGTTCAATTTTCACAATATCTCCTCCCATTTCCTAAGACCATAATTCGCAGAAAACACAGTATGAGAAGCATTCAAAATAGCAATGCTTACAACCGGTAGTCTTGAAAATGACAAGAATCCTATTAAAATGGTAATTCCACTGAGGGGGGTAATAATTGCAACGTAATAATTGGTGGGATGAATTATGTAACTTGGAAGATTCACATGAATATCCATCTACTTTCTATTGGTTATAAAATATGGCAAGTAATAGAGACTGCTTAAAGCCTACCGCAGAATGGACTGACAACAGAAGATGAAATCAGAGAGTATGAGATAAATATAAAAGCCAAAGATGTTCTGTTGAGTGCACTAACTGACTCTGATTTGATAAAGGTTATGGATTGTGAGTCTACTAAAGAAGTCTGGGATAAGCTAAGCAATCTGTATGAAGGAGAGGAGTCTGTAAAGAGTGCCAAATTACAGGGACAAAAAGCTAAATATGAAGGTCTTAGTATGGGAGAAGATGAAGACATAACATCTTTCATGCAAAAGGTTGATGAACTTGTTACTGGAATCAAAGGTATGGGAGGAACTATTGATGAAACTAAATTTATGATGAAAATTCTTAGGTCATTACCTAAATCCTATGCTCACAAGGTAGCTACAACTAAAGAATTAATGATGGTGGAAAAGATTAATAAGGATTAGTTGCTTGGTAAGATTACTACTTTTGAAATGAGATAATATGGTGATGCTCTACCAAAGGTTGAAACAACTTTCAAATCCAGTACGTCAAAGAAGATGTCCAAAGCAAAAAAGTACAAGGTAGAACCTGATGATGAGCTTGATGAAATTGAAGCAAATTTTGTTGATAGATTGGAAAGAGGTTCCAATAAGTTCAAAGGTAAACTACCTTTCAAATGTTTTTCATGTGGTAAAGTAGGTCATTATGCTTCTAGATGTCCTGAAAGAATTAAAATGAATAGAAAAAGATTTGAGAATAGGTCTTGAGCCCCAAAGAAATGCTATTATGTTAGAGATTTTGATTATGAAGGTGTGACTAATGATGAATATGATGATGCTAGTGCAAATGAATGCTTTTTATTTCTATTAAAGAAGATCATGTGTCTACTAATCCTGCTAGTTGTGTAAAGGAAGAAAAAATAGTGGAAACAGTGCCTTGGCTATTCAAGTTGAGAAAGATAAGGATGAATGGATTATTGATAGTGAATGACTGGTGACAAAAGTAAGTTTGTAATTTTGGAAAGTATGATGGAGGACTAGTTAGGTTTGGAGACAATGCAGCTGGTAAGATTTGTGGAAGAGGATCTATTTCATTTGATGGAAAGCATAATACTGACAATGTCCTATATGTGAAGGGTTTGAAGCATAATCTCTTGAGTGTAGGTCAGATGTGTGACAAAGGCTATGATCTAAGATTTAAAAACAATGGGTGCAAGATCATGGAAAGCTCTGGAACTGTGATTGCTACTGGTAAGAAGACATGAGGTAACATCTATCAATTAAGAGGAACTAATGATTACTATTTATTAGCTCAAGCAGATGAGAGTTGGTTATGGCATAGAAGGATGTGTCATATAAACTTTGATAATCTAGTAAATATAAGTTCAAGTCAGACTGTGAGATATTTACCAAAACATGTGAAACCCACCAATACCATTTTCAAGGAATGTCAGTTGGGGAAGCAAAGAAGAACAAGTTTTAAGAGAAAAGATCAATTTTATGTTAGTTTGCCAGATCTAGTTCATACAGATCTATGTGGTCCTACAAGGATAAGGAGTCTACAAGGTGATAGGTACTTCATGTTGCTTATTGATGATTATTCTAGAATGACTTGGGTCACTTTTTTGAGAGACAAATCTGAAGCCCTAGAGAAGTTCAAATCCTTAAAGGCAATGGTTGAAAATGAAATAGAACTAAAAATCAAATGCTTGAGGTCTGATATAGGAGGTGAGTTCACATCAAATGAATTTAAAAATTATTGTGAAGAACAAGGAATAAAGAGGCAATTGTTTGCACCTAGGACTCCTCAGCAAAATGGAGTTGTGGAAAGATAGAACAAAATAGTTCAAGAAGGTGCTAGGACAATGATGAAGGAGGGAGGTCTGCTGAAAGTCTTTTGGAAGGAAGCTATACATACTATTATCTACATTCAAAACATAGTTAAAGTAAAAGGAAATGGTACTAAAACCCCTTATGAATTGTGGTATGGAAAAAATCCAATAGAAAGATATTTCAAGGTCTTTGGAAGCAAATTCTATCAGAAGAGATGAAGATCTAGGGAAATTTGATGCAAGATGTGATGAAGGAATCTTCCTTGGATACTCTACCAAGAGCAAGGCCTACCGGTGCTACAACAAAAGGTTGAAAAAGATTGTGGAGAGTGCAAATGTGAAGGTGGATGAACACAAAGGAAGAACATCAAATCAGAATGGCTATGAATTAGATGGACCAGTTGCTTCTTATGAGGAAAAATTTGAACAAGAAGTCAATCAAGATGAAGAAGAAAAGGATCTAGAAGTTGTTGATAAGACCCCCAGGTATGTAAGAATCAATCACTTTGAAGATCAAATTATTGGAGACAAAGACAAAGGAGTACAAACAAGGAAAAGCGCTACAGAAGAACAAGTGAATTACTGTCTACTCTTTAAAGTTGAACCAAAGAATGTGAATGAATCATGCAATGATGAAAATTGGATTAAGGCAATGGAAGAAGAAATAATGCAGATAGTGAAGAATGAGACTTGGGAATTAGTTCCTAGACCTACTAACAAAAATGGTATTGGAACCAAATGGGTCTTCAGGAATAAGTTGAATGAAAATGGAGTTGTAAGGAATAAAGCAAGGCTTGTGTGCAAAGGATATTCTCAAATTGAAGGAATAGATTTTGAAGAGACTTTTGCTCCAATAGCTTGGATTGAAGCAATCAGAATGTTTCTAGCATTTATAGCCCACAAAGATTTTAAAGTGCATTAGATCGATGTGAAGTTTGCCTTCTTGAATGGTGAGCTAGAAGAGGAAGTTTACATTGAGCAACCAGAAAGATTCCAACTATCAAACCAAAGTGATATGGTATGCAGGTTGAAGAAAGCCTTGTATGGACTCAAGCAAGCTCATAGGGCCTAGTATGCATGATTGGATAAGTATTTATTGCAGTTAAGTTTCAGTAAAGGTACTACTGATAACAATCTCTATTTCAAGATTAATGGTGATCAAATTTTAATTATTGAAGTCTTTGTTGATGACATCATCTTTGGAGGCAATAAAGGTATGTGTATGAAATTTGTTGGTGAAATGCATAAAGAGTTTGATATGTCTATGTTTGGTGAGATGAATTTCTTTCTAGGTCTGCAAATCAATCAATCGATTAAAGGAATCTTCATATCTCAGTCTAAGTATGTGAAAGAATTGTTAAAGAAATTTGGGATGGAAGACTCTAAACAGGTATGTACTCCCATGGTAACTAGTTGCAAGTTAAGCAAATCTGATGAATCACCTAAGAATTATCAGAAAAGGTACAGATCCCTAATTGTAGGATTACTTTATCTAACACAAACCAGACCTGACATTGTGCATGCAGTTTGTCTTGTAGCAATATTTTAGGTAGATCCAAGAGTGTCACATGTAATGGTAGTAAAGAGAATCTTGAGGTATTTAAAACACACTCTAGATCATGGCTTATGGTATCCAAAGGATAATGATTTCACTCTTAGTGCATATACGAATGTTGATTAGGCCAAAGATGTTGATGATAGGAAGAGTACAAGTGGAGGTGACTTCTTCTTGGGTAATAGATTGGTTTCATGCTTGAGCAAGAAACAAGATTCAATCTCTTTGTCAACTACAGAAGTAGAGTATATTGCAACAATATGTTCTTGTACTCAAGTGTTATGGATGAAGCAGACTTTGAAGGATATAAGAGTTGTTTATGAAGATCCAATTGCAATCTTGTGTGACAATACAAGTGCCATAAATATTTCTAAGATTCTAGTGATGCACTCAAGAACAAAGCATATATCTATAAGGTATCACTTTTTGAGAGAGAAGGTGACAGAGAATGAAGTAAAGTTGGAATATGTGTCCACAAAGGACCAGATTGCAAATATCTTCACCAAGCCTCTGCCTAAGGATACTTTTGAGCATCTTAGAGGAAAGTTAGGGGTCATTACCCCTGCTGCATTAAATTAAGATGCATGAGAATGCATCAATCCAATGGTGTTCAAAGTCTCACTTTTTGATCAGGAGAAGTAACTAGATGTGTTGGTAACAGTTCAGTTGGATCAAAGCAGCAGAATGCAAGTATGTGTCCTTTGCCATTGATGTCAAAGGGCAAGAGAAATCATGTGAAAAACTTAGAAGGAGAAAGAATGCAGATGTGTAAGGAGAAAGGGGGAGAATCTTGTCTTAATGGTCTTTTCAGTTTTTGACATCATATGTTGCCATCAATGACAAAGGGGGAGATTGTTGCAAGTATGTGCTTAAGCGGTGCTGTCATTGATGTCAACATATCACTATTGTCATTGGTGTCAACTGTATCCTTATCTTGTTACTTTCCCATAATAAGTTAGATGCTTTGTATTCACTCATGTAATTAATTATAATGTTGAGGATATTGAGAAAATTTGCTCCAGTGGAAACAGGGTGGTGCAGAGTTCCTTGTGTATTGTAGAAATAACAGTCCAGTAGATTGCTCTACATTTTTGTAGCATGGATATCTTTGTCTGTGGATTGGTAGTTGTTTAGAAGCATGTCTAAAGTTACTACATTCCAAGTTTGAGCCTCCGGTATGAAGAGTTAAGTCAGTTTTGTTCACCAGAGTAAAAACTACTTTTTCAGTATGTTCAGTGGCAATAGGAAGAAAGTGTTATGCTCTGCATTCCTCTATATTGAAGTACTTTGGTCTGTGGTTCTAGAATTAAGTCTGGAATTATGTTATGCACCTTCAACTTCAATGGTTTGTGATTTGGTGGTCTACATGCTATTCTTTCCTCATGACAGTGGCTGACAGTATTGTTCTTGTGCTCCAGTTTGAGGAATCTTCATGACATAGTGGTTAGAGATTGTGCAGATGTTTCCTAATGGTTACAATGTGCTTGTGGATGTCTCATGATTGTGTTCCTACTCTTGGATTGGTCAACAAAGTGAAAGTTGGATTGTGAATGAAGAATGTTCCTAGAAGACCTAGTGTTCTTACTAGTCTTGGCCGACTTGTTTGATTTCATCAATTGCGGAGATGCATTGAAGATTTTAGAAGCATGTCATGGCGTAGAAGGTTGGATTTAAGTCCCAGCTAAGGTATGGTGTAATCTACACACATCCTTACATCCTTTCCTTAGAAAATTTGTATTAGGTCTAGACCTATTTCTTTGTGTTATTGTAATGATGACCTTGGAGAATGTTCCAATGGTTGACGAATGTAATGCTGGCCTTGATGTACATTCCAAGATTGATGAATTGTATAAAAGCATGAAATGTAGTTGCAAAAAAGTGTGTGTGTGAAAATGAAGAGGTAAGTAGAAAGATGTGAAGGAGAAGACCAGAGAAGTTTTTGTGCTTCAAAGGAACTGAACCCAGACATGGAGTATATGCTACATAATTAGTTCACCATTTTGGCAGTAAGCTAACCCTTGGAAGTGAGCCACACTTTGGTCGCGAGCCATTTTTTGTAGTGAGAAATTTGGGCAGTGAGCCCTGTAGGTAGTCAACCTCTATTTTTTGGTATTATTATAACTTATATATTTTGTGGGCTAACAACCACCATGGTTTTTCCATTTTAGGGTTTTCCACATAAAAATTTGGTGCCTATTGTGTTGAATGTGTGATTATTATGGTTTCATGCTTTCATGTTTAATTATGATTATCAATAGTTAAGGATTTGATGGTTTGATACTCATAAGAAGTTAAGTTTTTGTGACAACTTATTCACGCCCCCTTCGCCGATCTCAGTTGTCCTATGCATTTCAACAAGGAGATAGTGAGAGAGAGGGTAGGAGGTAGATAGGGGAGGGAAGTAGAGAGTAAGAGAGAGGGTAGGAGGTATAGAGGGGAGGGAAGAAAAGAGTGAGAGAGAAGGTAGGAGGTAGAGAGAGAGAGAGAGAGAGAGAGAGAGAGAGAGAGAGAGAGAGAGAGAGAGAGAGAGAGAGAGAGAGAGAGAGAGAGAGAGAGAGAGAGTAGGAAGTAGAGAGCGGAGGAAATAGAGAGTGAGAGAGAGGGTAGGAGGTAGAGAGGGGATGGAAATAGAGAGTGAGAGAGGGTAGGATGTAGAGATGGGATGGAAGTAGAGAGTCAGAGAGTGAGAGGAGGGAAGTAGAGATGAGAAAGAGAGGAGGGGAGGGAGAGAGGAGTGGAGAGAGTGAGTGTTTTAGTTCAGTATAACATGAGCATGTTATAACGCACTTGCGTTATGCTTTTCCTTGCAAATTTCCAAGCCTTAGGCTTGGATTTTCCTTGGGCTTCCAACCCAAAGGCTTGGACTATGTTTAGGTCATCCAAGGACGTGTCTTTCTAGTTTCTAACAAAATTCTCATAAATTGGAGTGTGCTTCCCATCAGGATTGAACTTTTTTTAATGAAAACTTGATAAAAGTACCACCATAATCTTAAGCTCTTTGTTATCTATCTAACCCTATATTTTTTTCATTTTTTGAGTATGTTAAGGGTTTTATCTTTAATTTATTTTGTTAGTGTGTCCATTTTTTGTCAAAAACTAGTGTCTGGTATTTTTGACTTTTTTTAACCATTCATCAAAATTTTAAATAAATCACATTTTTAGAAACTAGACTCCATTCTACACATATTAAAAAAATTAATTTCAAGTTTGGATTAGTTTTCAAAAAATTTAGGGTGGAGCACACTCAATTTTTAGTTTTTCAAGATATGTCCACTTTTAAAATTAGTTAAAAAATCAATTATTCATGAATAGTTATCAGAAAATTAGGGATAAACTACATGGTGTTAGCTAATTTCTCACCAAAGTGATTTTTTAAGTACTAAAAAAGTGTTAAACATTTTATGGGGAGCACACCAAATGCTATGTTATGTTTTTTTGAGAAAAATGGGACCAATTTGTGTGCTCCCCCTTTTTGACCCCCTTAATCTCAACCATTTTGAAAAAAAAAATAGTAGTTTAGAAACTAAATTTGGAGCACTACGACTCTTGTTTTTGTTGTATCTTCAAATTTTGAGTGTAACTATCTTCAATCTCTCATCCAACATCAGTCTTTCCTAATTTTAGAAAAAAAGTGGCATTTTAAGACCCCCTTTTAGTCCCTCATCTTTGTGAACTTACCCTAATGACTAGTTGAAATTGTATTTGTAGAGTCAATAAGTCTTGAAGATAATTTGTCTCAGATGCACCTTGACCTATGTCATCTATCTCTTCTAAATTCTCTTATTCTTTGGCCTTTTGTGTACCTTCTTCATTCTTTTGTTCCTCATTGTTAATTTTCTTCCCCTTTTGACACTCCTTAGGAGTAATTT
Organism: Cunninghamia lanceolata; assembly: GCA_027924645.1. Taxonomy (NCBI): domain Eukaryota; kingdom Viridiplantae; phylum Streptophyta; class Pinopsida; order Cupressales; family Cupressaceae; genus Cunninghamia; species Cunninghamia lanceolata. The sequence goes on from BSBN01001562.1 coordinate 804,870, forward strand.
CTCTTCTTATTTCAACCTTTCCTGTGTTTTTCAGAGGAGGTCCAACACTGTTTTTATCTTGATCTTCAATGCTTTGAGCCTTAGTAATTTTACGAGTGTCTATATGAGCTAAAGCACCAATATCTTTAGGAAGGCCAGCTTTTTATTCTTCTCAGGCATGTCATTACCTTCCTCACTTTCCTCAGATTGACCAGATAGCTCTTCAATAATCCCCATCTCAATCTTCATCTCATTGAGGACTTCTAAAGTTTTCTTTAATGTTTCCCTTTTCAACTTTTCTATCTCCTCCTCATTTCTTGACATTAGGGTATTTAGTCTCCTTTTAGTCCTAAATTCCTCTGTTAGGATTTTTGAAACTTTGGCTCTGTCTTCTTTAGAAATTGTAGGACAAGCCTTTTCAAATGCACTTTTCTTTATCGCAGCTTCTTTATTTAGTGCATCATTTCTCCTTTTGGTTAGGATGTCATCCAGGCTTTCTGGAAGTTGATGTATGATTTCAATCAAAGCCAGATTGTGTGCTCCCATATAATTGACCATTGCTTCTTCAAGAGTGGATTTATCATTTGCGGGCCTTTCATCATAGATTCTTACAACTTCTTCCAAGGTGCCTTGTATCATAGTATTTATAGTTGCATCTAACTATAGGGAAACATGATTTGGTTTCTTAATCTTCTTGGCTTTACCTTTGCTTTTCTCCTATAAGGTCTCACCTTCTTTTCTTGTTCTTTTCTTCAATAAAGGTGCTTTGTTTGTTTCCTCTTCATCTTCTTCCTCATCTTCAATATTCACTAGGTTTATCTAGCCTTTAGGTTTTACTTCTTCCTCTTCCTTTTCTCTCCTTGTCTTTCTCTTTTGCCTAGGCTTCTTCTTATCAATGGTTTGTATAAGGATCTTAGAACTAGTTCTTTTGGCAAGTGATGAAGATTTGGAAGTTACAGAGGTTGTTGTTGGAGATGGTCTACTTGTTCTTCTTGGAAATGCAGAGGGAGATGTTTGTGCCCCTCCTAAAGAACCTTTAGGAGACTTAAGTATCTTCTCTAAGTTTGTTTTCATTTCCTCAGCCTTGGATTTTGTGTCCTCTGGTTCCTTCACATTCTTCTTAGCATTATTGTACATGATTTCATCATATGTTCCAAACCTCTCAGTAGAGGGATCATTGTGCTTACTAAGAAGTATGTCAGCATACCATACCAAATCAAATTTTGACACCTCATAGGGCAAGGTTGTAATCCAAAATATCCTTAGTTCCACCACCTCCATATAACAATTGTATTTATCAACCATAAAGGTGATATCATTATTGTATTTCTCCACAACCTTGCCAGGTATTCTTTCTCTGGATTGCATGTCAGGCTGAAAGATGTTAAAGAACTGCCAAAATAGAGTATTACACAGCTTATAATCAGAAAAAATTCTCTTATAATATTTGATTTGATGGGCAACTAGTTTACTTGAGTTCCACACTACTCCCTTCATTCAAGGAAATTCATTCAAATAATTAAACATAAGACATATAATTAGAGAACCATACTGGAATCTGTATTTAGTTTCTTTTGTCCTCTTTAAGTTGTCTATGCGTTGTTGAAGAAGTTCATAAAGATCAAAATACTTTCCCTCTTTAACCATCTGGCATGCTATGTGGATTGCTATTGTAGAGGTAGAGTTATCCTTGTTTGTAAAATACATTTTGTATGCAATATTCATGGTTGGATATTAGACCCCCAAGTCATCAATATCATCTACTGTCAGAGTCCTTTTGTCAAATTTGTCTTTGGTGAGCCTAATTACTTCTTCATGCTTTACAGAATTCAAAATAGGCATAGGTCCAAAGGAGCATAAGTCTGTCGACACCTTTATATCTTCCTTTGTGATTGTGTGAGGGTGGTCTAAGCAGAAGATATCTTCATGAATCTGGCTTAGGGAAATTCTTACCCAAGCATCTTCATATCGGAAGTTTGTAAAACCCTTCCAAATGTCTAGGTTTTTGGGGATGATGTTTGCAAACTCTGGTTTTAACTTGAAATCATTTACCAACAAATGGTCATTTCTAAATAGGTGCTGCCATAGTAATGGGTTACACTTTCTGGGACATCCTGATTTTTGTTGAAATCACATATTTTTAGAAAATATAATGATTTAAGCCTTGAAAAGTTCCATTTAAAGGATTTTAATTGAAGAGGGTTTGATCAAACCCCATTAGATTCAAAACCTCTTGGATAGAACCCCGCTAGTTTTAAACCATACCTCTAATGGAGTCTCCACTACACCTTTCAAAATGCTGATAAAAAATTACTTTTGATTTACCTTTTGGGGGATCAAATGAATTCATTTAAAATTTATGTTTTGTAAGTAATAGTCCTTATTATAAGCTTCCCAAAAAGTATATTTTTAAATATATTTAATTTGATTATTATATTTATTTTTTTATTTCTTGTGAATGTAGTTTTTTCACCAAACATCAAATTCCTTATTCTACACACATGGAAAATTAGTAAATTAGTGAAATTTTTTTTTGAAAAATAACTATGCCCTAGGTATTGATGTCCTTGTTTCAACAAAAAAAGAATTGAATTTTGATACATACAGAAAAAGTAATGTTTTATGAAATACACCTATGTCTAAATTATAATTGGTTTGACTTCAAAACATAATTAAAAATATATTCAACAAAACATTATGAAACCAAATGCATGCCCTATTTATTGGTGTTATCGATCTAAATTCAAAAGAATTAGAATTTTATCCTTTGTAGAAAAAAAGTTATGTGCTATAGAATACACATCACTTTAAAAAAATGTTATTTACTATTAAAAACTAGTTATCAAAGGAGATGCAAAAAATTTTACAATTTAACTCCAAATTTAAAATATATATATATATATATTTAGAATCTACAAACAAAATATAACAAATCACTAGTTCACATCATCTTCAAATTCCTAACAGTTTAGTGGCTATAGGTGTCAAAAAGTGAAGATTTAGTTCAAAATGTTGATTTCAATGTCATGTTTGGCCAAAAAGTGTAACCCATTATTGTGGGATGACCCAAATTGTTCAAGTTTAAGATGATCAAACTCAGCAATTGGTGAGTGAATGTAAACATGGACATCCTCTGTATATAACACATTTAGAGGAAAATGTGAGAATGTCCCATCTTCATCAATTATAGTTGATTTGAAAGGATGCTTCTTGAATCTTGGTCTTATCCTTTCAATTATATCTATCGCCACTGGAGTTGTCATTGTAATATCTTCAAAAGATAGGGTTTTAACCAAAAAATACCTAGATGTGTGGTGATAAATCTTGATCGATCGAATAGTTGAGTGATTTTAGTTCTCCTTTAGCTCTTCAAATCTTTTGTCTTCACTCAAATGTGATAAAAATTGATCAAGCATCACTTATATAAACATTTCACCAAACAATTCTCCGCATTAATTACAGTCTCTATGTTAACCTAATTTGCTTACTTTCATATCAGAACCTTATGAATCTTCACCAAACCTCTGCAGATCATTCAATTGCTCCAAAAATTTTGTTCAGTTCATTTACATGTCAGATACTTTCATCTCCATGAAGAAATGATGATGGATTTTCAAAAACAACTCCCCTTGAGTCCATGTGACCTCTTGGTAGAAGCCCTTATCACTGTGAACCCTAAAGTCATCCACAATCTGCTGCATTTGAAGATTTTTCACCAGAATTTTCATTAGACTTTTTCAATTTATTGTCTTATCATTCATATGCTAGAACTGATCAATATGATGAGAACTCAAAATCTTTTATGTTCAGGGGTTTGAAAACCTCACTATTGTAACTCCCCCTGACCAAGTATTTTACTTTTAATTATTGGAGGATCCACCTGCACTAGGAAAAGGTCCAGAAACATCTCTAGCTTCCTTCTTCTTCCATACTTCGTTTATTTCCACCTTTTGTGGAGAAACATCAATGAGTTTCATGTACTTTTCACAGTGCCTTGTTTGATTTCTTTCATAACATGTCCACTTTATTTGCTGAGCATTTCCATTTCTTCTTTCCCTTGATCTGTAGTTTGTTGCTTTGTGGCCAAACTTATTACAAGTATAAGAGTATCCATAAAATGATTGAGTATTATCTTTGTTATACCTTGGCATTCTGCTTCTGCACTCATTTGCCCTATGCCCCATCTTATTGCAAGCATAAAACTAAATAGATTTTTGGCTCATCTTACTTCTACATTTAGAAGCTCTATGACCAATTTTGTTGCAAGTGTAATATCTTAAAGCATTCATTTTGTTTCTACACTCCACATCTTTGTGACCAAACTTATTACAAGTAAATAAATTGTCATTGGAGCCTTGAAAATACCTGATGTGAGTTGGTTGCCTTGTAGGTTGAGGATTTTTGAAATTCTTCTTCACATTCTTCCTTTGTCTTTGGATAGGGGTGAATTCATCTTCTCTTGTAACTCTGTAAACTTTTTCTTTGGAATCTTCAATGTATGCTTCTTCTTTCCTAGTTTAAGACTTTCCCCTTGAGTGAAAGTTATCATATAAGTTTTCAAAGGCTTTGATCATAGGACTTTTTCCCTTTTCATAACGAAGTCATATTTTTTCTTTTGTTGGCTTTTGGGAGCTTATTATTTCATCAATAATATCAGTTCCTCCATTCAGTTTTAGTCCCTTGTCAATCTATTCTTGTGCCTTTTCCAGTTCTTTTCCTAGAGTGACAACTTCTTCCTCAAGTTGAGCATTTAGTTGATTCCTCATTGAGATTGATGTTTAAGAAATATTCAATTCTTTTTTCTACTTCAATTTTGAGATCATTTCTTCTATCTCCTTGAGCTTGTCACTTCCTCTATCACCTTCTATCAAAGTCTTTAGCTTGCCTATTTCTTGTTTTGATTCTTTGGCCTTTGGCTTCAATTTGTCAATTGTTTCTTTTGTCTTTTCAAGCATATCTTCATATTCCAAGTTTAGTTATTTTGCTTCTTCTAGATCATTGAGAGTAGATTTGAGTTCATCTTCAAGATCTACTTCATTTTCATTGGACTCAAAGTCCTAACCTCCAGGTTCCATAACTTCTAGATCCATTTCAGGTGCAAATATATCATTGTCCAACACTTCAAATTCCATGTGTTCAAGTGGAGGATCTACCTCAGTGGTCAATCTTCTCAAAGGTACTTGGCTCTAAAACCAATTGTTAAACATAATGGGGTGCTAAGAGGGGGGTGAATCAACACACTTAAAAAATTTACTCAAACATTTTTTGATAAAACTGAATAACTTTGAAAACATAAAGGAAAACATGCAATTTAAGAATCAACACATAACTCCAAAGATTTTACATTGAAAACCCTAGAATAGGCTAAAACCATGGTGAGAGTTCACAATATATTATGCTCACTACAAAAGTATTTCAACTTTGTGTTAGGGCTTCAACCCAAGGAAGTAACTACTTCTTGATTACAACTTTCATTTAGAGCAACTCACCCAAGGAAGCTACCACTCCCTAAAAGCTTAGCTCACTGCTTATTGAATTTACACAAATGATAGTACATATATAAGGACTGATGTGATGATTACATTTGTTGTATGGTGATGGTGCGGTCCTCTATTCTTGCTCAATGCTTGTCTTCAAACTGATTTTGTACATGATTTCATATCTTTATTTCTGCTCTACTGTATTCACCTTCCTACTTCTTAACCTTTCAAAATAATTATTTCAGCTATATATATCCTCCGCAAGACCTTCAAACATTGGTTAGGTTAGCATCCATATTAATATTGAATGTAATGTGTAGCTAGTCAATGCTCAGCCTCAATACATACAAAGTGGTAACAAAGTTGTTGCAGACCTTAGGGCATTATGAGAAACATCAAGACACACCTTTCCATACCTTTCAAACTTGGAGAAACTAATCAGGAGCCTCTGCATCAGGTACTTAACCAGTCGACTCAAACTGCTTAACACTGCCAACTATTCATCTTTCACCAACCGAGGAGAAGCCAAAAGCTCAATGCAGACCAAGAATTTGATCATACAGGAGCTCAATAACATCCATACATCTCACTGAATAAGTGTCATACCAAACTATACATCCACAAGAAAAGAGATAGATCAATCAATAGAAACAAAGTCTTTTGGACCTTATGTGATGCTTCACAACCCAAAATATGATGTTGCAGTCAAGTACAGGCTTTGAAATCTTTTGGGAATGATCATATTAGATATCATGTATACAACTCAGTAGATCCACACACCTCTGTATAGAGTTTTTGGAAGAATTCAAGAATGGCTTAGGTACATAGAGTTCCAGAGGACAATTATACTTACAACTTTACAAGTACAAATATGACACTTTGATGTGTTACTAGAAAATGAGATTTATCTACATGTGAATCATACATGATGTTCCTTGGACCATATACTACCTTTGCACAAGCTTTGATAATAGATTTATACATGTTTCAGCTTTTGAAGAACTTGACTTGTGTATTCAGGGTCCAGAATACAATGTGATACCTTTGTCACATGATTAATGTCTTTGTAGACCACTAGAACACTTGAAACTTCATCATAGCATATACCATACTAATCTTTGTCATTCCTTAGAACCACATGACAAATATATCTCTGATGTACTATTCCTTGTAGCTTTTCATGCTAAATAAGTGAGAGATTGAAACCTTGAATATATCAAGTCAATACATGTTAGAAACTATTCATTAGAACCACATGGCCAAATCTTTCTTTGTGGACAAGTGAAGACCAATTCAAGTTGACTCTATGATAGGATTTACACTGAGAATGCCTTAGACACTTTTCTACTTCTTACCCTTGAGTGCAGTACTCCCAACCGATGAGATATGTATATGTGTATGCAGGAATCACACAAAGATATGAGTGTTTACCTCTACATCATGTACAAGCCCAAAAATCCACACTTAGACTATTTTCTCTTCTCCAAACTAAGTTTCCTTAACCATACTGACTTCTATTATGTTGACATCAATGTGTGCTATGTTGAAATCAATGACAACACATATGGCCAACACTAAATACTGCTCCTTTCCCCTTTTGTGGGAGTGGGCCCTTGCTCCACAGCTTTAGAGAAAGACTAATTCAACATTCAGAGCACACAAATATAGAACTACACGCCTTTATTTATGATTTCTCAAAAAGCTGGATTCTTTAAAAAACAAAAATATATTTGATTCTTTAAAATTAATCTATATCCTCCATATTTTAGGGCTCCCTATATATCAGTTGTATCTTGTTGATATATATCTCTAGAGTCTTATTCTTATAACTATTTATTTTATACAAGATAAAAACCATTTATTCATCATTCTGAACATGGAACTACTACTTCTAGAAAAAGTCATGCAAAGACCAAAGAAAATTATTAGAGTGGCACTAACTATGTCACTTTAAGCAATAGTTCAACTTATGTTTAAACAAGTTGTGAAGGTCACTGATTAAAAAGAAATGACATAAAATAACAGTTTGGTAAAATTCTATAACTTTTGCATAAATAGTCAACTAGTGATTTCCCTTCTTCAACAGATCAGTGAAAACAAGAATAGAAGTCACTTCATCTTGCAATAATTCATGGGGTACATGATGGTACGCTATGATATAGTCTTCCTCAAAATCTATGTAGTCTTTTGTATAGCTCTGAAATGCTAAGAGCACCTCTAGAGCTTCTGCAACAACTCTTCTCTGGATCTCTAGAGTTGACATGAACTTCTCTGGAGCCTCATGAAGACCTTACTACTTACAATGAAAGGGATTCATACAATCAAAAAAATGTTTTTGTATATCCTTTATTAGTAGAAACTTGCAACATGAAACAATCTAATTCCAGAAGTGACTGCAATATTACATCTACTATTAAAACAATTAAATGAGGTTTTTAAATTTTTTTAAGGTTAACCAAAAGATGGAGTGGATTTAGGGTAGGAAAGGAAGATATATTTGTAAATTTAGGTGAGCTCTCTCTTGACCTCATCATTAATATTGCTAGAATACTCTCTTAAACACTATCAATAACCCCTACTTGCTCCTTTAAAACTCCTAGAGCATTCTTTATAGGTGCAAATTCAAATGAATGGATGGTTGTTTGTAAATACAACCAAATATGATATGAACATCTCTTATAAATGGTTGTTACATTGACTATCCACATACTCTAAACTATCATCATAAGCATATGCAAACATAGTTCACATCAAACTAAATCATTTCTAATATCTACGACAAATAGTAGCATTTAAAGTCACACATAAAGAGTTATAGAATATGGTAGTTGCACATATGTTTTTGTAAGTATAGAAAGGAATAGCTTTGGTTATGTTTCCATCTAATAAGAGTAGATAGTGAGGTGTTGAGTGCATTCCCTTGTTGGAGTTTTCTACTCTTTTAGGTTTTCCTTAGCAAAATATATGGTACTATGTGTTAATTCTTGCATTTGCTCTAATTTACATGTTTAGATCATTGTAATTGTGTGCTTCTGGATCAAAACTAAGTAACAATATTTTCTCTCAATTACAATATTGTGGACTGTGGAAATCTGATTTCTATTATGTTTAGATCATGTTTGATTTATTATTTAAGCATTTTAATAGTATCATTGGTTGGATAAATCCATTAGGAAAAAGTATTAAGAGTATAGAGTAGCGCCAATATTATAAATTCATAGTTGGTAGACCACTAGGGTTATGAACCTAGTGAGTTATGGATTAGTGGTTAGAAGTATAATGTTTGAGGTGGTAGAGAGAAATTTAAAGGGCTAGTTATTACCTTGATAGTGATATGCTTTCCTTTTCTAGAAGTGTTTTATTTGTAGTTTAGATATCGATAGTTTATCCTCAGTGGTGACTTCATTCTTCTGGGTGACCATTTACATCTTTCCAAGATAGTCTACATATGTATTGTAAGACTTGTTGAGGCATTGTAAAACATATATAACAATGGATTAGAGGCATGAAGATCATAGATTACTCTTCTTAGAGTTCTTAATTATTTGAGGATTTCTCTAGAGTATCTTGTGTTGCATGTTTCTATTAGTGATGTAAGATTGTGTTTATTTTTACATTTGAGATGTTTTTGTTTTAGTCCTTTAATACATGTGTCAAAATGATTGAAAGCTGTTATACATGGTTGAATGCATACAAATATAGTTTGAGAGTGTGCCACTTTTAAATCCACATTTGATGTACTAGATTATGGCATAACTACATAATTTTATGGATCAAGCAGTATCAAATCCATTCCTTCTCTAAGACTAGAAGGAAGTGGTACCAAGTAGGTTGTTTCATTATGCCTAATTTGCTAACATCCAACGGTATATGGTGGTTTTCTAATTAACTGCATGGTAGAGGGTTGGAGATCAAGAAGCAGTATATTAGTGTACAGAGTACCATGGGCTACAGCTAAATTTGAAAACCAGAGCAAGAGCCAAGAGCTAAAGCTAGTGCCATTTGAGCTAGGGCTAAAGCTATAGTGAGTGCCAGAGGTAAACCTTGAAGAGGTGTAGAAGTATCATGAGTTTGTTGGACCATGTAACTTTAGTTGTCCATACATGAGGGAGTGAGCTTAATTCAAGGAGAGTTTCATATTGATTTAGTGGGACTAATAGAACAAAACCCCTTTCTACTTCATTCTAGAGATGATGAAGGTTTCAATAGTTAAGCTAAGCATGGTGTTGCTAGTTCATCATGGTTTCATTACTACAATGGTTTAAATCCATAAAGAGGAAAGATAAAGTAGATGATATATAATCCTTGTATCAATATTCACGCCATTAGAAGGTTGTTACATGTAGAGCTATAAGTGATTCCTTCAAAGAGAGAGAGAGATGTCACAAGTGTAGTACAAATCACTGACCATTTGAGTTGAGACCGTTAATGCCATCAGGGCACAATGCATTTCTAATCAACCTTAGATAGGATACTCTCAATTTAGATGGATGGATGTGAGAGTTATCAATTTTGACTTTTAGTCTTGAACCCTAAATACAATTTGATAGTTTTGGTGAACAAGTGGGTCAAGCTATAGAGCACCTAAAGAAAGTTTTAGAATACCTATAGCAAGGAAGAATAAAACTTGTAACATGCTAATTAACACTTGTAGTAAGGCTGCAAGGCACTGCTACGATAAATAGTAGAATTTAAAGCCACATAAAAAGAGATATGGACATAGCGCATGCAGCATGCTGGATGATGCTGCTGTAAAATAGAGTTTAAAAAACAGAGACATAACGTAATCATGCCAACAGAGCTATCTTTATGAATATAAAAAACGTAATCATGCAGTTAACGAGAATGAATAACACTTGGCTGCTACACTGCGCACCTCAGATTTGGAGAATCATGCCGACAGAGCTATTTTTAGATGGTTTTTCCTTCGATTGTGCGGGTGCCAATAAATAAACGATAGCATCTGTTTTAGGATCTCCAACCATTTATTAATTTATCTGATAGATATTAATTGTGTATATGCAGGCAATATACTCCCTGTTGAAGGAATACATCGTGGAGAGATTGCATAAAAGTGGGAGGACTGTATACACTGGTTTGAGAGGAATAGTTTTTCTAGCATAAGTTAAGCTGTCACTGGAAAGAGTTTTTAACATTTATTGAGCTCAAATAGGTGTGTACCAGGTTGTTAAGTTACAATATGTGCATCTCCTATTTGAAAGTATAATCTTGATAACATTTGCGTTCATAGACGTTTGTTAGATAATAACAATAGCAGTAGTTATGCAAGTGCTGATATTGCTCGAACGTCATAGAAATATTCTTCTTCTGCAGATAGCACAGTATGTGGCAACTTGCATAACTACTGTTATTGTTATTATCCAAACTCTCAATGGTTCCAGGAACAGTTTCACAGAAGAAGTATATTGCTCGAAAGTCGTAGAAATATTCAAATGTAAGCTTCTTTCACCCAAGGTACGAATCACATTAAGCTAATGGCTCGTACAAAGGTTTTTTTGTTTAGTTTTTCTTGTTCATGATGTTTCTATTTGCAATTTGAGACATGATTTATTGATTTTATCGTGGTTTAAGATATTAGTGTGCTTCGTTGTTACATCATCTTCAATATCTTTTCACCTTTGGCTGTGGCTGCGTTTGAAGCAAGAGTGGTGTTGACAAATATCTTGGGATATACTGTATTTAGGGGGAAGATTTATACTTCCTTTTTAAAATGAAAAATTACTTTTTCACTAAACATTTATCAAAGATATATCATACAAATAATGAAAGTTTTTATGATGTTGATGTTAGATGTGAAGTCTCGCTGTTCATTTCATCTTCTCTGTTTTGAAATATTTCTGTGTAATTAAGAAAAATAGATTGGAAATATTTCTATGGATCCGTGTGTAAATGTTTTTTTGTTTTGATTAGCATATGTGCATGGGACTGTGGCGGTTAGATGGTTGTGGGTTTTGTTTTTTGAAATCTCAGGTCTGAATAAGGCATTTGTGTTGGCTGTTAAAGGTTAATTTTGGCCAATAAAAATAGGATAAATATTTACCTCTTTTTGTTGCACTCTACTTAAATATCATCCACTTCAATGGTAAAACATTCAATAGTAATTTTACACCTCATTCACAATAAAAAGTGGTAAATATTTGTCTTATTTTTATTGGTCCAAATTAACCCTTGACTGTTGAAGTGGATGATATTTAAGAATAGCTTGTTTGTTGTGAATGAGGTGTAAAATAGCTATTTGCTGTTTGACCATTAAAGTCGATGATATTTAAGTAGAGTGGTATTTCCAACCTAACCTATTAATGAGACTTATTTGTAAAAACAATTTACTGATTTTAATATATGTCTGGGTGTCTTCCACCCTTTTATTAAATAATAATAATAATAGTAATAAAACTGTTTATATGTGTAGACGAGACTATTCTGGGGAACAACATGGATCTGTATAATGGATTGATCCTATGCAATGCTAATACTATGGAGCAAATACAGAGCCTTGAGCGAGCCTTTGACAGTCTCGTAAAATATTTGTATTAAATTGCTAGGTTTTTTTTTTTGGCTTGTGCTTTATCGGCTGCCTGTGTATTGATAATCTAACTCCCTTTTGTGTGATGAGTTTGCTAAAATGACCAGAGTATTTATCATTCACAGAAAGTTTAATATTTTTTAAAATAAAAAATAACAGCTCTGTTACTTTTTGGAAAATTAGTTAGTAATTGACTAGATAAAGTTCAAACTCTGCACCATACTTTATTTTGAAAAAATTGCAAGCGTACATATTATTATATAGAACCGTTTCTCTCACATGGACCCTTTTTTTCTAATATTCATGAATTTCTCTGCTCAACGAAATAGGCTTATGCACCTTGCATTGACAAAGTGGTGACAATCAATCTAAACTTCCATTTTTTTTAATAAATTGAAGTGATTGTTAAGTAGATATAACTATTCAATAGTTTTGGTATTTGAATAGATTGATCTTTTCTCCCCTCTTATGATTTTGGTTTTTGTTTTTATAACAGGTAACCAATTCTGAATTGGAAGCTTCATCCAACATAGCTGCTCCATTTTTTTTGGATTATACGACATATCATCATCAGTCAATAACAATGTTAATAGATCCAACCGTACAAATCTTGCTGGAGTAGTGCAACCAATGCTGCTAACACTTCCACTCCCACATCTTGCTCTCCAAGAACCCGCTTCTGATCAAAGTTTATGGATTCCAAGGACAGTCTGGCACTTAGAACCAAGGCCTAATTTGTCTGTCAAGCAATTTTTTTTGACAGTTATCTCTTTGAAGTTTCTCTTCACATACTAAGTCTTACATTATTTTAGAAAAAATATATAGAATCAATTATTTGTAGTTGAGCTTCCCTCTCTCTGTGATGTCCTAGCCAGTTCTAGATTTTGCATGTTACTCTCAAGGTGCAACTTTTGTTTCAGTAGCTCAATCATTCTATCTTGGCTTCTTTGAATTTCCATCAATGTATCTTAAAAAAATTTGCCTTTCTTTCGTTTTGTCAAAGTTCGCAAAACTCCCTCATCGATTCATAGGTTGATAGGATCACAAATTTGATACCACTGTAATAACTTGTATTGAATGTGGATAAAACAAACCCTGAAATGTTAAACAATAAATATTTTTATACTTTTTAAATATTTCTTCAGAACATTACATAAGCAAATTGAGATTCAGAAAACTAATACAACTTACCAAACATACCCACATGCAGAATTGGACACTATTGGTATTCCAAATGTAAGAGGTGTCATCCTCAAGAACCCTGATCATGTACTTGTATTTCGACAATAGCTTTTACTTTTGTTGCATCCACTTCTATGCCTCATCGTGACACAATGTATCCAATGAGTTTGAGAAACATTTCTTTGGGTTAAGATGCACCTTGTATTCTTCTAATCGGTCAAATATCTTTGCTAGGACATCCAAATGATCTTTTCTAGCTCTTGATTTCCCTAATAAGTCATCCACATAATCCTCCATGATGTTATGAAACAAATCATGGAATATGACAGTTGTGGCCCTTTGATAGATTGCACTTGCATTTTATGACTAAAAGGCATGATGATCCAACAATAAGTGTTCCATGCACAAATGAATGTCATTTTGTGTTGGTCTTCCTCAATGATTCTTATCTAATTATAGCCTAAAATCCATCCATGAGTGAAAACATCTCATGTAAAATTGTCAAGTCTACTATGATGTCAATGTTTGGTAGGGGAAGTCATCTTTGGGGCATGCTTTGTTGAGGTCCCTGAAATTTGTGCACATGTGGATGCCCCTAGTGACTTTTTCTACCAATACAATGTTTGAGATCTATTCAGGATAGTCAATGGGTCGAATAAAACCAACATCTAAGAGTTTCTTAAGTTTGGCTTTGACAAAAAGTGTGACTTGAGGATTCATTTTTCTGAGTTTTTGCTTGACCGGCTTCACATCAGGATGCATTGTGAGGCTATGTACCACTAGTGTTGGGTCTAGACTAGGCATGCTAGCATATGTCCATGCAAAATTATGGCCTTTCTCTCTCTAAAAAATGCCAAAAATACTGCTTGTTTTGTTGAGGTGAGGGAAGCTACTCGAAAGATGATCTTTGGTGACTCTTTTGTCCCCAGGTTCATTAATTAAGATTCTTCCACTAATATATACTAGTATAGAAATAACAATATGACTGAAAAAACTACTAAAAACTACTTATAAATGACCAAACATGGTCACGTGGCCATTAGTAGTTTATTGTCAATCATTTATAACATGACCAAATTGATGACTAAACCATTTTTAGTCATTTACTGGTTGTTTTGATTGATTGATTTGGTGGTATATTTAGTCATTGATTGTTGTAATCTGGTCACTTATTTAGTCATTTTTATTCACTAATTTATGTCCATTGGTAGTGTATTTAGTCATTAATTTTAATCATCATTTTGATCAATTTGGTAGTATATTTAGTCATTTTTATTCATTGATTTAGCACTGGTCATATATTTAGTCATATTTATTCACTATTCACTAATTTCTATCAATTGGTAGTATATTTAGTCAATTTAATTATTAATTGACATCAATTAGTAGTATATTTAGTCATTTTGAAGCTTGCATTTAGTCATTAGTATATTTAGTAGTATATTTTGAAGGTTGCACAATGAAATAGCTTTGAGAAGGTAAAAACAACTTGTTTTATTGATAAAAAATGCTTACAAACAACATACAGATCTGAAAATAAGTTACAATGCTTTCTCTTTGCTAAAAAAAACCTTCTTCGTTATAATACATAGGTCAAAGAATGAGCAAGATACTAATTTTATGAGTATCACTGAGCATAGAAGCACAAGGACATTCATAGATGTCTTCTTCACAAATCCATGACTGTCCCATGAAGCTCACTATCCTAGTTCAAGATCACACTGTCATCTCTATAGAGATCCTATCTCATGCACCCAACTTGCTCTAGTTCATAAGCTGTCACTATGAATTGTTACTAGGAATAAACTGTCCTTATCACTGATGATTATGCCTCTGATGACTGTCATCATTAGTAGGTTGCCTTAATTATCATGGACTATTATTCAACATTGCCTTATGACTAGGCTATTCATTATCCTAATCAAACTTGTAGCTTCTTGAAATGCATTGTCCAATCACTTGTCAACCTATTGTCATGCATTTTCCCTTTATAAATAACAATGCCTCATGACTGCTACTACCTAGCTCATTATTCTGGCATACTTTCACTTGTACTCTGCCTCCCATCATCGTAGAACATTGCCCCTCAACTATTGAATGCCTTGGCTACCTTTGACATCATTGTATCTTTTCCAAATTCCTTGAAAATAATTCATCACTACTACTGATACCTAGGTATGCACTCTATGTCGAAAATAATCCATCACTACTACTGATACCTAGGTATGCACTCTATGTCATCTGCCAGACTGTTACAAGTTCACACAGTCCATCATTGGTCCTGTCACTTATCACATTACTATCATGAACAACTGTCATATCATATCATCACCTCTATTATAGAGAAACACTGGAGCACTTTTCTTCTCTCTCCGGGGGCTATCTACAACTTTAAATTTGCAAGAGTTAATATTTTCCATCAGCAGTTTTGAGAAATACTGGAGCACTTCCAAAGAAGTTCTTTTCTTTTCTCTAAAGATTCTATTGTTGTGTTCCTTCCACAAACTCCAGACAAGATGAGGGGGAATTTGAGTCTACAGTTCTTTAGAGATTGGTAACACCAGGCTAAAAGGGGGCTTCCATTCCCAAACCATCATCTCCATATTAACATCTAGGGCCCAACTTAGATTCAACTTCTGAAGGGTTAAACCCCAAACCTCCTAGGCAAAGCTATGTTGCATAAATAGATGAGTCGATGACTCCTCCACTTCACAAAGGATACATCTAGTTGGTAGTTGGAACCCTCTTTTTTTCAGGTTATCTAGTGTTAGAACTTTATTATGCATCAGAGTCCACCAAAAGAAATTGACCTTAGGAAAAAGCTTAGGAATCCAGATCTTTTTCCATACTCCAATCTCTCATAGGTCTAATAGTAGACCATAAGCACTTTTGACCATGAACAAGCCCTTATTGTCTTTGTCCCAAACCATCTTATCTCTCTTGGGAAAGAGAGAGAGTTTGTAACCTTCAAGCTCTTTTTGTAGTTGAGAGGCCACTTTTATCTCATAGTTATCTTGGGCATAAGTAGAGATCATCTTCCAGGTCTGGAGACCCCCACAAGTCCTAATGTAGTCAGTGACTTTGATGCCCAAGGCCTTGCAGATCCTACCTACAATGCTGCCATACTTTGTATCCATCAGAGGTTTATCCCTCATCCATCTATCATTCCAAAAATTAACCTCCCAACCATCACCAATCCTCCTTTTTAAACCTTGTCATAGAAGGCCTCGAGTTTTAATAGTCCCATTCCAAATAACTGATCCTTTATGAAGACTAACCTCCGAAAGGAGTCTTCTGCAATATCCTCCATTAAGATACTTGGCCATCATGATTTCCCCCCAATTAGAACTACCTTGAATAAGGTTCCACCCAATCCTAGACAAGAGAACCCTATTCATCAAATGAATTCTTCTTAGACCCAATCCCCCTTGCCATCTAGGAGTGCACACTTTCTCCCACCCCACAAGAGCAATTCTTTTCTTCTCTTCAACCCCAGACCAAAGGAACCTTTTTTGAATCTATTCTATCTTGTCAGCCACATTTCTAAGGATTTTAAAGAGGCTGAACGCATAGTTGGGCATCCCCTAAAGAGAGGCCTTGAGAAGTTGAAATTTCCTAGCCTGACTTAAGAGGGCACCCTTCCAGCTGGCCAGTTTTCTCTGAATTCTTTCCACCAGCCCTTTCCAGAAATCCATGGTAATCTTAGTGGTGGTGAGGGGGAGGCCCAAATAAGTGGTCGGTAGCCTTTCACTTGAGCAACCCAATATTCTAGTTATTTTCTACTGAAGCTATTCTTGAGTATTTAGGAAATAGATATGACTTTTCTCAAAATTAATTCTCTGACCTGAAACCCTCTCATAGTTCTTTAGAAGTTCTTTCCACCTTATAGCTTCAATGACTGAGGCCAAGCCAAACAAAATAGTGTCATCCACGAATTGTTGAATAACCACATTCTAAGCTGTTGAGGCAAGTTTGATCTCGCAGAGAGTCCCCTGTATTAATAGATTACAAGTGTTTCTTCCCAAAACCTCAGCAATCAAAATGAATAGGTAGGGTGACAAAGGGTCACCTTGTCTGATGCCCCTTCTAGAAGGAAAAAAACCTCTTGGAGAGCCATTGACCAACACTAAAAATCTAGCTGTGGATATGCATTCTTCAATAATGTTGATGATTTTTTCATTGAAACCAAATTTTTTGAGGACTCTTAAAAGAAAGTCCTAGCTAACCCTATCATAGGATTTGGATATATCTAATTTAAAAATCATACATGGGGCATTGTTCCTATGGATAGAGTGAATTATTTCATGGGTGGTGATGGTTGTGTCAAGAATCTACCTGCCCAAGACAAAGCCCTTCTAATTCAGGGCAATGAGTTTCTCCAGAAGGGGATGTAGTCTAAGGACTAAAATCTTGGTGAATACTTTGTAGACCATGTTGCAAATAGTAACAGGCTTGAAGTCTGTCATGGTCCTAGCCTCAGTCTTCTTTAGAATTAAGGCAATATAGGTGTTGTTCAACTACTGTAAGAGTCTTCCTGTTCTAAAAAAATCATGAGCCGCCAGGAAGACATCATTCCCAACAATCTTGGTGCAAGTTATGCATGACAAAGTATTGGAATATGTTCTAGCAGAGTAAGCTAGTGTTGAAGGCCTATTGGAATGCTCCTCATTCCTCTGGAAGTGAATGGTTGCCTTTGCAGTTTTAAGGACATGTTCATGGATGTACATTACATGCTTCCTTCTAGTTTCAAGGTTCTTGGTGGTCTGCAACTCATTTTTCCAAATGACAACATGTTGCAAAGTGTTCTAGTTAATTTGGTGTTCTCAATGTTCATGATTAAAGTTATGCAGTACAAATCTTTGATGTGTAGAGGTAAAGAAGTGTTTTATGATGATGCATGAGCCATGTAGACTCATCTAGAATATTTTCATGAAGATCTTTTTTTTTCTAGTATTGCACAAGGTTCTCAAGTTGTTGTGGTTGTTATGCTTCAAGCTTTCCTAGGTTTT
The DNA here is from genome assembly GCA_027924645.1 of Cunninghamia lanceolata. Classification (NCBI taxonomy): domain Eukaryota; kingdom Viridiplantae; phylum Streptophyta; class Pinopsida; order Cupressales; family Cupressaceae; genus Cunninghamia; species Cunninghamia lanceolata. Next base: position 823,064 of record BSBN01001562.1, read on the forward strand.
GGTTAAAGCTGTCCTAATTTCAATTGAGTGGAGCATGTGGATGTAATTCCTTGGTGTTTGAAGTTGTGAAGGATGTTTTGGACCTAGTAAAGCAAGCTTGGTATCTGCAAGGCATGGGTTTTCTACTAGTGTAACATGCGATGTTGTTTAGGTCTTATCTTCTACATGTTTCATGTTGTACACTATCTGGCCGACTTGTAAATCTATTTCTCATGTTGTCTCTAGCTGAAAAGTGCTATAATCAATGTAATATAATGTATAAGTAGTGAATCAAATTGAGTTAGGTGTGCGTGATTGCAGAAAGATTGATAGAGATCGCATCCAAGATAAGGAGTAGATTGAATGTATTTTGATGTGCGACTGGAGGAGAAAGACAAGAGGTTTTTAATGTTGTCTTGACTCATCTTGAAGACATATTTGTGATAGTGATCAAGTACAGAGTGTGCCTAACTGATCAGATCATCAAAAGGAAGTGTGAAGAGGCAGAAGTGCAATCATCAAAGGTGTGAGTTTTCAATGTCAATTTTTAGGCAATAGAAGGATTGTCATACTGTAATCTTGTGTAAGTGTGTTCTCAATTCAGGGAGTAGAATCTTCCTTAGGAGTGACCCTAAAACAAAGTCTTCATGGAGTAGAAGCTTCCTTAGGAGTGACCCTAAATCAAACTTATCAGGGAGTGGTAGCTTCCTCGGGTTGTAGACATAAAACTAAGTTATTATTTTGAGCTTCATATATTGTGAGTTAATCCTCACCAAGGTTCTTCCCTTCTAGGGTTTTCCACGTATATCTGGTGTTATGTGTTTATGTGCATTATGTTAATCTTTCATGTTCATGTTAATGTTGTAATGTTTAAGGTTTAATTCTACTCCAGATAAGTTGAAGTTGTTAAAGTTGAAAATTGTATAGATATTGATTCACCCCCCTCTCAGTATCATTATGTGTCCAACAATTGGTATCAGAGCCAAATTCCTCTAAGGGAAGCTTTAGTGCTTAAGGAAGGTCTTGGATAAAACAAAGTGGAACTAGGAAGATGCCTAGGTTTGATGGAATCAATTATGCTTTTTGGAAGCTAAGGATGAAGGCTATATCAACTCTCTAGGGTGTGGTGTTTTGGAATCTATCAAGACTAGTTACAAAGTTCTTGCTACTATTCCTACAAATGTAGATGAAGTCACGAGATATGATAACAATACCAAGGCAAAGTTCGCTATCATAAGTGGATTGGTTGATTCAAAACTTTCAAAGGTAATGAGTTGCAGCTCTGCTAAAGAAGTTTGGAATAAACTTGAAACCATTGATGAAGGAGATAAGAAAGTAAAGCAAGCCAAGTTGCAGATCTTCAAGAGTAGATTTGAGAACCTAACAATGTTAGAGAATGAAGACATTGCTAGATATATGCTCTAGGTGAATGAAGTGGTTAATGGTATCACAGGTCTTGGTGAAGAAATAAAAGAGGATGAAATTGTGAAGAAGGTTATGAGATCTCTTCCCAAATCTTACAGTCATAAGGTATCTACTATTGAAGACAATGCATACTTGGATACATACACTATAGACCAATTGTTGGGCTCCTTAACTGCATTTGAAATGAGAGAATTTGGCAGTGATTCTCCAAAGAAAGTTGTATTCAAAGTCAATATGAAGACAAAGGAAGAAGTTAATGATGAAGATGAGATCTTTGATGAAGATGAAGAAAACTTTGTGAGAAGACTAAAGAAGTGCACTGGTGAATATAAAGGTAAGTTACCCTTCAAATGTTTCATTTGCAGAAATGTTGGTCATTTTTCTTCTAAATGTCCTTTCAAAGAATCAAGGAGTAGTAACAGAAGAGATAAGTTCAAGAGAAGTCTGTATTCCATAGAAAGCAAGTATTCTTTAGATGATGAGGATCATGATGATTCAAATGATGAAACACTTTTCATGGATCTGAGTGTTGGTAATAGAAAAGATGATGCTAGTAAATGTGAGAAGATTGATGCCTTGCAAATAATTCAAAATAATGAAAAATCAATGGTTGTATCGACTACCTTTCATGCAAGAGAAGAATCCAAAGCATGAATAACTGACAGTGGATACTCAAATCATATGACTGGTGATAAGGAGAAGTTTATTAGCCATGAAAAGTGGGATGGTGGTGCTGTCAAGTTTGGTAGTGATGAGTCAACACAAATTTGTGGAAAATATGCTATAACCATTGATGAGGAGAATATGATTGAGGATGTCCTCTATGTCAATGGTCTAAAAATCAATCTTCTTAGGGTCAGTTAGATGTGCAGCAAAGGGTATAATCTCACTTTTCATGCCAAGGGTTGTGAAATCAGGAAGGCAAGATTTGGAAAACTAGTTGCAGAAAGCATCAAGACATAAATAACAAGAGTGAAAAGTCAACAAGGTGAGAGGTACTTTATGTTGTTTATTGATGATTATTCTAGAAGGACTTATGTTAATTTCTTATGATAAAAATTAGATGCTCTTGATAAATTTAAAGTGTTGAAAGATTTGGTTGAGAATGAAGTACATGCTAAGATCAAATGCTTGAGGTTTGATAGAGGAGATGAGTTTACTTGAAATGAATTTGAAATATTTTGTGAATATCATGGTATTAGGAGACATTTGTTAGCTCCTAAGACCCCTTAGCAAAATGGGGTAGTGGAAATGAAGAATAGGACTATGCAAGAGATGTCCAGGGCAATGATGAAAAATTTAGATCTACCTGATCAATTTTCAATTTTGGTCTTCAACCCTAAGTACAATTTGATTATTTTGGTGTACAAGTGAGGTGAACCTATAGAGCCCCTAAAGAAAGTTGTATAATACCTATAGCAAGGAAGAATAAAAATTGTACCAAGATAATCAACACATGTAGTATGGCTGCAAGCTACTACTATGATAATAGTAGCAGCTATAGCCACACAAAAAGAGTTATGGACATAGTGTATGCACCATGTTGAATGGATGTTGTTGCAAAATAGAGTTTGAAAAAATAGAGACATAACATAATCGTGCCAAAAGATCTATCTTTATGAATATAAAAAATGTAATCATGTAGTCAACAAGAATGAATAACACTTGGCTGCTACACTGTGCATCTCAGATTTGGAGAATCATGCCGACAAAGCTATTTTTAGATGGGTTTTCTATCAATTTTGTTGGTGCCAATAAAAAAGTGATAGCATCTATCTTAGGATCTCAAACCATTTATTAAATTTTCTAATAGATATTAATTGTGTATATTCATGCAATGTACTCCTAGTTGAGGTAATACATCGTGGAGAGATTGCATAAAAATAGAAAGACCGTATACACAATATAGCTATATGGTTAAATTCTCTTGAGATCCCCCCATAGAAATAACCCTATTCACAAACCATTCAATATAGGTGGTTTTTCTCTTGACTCCAGTGTCTAGATTCTTTGGCTTTGGCTAATGCAACTCCTCTTTGTTTCTAGGAGGTTAGAGCCTTGGCTTTATTATTTTATTTTATAGGACAAATTTGGTAGTGGTCTAAATTGTTCCATTAATGACATTTTTATCAATTACCAAAGTGACCAAGGTTTTGTCCAATACAGCTTACATTACTTGCAAATATCATAATTTTTACATATTATCTTGAAGTGAGATACCATTTATTTTGAAAATGAATATTGTTTTGAGAAATTTAAATATTAAAAAATATTCAACTTTTAATATTTCCCATTTGATGTTTTTCCATTACAACAAACTCATTTAACATTTTTTAACACTCTCAAAAGTTAATCAACTTTTTATTGTTTGGATGATCTGAATTTAAATCAATTATGGTAGAAAATAGACCTTCTAAATGCTCAAAATCGTAAATATTAAGTATGTAGGCACTTAAATTGTAATTATTTAAGTATTTAGATTCTTACGCTTTAGACTATTTAAGCACTTGGATGCTTAAAATTGCCAAGTTTGTTTTTAGAGTTTAATTGTTAAGTGTTGATTAAGAGCCACTTTTTCACTTGTAAGTTTAAGACAAGAATTCTAAAATTTTTGTGTGATGCTTAAATAGTTACATATAATATTGGTTTGCATGCATGAAATGTGCAAATTATAGGTGTATTTTAGCATGCAAGCTCAAATGATTTCATTTTTTAAGTATGAAAATATGCTAAAGAATTAGCATTTTGGGTATCAAAAAGCATGTATTAAATGATTTTTACAGTCAAATGTACAATTATTAAACATTTAATTCTTTAAAAAAAAGGTATGTTACTACAAAAAACCAAATACTAAGCATTTTAACACTAAAATTGCAATTATGGAACATATAGATACTCAAAGCTGAAAATTACAAAATCGATACACACATTGTTCGATGTATATATATATATATATAATTAATTCTACTTTTGGAAATATATGGCTCTTTTTTATCAAATATTAGAAAACTAAAACACAATAAATGTTTTATGTCCTAGTCTTTTTTATTCAATCTGGGAAATATAGCACAAATTATGTATATTTTGTGTACATTTTGAACATGTGGATCATAAACGGTTTAATATGTACTATTTTTCATGTCTCTTAGAACTTACTACTATTAAAGAAACAATATACACAAATTTACAAAATACAACCATAAGACATATTTCATGTAGAAATTATTAACTTTCAATATAGGTGCATTATCGGTGGTACATTTTTATATAGCAAGAAAATTCATTTTCTTAAATAAATAGGCAAATGAAAGATAAAGGTGTTTTCAAAATGTTGACATTTAACTAGAACTAATGGAAACAACTAATGGAAATACAAAGTCCTCTAGTTCATGTGTATAACATCAGTGAAAGAGAGAAATAGTTTTATAATTTATTCCTTCAATCTATGAGGAAAACAAGAGCAATTAATCACACAATACACATATGAATAATTTACAATAAACAAAAAATGTAAATACACAATGTTTGAAATTTTCCTCTCATTCCTTTAAATCATAGCACAATGTCTTTGTTCCATTTTATGTGGAACCAAAAGTATCACCTTGGAAAATATGGAGAAATGATTACAAGTTTAGCATACAAAGAGCTTGCAATTGATGGGGAATAACTAACCAAAGTCTAGGAAAAGCCTTCAATTTTTCTAAAAATGGAGCACAAAGTCTTCTAATAGTTTCTATAGAAGGCTTCTGTTGAGTGGAGAAAAACCTCCAAAAAGGAGGACCTCAGAAAAGAAGAAAAGAGCCCTTTACAATTGGAAATAACTCGTATATATAATTCCCTATTTTTTGTAACTAATTCATAACCACCTCTTTTTAGGACTTTACAAAATAATTAAAATAATACTGTCAATCTCCTAGTATGATTGTAGAGTATTTGACTCATTAAAATAAATGATTTTTAAACATAAATAACAACTTTATGACTAAATATTTAGTTTCCATATAAATTTAATGGTCGAATGGCTATCATTGCAACACTTCACCAAATAATTTGTATGTTTTATCTATATGTGTTGATTTTTAGAATAACATTTTCAATGATTGGTAAGTATGCTCAACATTCTACCAATATCTCTCCTATCATATTGTTATAATCCTCATCTTCTAAAACACATTCATGACTAGTTGTGTTTGCTAATGGATTTTTTAAGATTGATTCAATAAATCAATTTTGTGGATATATTACAATCATTGTGTTTGATGAGGTGCATGAGTCAAGTATTTCACACCCCTACCCATGAGACATTTTGTTAAATAATTTCCATGCTATGTCTATACATGAAGTTCTTTTTGAAACATTATGTCAAATGGTTGGCAAGAATGACCTGTAGATGAAGATTTGACAAGACATTTTGTCAGACAATTCATATGCTATGTGTCATTCTATATTTTGCATATGTTTCTATCATAGCAGTTCCAACTATAGTATCTACAAAAAAACCTTCCAATGCTGCATAAATTATATCAATGGTGCTTACTCTTGATCCTTTGTAGACTATAAGATGTTAAAAATTATCATCCCTAATATTCCTTTATATCTACTAAATGTATGTTTGTTTTAAAGTTTCTAAATCCTCTTCAATGAATCTATTTTCTACAACTTCAAAAAATCATATTGTTCTAAGAACAAGTTTCTACACTAATGAGGTTCCAAGAAACCAATAAAACACTAAACAAGATTTATTTAAATTTTTTCTTGTCAAGTTGTTTCCCTACCTAGCTTTGACACAAATGGCATTCTAACTTCCTCTAACCTAAAAAACCATGTGAATGTTGATAATGGTTGTGTAAGGTTTGGTTTTGCATCTGCAGTAAAATTTTAAAGTGTAATGTCACAAACTACACATATCATATCGAAATAAATGGTGTAACAAAGGATTACACCCTGTCAAGCAATAAGCTCAACAATCTCATGAAACATTAGATCACTCTCAGACTATGGATTGTCTATAGTGAGAGTAAACCTCTAGAAGAGTTGGCTCCCTTTAAATGCTCCTTAGATTTGATGTACCTTCAAGGAAAAGAGATAGGGAGGTGATTAATAAAACTAAAATTGATTGTAAGGGGTGATGCACCAATGATTGTAATCTAACTTGCAACTAATTCACAATGGTTTCTCAGTAGATCTATTCATACAACTCAAACTGGGTAATTCTAACACATAAATATTTCATAGAAAGGCCTAAAAACTTCTATCTTCTTTGAAGGAAAACTGACATTTTCACAACATAGAAGGATAAGACAGATCACTTGTACAACCTACAATCTGTGATAATGAATTGCTTTTTATGTATACTTGCATTCATTGAATGAGATAGAAAATGAAAAGGTTTTGATTTAAAACATTATAAATCTTTATCAGATCATTCAAAAGATAACAAGACACCTGAACCTAAGAAGAAAAACATCTAATTTTATTAAAAAATGGTGGAATACCTCTGCAATAACTATAAAAATGCTAAAAATAGAGCTGATACTATACAAAAACTATAAAAATGGATAAGTTACAATACTGGAATCTCTCTCTGCAATCTACAAAGGCAAGAAAAAGCAAGAACTGAGAAAAAAACATAAGCTTTTTCTCCTATAATACAAAAATCTGTCCAAAAAGCCAAAGGGAATCTCAACTCTAGTCAAACTGTATTCCAAGTGATCCATGAATAGGTTAGAAAGTCAACTCCTAGTTGCTGGGCAAGAAAGAGGAAAATGCCTAAATAAAAGGGCCCACAACTACTCCAAATTGAACTATTTTAGCTCATAACTCCTCCTCTCAAGGTATTTGACCAAACTGACTTTCAAAATTAGTCCAGTTTGACTCAAAGTCAAAAATGGAAGTGAAGTAACCTCCTACATGAGTTTTCCACCTCAGTTTGACTCCACTTCACTCTTTTGCATGATTTGAGGGCAAAAATACATTATTTTGATAAATATTAAGGGTAATTTGTTTGCATGCTTTACCTTAATAGGTGTTATATGATCTTATCTTCATTGGTTTTGTAAAACAATTATTAAGGTAATTTATAATTATTACCCTTAATATATGTTTAAATACAATATTTTGTCTCCTACTCATGCAAAAAGAAAAAGGAGCACATGATTACATTATTTAATACATAATCCCTTATAGAAGCTCACAAAAGTCTAAAATGCCCTCCCTACCTTTGACTTGTGAAATGATCTTAAACCTATTCCTTGTGCTGAAAAAAGACTCTAAGTCTATAGCTAAAATGTACTTCAAAGGCTCCAAAAGGTCATTATTTCCTTCAACCCCCTAGACTCATCATGTTTTGCTAGGCATCCACACTTTAGAAAAGTGTTGACCACATCCCTCCTTTTGATTTATGATGATTTCTTTTAAAAGGTCAAAAAGATAAAACCCACGGGCTAGGGCAACGTGATCAAAAGGAAAAGAAACCCTAAACACTTCATTTTTTGTATTTCAATTTCATACTTGGTTGCTCTCCCTCTTGCACTGCCATGAGAATTTGGTTTTCTAGACTTGTAGGCTCCTCTGTGTGCTTTGGAAGGCTCTTTAGACTGCTCCAGGCTTCACTTAGAAGGTGAGTCTCCTCTTTTTCATGTTATTTTACTACCTATTGGTATACATGATGAAATAAGTGCACTTTTCTTCTTTTTATATGTTGTTACTTTGACCAAAAAAGTGGAAAGCCTAACCCCTAAACCCTAAACTTGAGCAAACCTAAACTCATAAACCCTAACCCCTAAAGGTCTAAGAAACCCTAAACTTGTAAAACCTAAATAATTACCCTAAACCTGAGCAACTCTCTCTCTCTCTCAAAACCCCTAAACCCTAAATAATTCCCCTAAATCCTAACTCCTAAACCATAAACCATAAACCTAAGAACCCCTAAACACTAAATAATTCCCCTAAACCCTAAATAAGGAACCCTAAACTATTAAAATTTACCAACCTTCTCTCTCTCCTAAAACCCCTAAACCCTAAATGATGCCACTAAAAGTTAATCCCTAACCCCTAAAACCAAGCAACCCTAAACCACTATCTCCCTATCTCTCCCTTATCTCCCTATATCTCTATCATCTCTCTACCTCTCAATCTCTCTCCCTATATCTCTAGAAATCTCTCACTCTTTATCTTCCTAGCTCTCCCACACTAGGCTATCGATGAAGGAAATGAAAACAAGAAAACTAGGACTCTCTCTCTCCCCCTATCATGCTATCTATCCCATATCTTTCCCCTCCATCTCCACCCTCTCTCCGTCTTCCTCTCTCTCTCTCTCCCTCACTATTATCGACAAAGAACATGGAAATAGGAAAACTAGGACATGCAAAGAGGGATGAGGATATAAATTGTGAAGAGGAAATGAAAACAAGATAATTTAGAAAATTTCATTGGATAGGAAGAATGATGAGAGGTGGAGAGGGAAGTGAAGTAGAGAGTGAGAGAGAGGTTAGGAGGTAGAGAGTGGAGGGAAGTAGAGAGTGAGAGAGAGGGTAGGAGGTAGAGAGGGAAGGGAAGTAGAGAGTGGGAGAGAGGGTAAGAGGTAGAGAGGGGAGCAAGTAGAAATTGAGAGAGGGTACTAGGTAAAGAGGGGAGGAAGAAGAGAGTGAGAGAGGGTAGGAGGTAGAAAGGGGATGGAAGTAGAGAGTGATAGAGGGTAGGAGGTAGAGAGGTGAGAGAAGTAGAGAGTGAGAAAGAGGGTAGGAGGTAGAGACGGGAGGGAAGAAGAGAGTGAGAGAGAAGGTAGGAGGTAGAGAGGGGATGGAAGTAGAGACTTAGAGAGAGGGTAGGAGGTAGAGAGGGGAGGGAAGAAGAGAGTGAGAGACAAGGTGGGAGGCAAAGAGGGGAGGGAAGAAGAGAGTGAGAGAGAGGGTGGGAGGCAAATAGAAGAGAGAGAGAGAGAGAGAGAGAGAGAGAGAGAGAGAGAGAGAGAGAGAGAGAGAGAGAGAGAGAGAGAGAGAGAGAGAGAGAGAGAGAGAGAGAGAGAGAGAGAGAGAGAGAGAGAGAGAGAGAGAGAGAGAGAGAGAGAGAGAGAGAGAGAGAGAGAGAGAGAGAGAGAGAGAGAGAGAGAGAGAGAGAGAGAGAGAGAGAGAAGGTATGAGGTAGAGAGGGGAGTGAAGTAGATACTCATAGAGAGGGTAGGAGGTAGAGACTGGAGGGAAGAAGAGAGTGAGAGACATGGTAGGAAGTAGAGAGCAGAGGGAATAAGAGAGTGAGAGATAGGGTAGGAGGTAAAGAGGGGAGGGAAGTAGAGAGTGAGAGGGTAAGAGGTAGAGAGGGGAGGGAAGAGAAGATTGAGATAGAGGGTAGGAGATAGAGAGGAGAGGTAAGTAGGGAGTGCAAGAGAGGCTAGGAGGTAGAGAGGGGAGGGAAGGAGTGTTGCAAGTATGTGCTTAACCAGTGTTGTCATTGATGTCAACATATCACTATTGTCATTGGTGTCAACTGTATCCTTATCTTGTTACTTCCTTATAATAAGTTATATGCTTTGTATTCACTCATGTAATTGATTTTGATGTTGAGGATATTGAGAAAATTTAATCGTCCAGTGGAAATAGTGTGGTGCAGAGTTCCTTGTGTATTGCAGAAAGAATAGTCCAATAGATTGCTCTACATTTTCTATAGAACGGATATCTTTGTCTATGGATTGGTAGTTGTTTAGAAGCATGTCTGAAGATACTACATTGCAAGTTTGAGTCTCCAGTATGAAGAGTTAAGTGAGTTTTGTTCACCATAGTGAAAACTACTTTTTCTGTATGTTCGATGGTGATAGGGAGAAAGTGTTATGCTCTGCATTCCTTTGCATTGATGCATTTTGGTCTATAGTTCTAGAGTTAAGTTTGGAATGATGTTATGTGCCTTCAAATTTAATGGTTCATGATTTGGTGGTCTGTAAGCTATTCTTTCCTCATGACAGTGGCTGACAATATTGTTCTTGTGCTCTGATTTGAAGAATCTTCATGACAAAGTGGTTAGAGATTGTACAGATGTTTCTTGATGGTTACATTGTGCATGCAGATGTCTCCTGATCATGTTCCTACTCTTGGATTGGTCCACAAAGTTAAAATTGGATTGTGAATGAAGAATTTTCTTACAAGACCTAGTATTCTTACCAGTCTCGACCGACTTGGTTGATATCATCAATTTTGGAGATGCATTGAAGATTGAAGAAGCGTGTCGTGGCATAGAAGATTGAATTTGCGTCCCAACTAAGGTGTGATGTAATCTGCATACATCCTTACATCTTTTCCTTAGCAAATTTGTATTAGGTCCATACCTACTTCTTTGTGTTATTGTAATGCCAACCTTGGAGAATGTTCTAATGGTTGATGAATGTAATACTGACCTTGATGTACATTCCATGGTTGATGAATTGTATAAAAGCATGAAATGTTGTTGTGAAAAAGTGTGTGTGAAAATGAAGAGATAAGTGTGGGTAAGTGCAGGAAGATGGGGGGCCAAAAAGGGGTCTTAAGTGGCCACTTTTTTTCTAAAATCAGGAAATACTAGCCTTGGATGAGAATTTGAGCATAGTTACACTCAAAATTTGGAGATGCAACCAAAACAATGTTCATAGTGCTCTGAGTCTACTTTCTAAACTACTATTTTGTTTTGAAAATGGCATAGATTAAAGGGTTCAAAAGAGGGAGCCACAGAAATTGGTGTTGTTTCTGTCAAAAAAACATAACATAGCATGTTTTATGGCTCCCTCAAAAGCTCAACTTTTTTTTGGTATTTTTAAAATCACTTTGGTGAGAAATTAGCTAATAGCATGTAGTTTATGTCCAATTTTTCTGATAACTTTTTGATGAATATTTGATTTTTTACTAATTTTCAAAGTGGACACATCCTTAAAAATAGAATTTTGGCCGTGCTACCCCTATAAATTTTGAAAACTAATTGAAAATCAATTTTTTATTTTTTTAATATTTGTAGAATGGAGTCTAGTTTCTAAATATATATTTTTTTTGAAATTTGAATGAATAGTTAATTTACAATGAAAAAAAGACCAAACAGTGGTTTTTGCCTAAAAACGGACACACAAACAAAAGAAATTAAAGATGAAAGGCTTAACATTGTTAAAATGTGAAAAAAATCACATCGTCAAATAGCTAAGAGAAAGCCTAACATTACCCAAGTGTTTGATTTGTTTGACCTTGAAACACGTGCAAATCTGAGGGTTAACACGAATGAAATTATGTGAAATTTTGAAGAATATGGAAAAACACGTCTGTGACTGTTCATAAGGCACTCCAAGCCTTTGGGTTGGAAATCCAAAGCAAATCCCAAGCCCAAGGCTTGGGATTCCCAAAGCAAGACATAACACGAGCCCGTTATGTTTTGCTTTGCATTTTTCCTTTCCCGCAAGTCTGTTGTTTGTCATGTTTGACATAATGCGAGCACGTTATAACGCGCTCACGTTATGTTCCCCTTAAATTTTTTTACGTTCAAGGCTATTAATCATGAGGGTTAAGGGATAAGGGATAGGGTTGAAGGGTTTAGGGATAAGGGATTAGCATTTAAGGTATAGTATCGAGCCCGTTGAGGGTCTAGGAATAGGGATAGCATTTAGGGTTTAGGGATGAGGGATTAGAGTTGAGGGATGACAGATTAGGGTTGAGGGTTTAGGGTTTAGGGTTTAGGGATAGGGTTGAGGGTCGAGGGATCAGAGTTAAGGGTTGAGGGATTAGGGTTTGACATTGAGGGTTGAGGGTTGAGGTTCAAGGGTCAAGGGTTTAGGGATAGGGTTTAGGGTCGATTGATTAGGATTAAAGTAGAGTGTGGAGGGTGTAAGGATTAGGGATAGGGTTGGAGGGTTTAGGGATAAGGGATTAGGGTTTAAGGTATAGTATCGAGTTTGTTGAGGGTTTAAGAATAGGGATAGCATTTAGGGTTTAGGGATGAGGGATTAGAGTTGAGGGATGATGGATTAGGGTTGAGGGTTGAGGGATTAGGGTTTAGGGATAAGGTTTAGGGTTGAGGGTTGAGGGATTAGGGTTTAAGGTATAGTGTTGAGGGTTGAGGGTTTAGGATTAGGGTTTAGGGTTGATGGATTAGCATTTAATGTCGAGGTTAGGGTTAGAGTACCGAGGGTAGAGGGATTAGGGATAGGGTTTAGGGTTGAAGGTTTAAGGATTGAGGGTTAAGGCTTTAGGGATGAGGGTTTAAGGCTTAAGATATAGTGTCAAGTGTTGAGGGTGTAGGGATAGGGTTTAAGTTTTAAAGGTTAAGGGTTGAGGGATAGGGATTAGGGTTTAAGGTATAGTGTTGAGGGTTGATGGTTTAGGGATAGGGTTTAGGTTTGAGGGATTAGGGTTCAGGGTTGATGAATTAGGGTTTAATGTTGAGAGTTGAGGGTTGAGGGTTGAGGTTGAGGGATAGGGTTAATGGTCAAGGGATTAGGGTTAAATAAGAGTGTCGAGGGTAGAGGGATTAGGGTTTAAGGTATAGTATTGAGCCTATTGAGGGTCTAGGAATAGGGATAGCGTTTAGGGTTTAGGGATGAGGGATTAGAGTTGAGGGATGAAGGATGACAGATTAGGGTTGAGGGGTTAGGGTTTAGGGACAAGGTTTAGGGTTAGGGTTGAGGGATTAGGGTTTAAAGTATAGTGTTGAGGGTTTAGGGATAGGGTTTAGGGTTGAGGGATTAGAGTGAAGGGTTGAGGGATTAGAATTTGACTGTGAGGGTTGAGGGTTTAGGGTTGAGGATTTAGGGATAGGGTTGAGGGTCGAGGGATCAGAGTTAAGGGTTGAGGGATTAGGGTTTGACGTTGAGGGTTGAGGGTTGAGGTTCGAGGGTCAAGGGTTTAGGGATAGGGTTGAGGGTCAAGGAATTAGGGTTAAAGTAGAGTGTGGAGGGTATAAGGATTAGGGATAGGGTTGGAGGGTTTAGGGATAAGGGATTAGGGTTTAAGATATAGTATCGAGTCTGTTGAGGGTGTAGGAATAGGGATAGCATTTAGGGTTTAGGGATGAGGGATTAGAGTTGAGGGATGACAGATTAGGGTTGAGGGTTGAGGGATTAGGGTTTAGGGATAAGGTTTAGGGTTGAGGGCTGAGGGACTAGGGTTTAAGGTATAGTGTTAAGGGTTTAGGGATAGGGTTTAGGGTTGAGGGATTAGGATTTGATATTGAGGGTTGACGGCTTAAGGTTTAGGGTTTAGGGATAGGGTTGAGAGATGAGGGATCAGAGTTAAGGGTTGAGGGTTGAGGTTCAAGGGTCAAGGTTTTAGGGATAGGGTTGAGGTTCAAGGGATTAGGGTTAAAGTAGAGTGTGGAGGGTGTAGGGATTAGGGATAGGGTTGGAGGGTTTAGGGATAAGGGATTAGAGTTTAAGGTATAGTATCGAGTCTGTTGAGGGTTTAGGAATAGGGATAGCATTTAGGGTTTAGGGATGAGGGATTAGAGTTGAGGGATGATGGATTAGGGTTAAGGGTTGAGGGATTAGGGTTTAGGGATAAGGTTTAGGGTTGAGGGTTGAGGGATTAGGGTTTAAGGTATAGTGTTGAGGATTGAGGGTTTAGGATTAGGGTTTAGGGTTGACGGATTAGCATTTAATGTCGAGGTTAGGGTTAGAGTGTCGAGGGTAGAGGGATTAGGGATAGGGTTTAGGGTTGAAGGTTTAAGGATTGAGGGTTGAGGCTTTAGGGATGAGGGTTTAAGGCTTAAGATATAGTGTCAAGTGTTGAGGGTGTAGGGATAGGGTTTAAGTTTTAAGGGTTGAGGGATAGGGATTAGGGTTTAAGGTATAGTGTTGAAGGTTGATGGTTTAGGGATAGGGTTTAGGTTTGAGGGATTAGGGTTTAGCGTTGATGAATTAGGGTTTAATGTTGAGAGTTGAGAGTTGAGGGTTGAGGTTGAGGGATAGGGTTAATGGTCAAGGGATTAGGGTTAAATAATAGTGTTGAGGGTAGAGGGATTAGTGTTTAAGGTATAGTATCGAGCCTGTTGAGGGTCTAGGAATAGGGATAGCGTTTAGGGTTTAGGGATGAGGGATTAGAGTTAAGGGATGAAGGATGACGGATTAGGGTTGAGGGTTGAGGGATTAGGGTTTAAGGTATAGTGTTGAGGGTTGAGGGTTTAGGATTAGGGTTTAGGGTTGATGGATTAGCATTTAATGTCGAGGTTAGGGTTAGAATGTTGAGGGTAGAGGGATTAGGGATAGGGATTTGTTAAAGATATTTTGAATTGCTAAAACCTTTCTATGTTAAGATAAATCACACACGCACTACTTGTTGTTGTAGATTACATATTAAATTTTCTAACCATTTTGATGCTTATAGGTCTATATGTTTAGATATGTATAATAACAATGATTTGCAGGGTTGTGCCATATGTACCCCACCAACATCTTCAAGAGACTTCATATCAAGAATTTTATGTGAAAGAGAGGAAGGTCAAATATTCTACAAGAAATTATGCTTGGATGGCACATGTCATCATTGCGGTGGCTTGCAACATTTGCAAATATGTGAACATAAAGAAATAACACATGCGGTTGGAAATGAACTAGTAGAGTTTGGCAAGTATAAAATAGTGGCATACAATACAAAAGATGGTAAAGAAGCAAAGAGGTGTGAATTAGTTATTGAAAAGATTCTAGTGTATCAGTTTATGCCTATATTTCGTGACAGCATAGTGTATGAGTATGCAAGACATGCCCATAGATCTCGATGGTTGGACTTGTAATTCAAGTTATGCAAGGACACATTTCCGGTTGGTAGCATTGTTTTAGTCATCAACTTTGCAGAGAACTACAGTCTACAGCCACAATGTGAGGTGCAATCACAATATTACAACTCCACACAGGTTTCTATATTTGTGCACATCGCATTCATTCATGCGAATGATAGTACAGAGGATGATAGAAAGATCATAAGGGAGTATAATTTCTATATTAGTGATGATCGCATGCATTCTACAGAGTTCATGCAAGGTTGCTTTCAGGTGTTCTACAATGATTTGGCTAGAAGGGGCATATCGTTCAGTCAGCATATCATATGGTCGGATAACTGTGTGTTACAATTCAACAACTCGTAGAATTTCTATTGGCTGAGTAGGAGGCATAATTTTATAGGTATTCAACATATGTGGAACTTTTGTGAGACCGGGCATGGAAAGGGGGAGCATGATGGTGCAGGAGCATGTATCAAAAGAGCCATAGCATGAGAAGAGTTAAAGTATAAAGACAATGCAAAGTTGACAGACGCAAAATCGATTGTCGAGTGGTGTAATGCTTCCATGGGTCCAGGTAATGAAGGTAAGTCTTTAGTTCGTAGATTTTTTTGGTTGATAGATGATACTAACATTGCACCATATGAGGATTGTTGTACACTGACAAGATCAAATGAGATGCACTCTTTCAAAAGCTCAATTGCAGGATCATGGAGTATCCATACACGAAAGATGTCATGCTTTTGTCCTTCCTGTACAATTAAAGTCTGGGATGAGTGCGAGTCAAAGGAGTGGGTTGACGAATGGTAAATAAGTTATCTTAGTCCACTTGACACGTATCGACCCCCGACGGCATTAGAACTAACACAGATGGAATCGTCAGTTGACTTTGACCACATATCAGATTTAGTTCAACCAGGTAATATAGGGCATGTATATGCATCTAATTTCATCTAGTTCAACTAGGTAATGTCATCTTACTTTGTAGTGTTTTTGTAATGTTGACTAATTTCATCTAATTTGCTACACATATCAATGTAGGGCACGTATATGCAGTTATTGCAGATGAAGATAATGGAGAGGGAACAGATTATTACTTATGTCATTGTGTTGAGGCCAAAAAGAAATTGGAGGCCCATGTTACAGATGGAGAAAACATTGAATACCCTATAGGCTCAGTGGTTATTACTGGAACATGGCTTAGAATTTACCCACATAAGAGTGTTAATATTTGGCTATTTCAGGACTTTGACATGCATCGGAAGATTCTTCATTACTCGAACCTTGTCGTGGCATCCAATGTTCATTTGATAAAGTATCAGGGTAGACCTTTGAACAAAATATTGTGGAAGGTGCGTGAGTCTGACCATGAAGCAATACTTGACACAATAAAGAGTAGAGCAGACCCAGATGGTTCATTGGATTAATTTGTAAGTATTCACATTGATTTTGTAAAGTTATGTTACATTGAGTTGTAAGTATGCACATTAATTTGTAAGGTTTGTCTTTTTTTAATTTCCTCCTACATTTTTACACATATGTACACATTTTTACATCATCATGTTATGCATTTTTGGTGTCCTGCTCCTGATGCGACCAAACTCATAACTCACCCTACTTCCTCTAGACACCATTTGATGATCTCTCCAACACTCTGGATCTAGGGCGCCCAATCATGATGATGACCTATATACCATTCTCCCAAGGCGCTCATAATGAATGAAAAGAAGACCAAGGGCACCCAAGCTTAATAGACTTATTTCTTTCAATTTTGATGATCCAAACTCTTGCAATATGACATCCACTTTCATGCCTTTAGATCTTCCTTCACATACAGGGCACCAAATCAAGTTGAAAAATCTACATAAGGGTGCCAAACTGGATGAAAGGAGACATGAAATGTGCCTTAGGACTCCATGCTAAGGTTTGAGCCATTAAAGTCTCTTGATATTAGGTGCTCATGATGATGAAACTTAGAGCTTTTTCCTTTCCTATGCGCTCATCTAAAATGTTTGAATGATAAGGAGCGCCTTGACCTCTATAATGTACATTGGGTACCAAATTCAAGGTGATTTTAACTCACTTTGAGTCATTTGGGATCAGTTTGAGTCTTTGAGTCATGTTGCAAAAAAGTGTCAATGTTGTCAAGTTGCACAAAGCAACTTTTGCAATTTTAGTGTCCTGCTCATGATGTGACCAAACTGACTATTCCAATGCATCCAGATGGGTACATTTACGCTAGGCATGGTCCTATTTTTTACCCAAACATGTTGAAACAGTCTGAGCTACATTGTTTTGACAATATCCCTAAAGAGTCCAAAGTGCAAAAAGGCAGCAATCTTTGACAAGATGTTACTCAAAAACTGTGTCACTTAGAAACATTCTGTTTGAGGCAACACGATCACGTAGAGTGCTTCTACAATAATATCTCTCAGTTTTTTATATCTCTGAGGCATTTGCTCATGGTGAAAGGTTTTCTGTTGCCCCAAAAATTGTCAGAAGGAGGTAGTGTAAAGTTGCAAAGGGGTGTAACTTTCGTCCTGCTCCTGATGCAACCAAACTAACTGTTCCAACGCATCTGAATAGGTACATTTACACTAGGCATGGCCCTATTTTTCACTCAAACATGTCGAAACAGTCTGAGCTACATTGTACCGATGATATCCCTGAAGAGTCCAAAGTGCAAAAAGATAGCTATCTTTGATGAGATGTTACTTGAAAACCATGTCACTTAGAAACATTTTATCTGAGGTAACGCGATCACGTAAAGTGCCTCTACAATAACCTCTCTTGGTTTTTTATATCTCTGAGGCATTTGCTCGTGGTGAAAGGTTTTCTGCTGCTCCAAAAATCGTCAGAAAGAGGCAGTGTAAAGTTGCAAAGGGGTGTAACTTTTGTCTTGCTCCTGATGCGACCAAATTGACTATTCCAACGCATTTGGATGGGTACATTTACGCTAGGCATTATCTTTTTTATCACCCAAACATGTCGAAACAGTCCGAGCTACATTGTACCCACGATATCCCTAAAGAGACCAAAGTACAAAAAGACAGCAATCTTTGACGAGATGTTACTCGAAAACCATGTCACTTAGAAATATTTTTTCTAAGACAACATGATCATATAGAGTGCCTCTATAATAACCTCTCTCAGTTTTTTATATCTCTGAGGCATTTGCCCGTGGTGAAAGGTTTTCTGCTGCCCCAAAAATTGTCAAAAGGAGACAGTGTAAAGTTGCAAAGGGGTGTAACTTTCATCCTGCTCCTAATGCGACCAAACTGACTATTCCAACACATCTGAATGGGTACATTTACACTAGGCATGGTCCTATTTTTCACCCAAACATGTCAAAACAGTCTGAGCTACATTGTACCAACGATATCCCTGAAGAGTCCAAAGTCCAAAAAGGTAGCAATCTTTGATGAGATGTTACTCAAAAATCATGTCACTTACAAATATTCAATCTAAGGCAATGCGATCACATAGAGTGCCTCTACAATAACCTCTCTCAGTTTTTTATATCTCTGAGACATTTGCCCGTGGTGAAAGGTTTTCTGCTGCCCCAAAAATTGTCAGAAGGAGGCAGTGTATTAAGTCAGGATGAAAGCCTATTCACTCTAGGTGCTTGTTGTGACCAAATCACACATCACGCCAGAGAATCCCAAACATGTGCCTTGAACAAGTGATGCTACAAGTGGTGAACAAAATGGGTACCTTGAAGAATTGAGCCCTCCAAGACATCTTGCAATTGCCTAAAAGTCCAAAATTTACATAAGTGAGTTAAAGCGCCATTTTCCATCTCCAAAGCCTCCTTTGAGCGCCTTAACATGGAGTGAATGTTTTAGTCTATGAAAGATTGCACCTAAAGAATATAACAACCCCTTGAGTCACTAGGATGAACTAAGTTAACAAAATGAACTTCATTGAGGGAGGCACACTTGTGCATCTAGACAACTCCAGTTTAGCACCTGAGAAAAAGCATATTTAGAGACACCCCTCGAATGAACCCTCTAGAACCAATAACCATAGCTCAAGATCCATAACCATGAGAAGATAAAGCATTAAAAAAATTCATCTAAAGGATGGGAAATACCTCTTAGATGATAGTCTGCCGAGTAGACCAAGAGTGGGGAATGAGAATGCTCCTTGAAGATACACCAAGCCACAATGACTCTCTCCAATAAGACTCTTCTCTAGGTCCATAATTAACTTGAACGCCCATATCCAAGTGAAAGTCTCCTTGGTCTTCCTGCTAAAACCTCTAAAGGGTAACCATCTCAACAAGTGTCTCTAATCCCAAGAGAACTCTAGCCTCACCCAAGTCTCGAAGTATGTATGAGAACCTACAACCAATCAATCCATGTTAAGCTCCAAATGCAACACCACATTATCATGAAGCTCCCAAGCACATGACCAATGTACTCAATACCAAGAGAACCAACAAGACCACTGTCAAAAATCCAACTACAAAATTAGGTATCCAAACATGATATCATGATCTAACATCTCCTCCTAGAAGATCACATGCACCAATACAGACATCCTAGTCTCAAGAGGACTTGTATCATGCTAATACTCTAATCTAGAATCAAGAGTCCACCAAGACACACTACCAAACACCTCTAAACCAAGGATCGACATCTACAACCACATGAAGATAACCATCTCCTAAAAATAGTAGCCAAGATGTCAAAGCACTCTCACTATAAATAATAATCATAATCCAAGAGTTGTCCATTACACCCAACCACTATATCAGATCATCTATCACTAGGTGACGAATACACATCACTATCAAAGCTCCCACTGAACCATGATATGAACTACACATGGCATTGTGATAACCATCTCCTAAATGAAGATCACCATGGTCCACACACACTCAACTATAATACTAATAACTCCAAAGTAGAACCAAGATCTCTAATCTAAGAAGATAAACCATCATTACTGTCAAAAGCTCACACTAAACTATGCAACTAAGATATCCATGACATCATGATAAACATGCTACAAGTCCCAATAACCAACTATCCAATCATTCTCATCATCCATCCTCTCATCCCAATGCAACATACCAATGCACAAATGAGCATAGACAAGGAAAAATAACAAAGTCTACATCAACACTGAATCAATCCCGTGGATATAGGCAATATGCATTCAAGTCATCCCACTACAATCAATGAGGTGTGCATCCCAAAAAAATGCATAACTTGTAGATCCCAACCATTGAAAACATGCAAAATCATCATCACATTAGTAACTTCCAAATTGAGATATCAAATAATATAACTTATAGACTTCACCAAATCAATCATAGATTCAACTTTCCAAACAAGTTTACAAATGAGTAACCATAGTCAAGGAACTAATCAAGCATCTAAGAGATAAGAACAATGTGCTAAAAGTAAATCACAACACCACCTGTAATCATGAATCAAACATCATAACCCATACCTATCAACTACAAACATGGTCAAGTCTTGCCAATGCTCAAATGTACCTACATATCCATGACACCATAATTATCATCATTGCTATACCTATGCTCAAATCCTACTAAAACAAGACTCCTAGTCTCACCATGTATCAACCATGTCCTCAAACCAGAATATTGCTAAGCCCATGGAGATTGATACACCCACTTCAATAGAATAGGCAATTAATGTACCTGATGTGTCTTCATTTCATAAACTAGTAAACATCATTTGCATCCATACTTAAACCAATCTTATTGTTGTGTTTGATGTGTCCTCTTTCAAACAACCATTTAACAAAATTTGAGTCCAAACAATAAACATTTACAACCATAAACATCTCAAAGTCCAAAATCCAAACATTCTATCATCCTTAATCATTTCCATCATGGACCCTTGGTTTGAAAAAATCATTGTGCAAGATAAAAACCCTATGCCTATTACCTTGTGCGAGGCTCATGCAAAACCCAAAATCACAATCAAAATAGGTCCTCAAACCATGCATCCTTTAAATGAGATCTTTTATCCAAATCAATCAAAAAATCCCTTTGACAATGATGATGATGATAGTCTTGTAGATCAAGATGATATCAAGATGACAATAGCATAACTATGAGATCATTACATGCAAACTTTCCATAAACCTTCATCTCCCACTCATGAACATGCAAGAATATTTCAAACAAGAAATGACTAGCACTAGCTATCATGCCAATCCTAAATACACATCTAATGGTCATCCTTATGGTACCTTTGGTAAGGGAAGAACAACTTTAGACCAAGGTCCTCATATTCAATTCATATCTCCAATCCCAACCACATGTGAGAACTGTTTATCCTATGTATCCTATTCAAATCCTCCATCTCATAATCCTTACATTCCAACTTATCCCATCAATCCAAACCCACTACATCCAAATCATCTTTTTTAGATTTCCTCCAAGGACTTCTAGTGGAGGAAAAATCTCAAACTAGAAATCACAAATTCAATTAGTGTACCTCTCCCAAGCCTATCCAAAAGTCACATAGTACCATGCCTATCCATCAAACACCACAATGCAATCAAAATCCTAACAACATGCCCATGATCCAAGATCAAGTGCAATCATGCAAAGATATTATCAATCACAAGCCTATTAAGAATGAACTAGAGTATTCTAGTACCATACTTTTCCATCAAACACCATCATGTAATCCATGGCCTATCAAGCCTATCAAAGAAAATGCAAACATCCTATGTAATACAATCAGACTTTAAATATTTGAAGTAGCCATCTACAAATATCCATTCAAACATGGATTTATAATGCAAGTATGGACGCCATCAATAAAAAAGATTTGTATTAACCAAATATCCACATAGGCATACATCAATATTTGTCGATATAAGTATAACATCTATACAAAATAGCCATTTAAGTTTACAAGAATGCCATATAGGCATACAATGTCAACTATGTACAATACAAAATATATGTCCACAAATGCCATATAGGCATACAACAAAGGAACACAATAAAAAGTCATTCCCCTCTAGTTGGTGAAGAGAATAAATCACGAGCAGCCTTTGATCTTCTAGGGGATGGAGACACACATGTGGGTGGTCTACTACGAACCTGAGGGCTACTCCTCCTATTTAGGTCTTTCTGCATCTTTACCTGTTACAATAAAAAGTATAGACATTAATATATAGAAATTACATGTTATAAAAAATGAAACATTTAACAAAATAATCACTTACCGCTAACATATAATCTGTCTCCTCGCTTGCCTTAGTAGCAGGAATAGGCCCTGGTGATGTCATGTCCTATAGAAACCATCCAGATAGAAATTAAACTTCAAATCAATAATCTTTTGATTTTTCAAAAATAGACAACTATAACAATGAATTTAAATTGAAATTTACTAATCTACCTCATACCCCTGTCAATGCCATTGAGTTATGAATCGCAGAGGCCACACCCTGCTCCATTGCCCTATGAACATGGGGAGGTGTCTCCGCAGCCTGCATCATCTGGAAATAAAACAACATTATTCAATTACGAAAACTATAATAGTGATGCAAATCATGGCTCCTAACATACACACACGTTCATCTAAACATGGAAGTACACACAATAAAGCACACAAATCACATACAAAAATTTAGTAAGTACAATTCATTCATTAAACTATTTATTTTATTACATCTGTAAAGCTTTGAAGTCCACCACCGTTGGCAGGTGTTACCGTGAAATCTACAGTATTAACCTATTCAACATCCAAAATTAGATATTAGAATACCATTCATATAACGATGCTATTCACATGTAATATTTATAATTGTTTACTAGTTACATACCTCAACAGTAGATGATCTAGTGAAAAATACAGGTGGAGAACCACTAAAAATTGCATCGACGCTATGACCCTGAAATTTCATTAAAATCATCAATTTAAATTAGTTAATCTTGAATTTCAAAAATAAAATTTAATAAATTAAATTCAATAAACTTGCTAATATTTACCTGAGTATCAAGGCCGAAAGTCTCACTCTGGAGGGTATCTATCATCACCATCTGCTCAGCTGCAGATGTAGCATGTGCACCTGCGTCCTGACTGTCCATGGGGTCATAACCATAGGCTGACTCGCAAGCCTGGCAAGTATTGGGTGGGACCCTACTCCTCACACTATCTCCCAACACACTCTGTGTTGTAGGACTGGCATGCTCTATGATGCTTTGGGTCAAGGCACTAATCGACTAAAGTGTATCGACCTCAACACTCTCCTTCACAATGGAAGGGATAGAAACATGCTCATGGGCTGGTCTGTTGATTACTCGTCTCACTACCTGCTATGGGTCAAGACGTGCCCCTGGTCTATCTTGTGCTGACCCCCCACCTCTACCCTGGAAGTCCCGCATATCAAAATAGTTTGGCACTTTATTGAGGACAAACTCGTAGTAGAGTTTCCTCAAAAAGTATTGCGGGACCTCATTATTATTGCATGGAGGATGGTCAAAAACTATCCACCACCTCTGCCTGAAATTGTCCCTTATCGCTTGGTTGTTACACCAATGGATAGGGAACCTCTTACATGTAATGGGTGGAGGTTGATTTGTTTGTGGGTTTGTGAAAATTGAACACAAGTCTAATTTTGTAATTTGTAATTTTTTCACATCTTGGTATGACAACTTGTCTGCATAGTAATCTCTAAACTCTCTCTTTTTATTCATCCAACTAGTTATTTGCTTGCTAATTGAATCTACATTTGATAACATAGACTCAAGAGATTCGGCAAGCGTGGACCTATGCAAGGTTGAAGTGGAAGGATCTTTCAACCTTGCAATTATATCTTCAATTTCCTTTTTGTTGTTTTCAATTTGCCCCATTATATTTTCTTGTGTTCCAGGGGCATGTCGAGGAATGAATGGAGGAGGTTGTTGTTCTATAGGTATTTGCTCCTCAGGATTTTGTGGATTTTGAGGAGGAGGAGGAGGTGCATTAACATTTCCTAACAATTAATGAAATATACATCAAAAATCAACAAAAACCTACCTATTTAGAAACAAATTCAAACAAAAAAACAAATATAACTCACCCCTTTGGCGTGTTCGACGTCGTGGCAGCATTTTGGTGACAAATCGATAAGCTTTTTGTGTTGAATGGTGTTTTGCAAAATGCGAGCGCGCTTTTGAGGGTTTTCAAGCCGTAGGTAGAGAGGAGAAAATAGAAAGAAATGAAATTGGAAACCTTTTTTTTATTTATAGGAAGTCATAACGCGAGCGCGTTATAACGTGCTCGCGTTATGACTTAATTTTTTAAATTAATTTGGCCACTTTTTGGCCCCCCATCTTCTTGCACTTACACGTGTGAAGGTGTGAAGGAGCAGAGAAGAGAAGTTTTTGTGCTTCAAAGGAACTGAACCTAGGCATGGAGTAGATTCTACTTAATCAGTTCACCATTT
The DNA here is from genome assembly GCA_027924645.1 of Cunninghamia lanceolata. Lineage (NCBI taxonomy): Eukaryota > Viridiplantae > Streptophyta > Pinopsida > Cupressales > Cupressaceae > Cunninghamia > Cunninghamia lanceolata. The sequence goes on from BSBN01001562.1 coordinate 847,607, forward strand.
TGGTAGTGAACCAACCCTTGGCAGTGAGCCATTCTTTGCAGTGAGCAATTTGGGTAGTGAGCCCTGTAGGCAATGAGCCTCTATTTTTTGGTATTATTATAACTTATATATTTTGTGGGCTAACACCCACTGTGGTTTTTCCCTTTTAGGGTTTTCCATGTAAAAATCTGGTGCCTACTGTGTTGAATGTGTGATTGTTATGGTTTCATACTTTCATGTTTAATTCTTATTATCAATAGTTAAGGATTTGATGATTTGATATTCATATGAAGTTATGTTTTTGTGGCAACTGATTCACCCCCCCTCTCAGTTGTCCTATGCATTTCAACAATTGGTATCAGATCCAGGTTCCTCGATGGTAATCTTAACAGCTTGAGGTAGATCTAGGATGTCTTACAAGAAGGAGGCTCCATAGTTTGATGGGATGAATTATGCAACTTGGAAGATTCGCATGAAAATCCATCTACTTTCTATTGGTTATAAAATATGGCAAGCAACACAGACTGCTTAAAGCCTACCGCAGAATGGACTGACAACATAAGATGAAATCAAAGAGTATGAGATAAATATAAAAGCCAAAGATGCTATGTTGAGTGCACTAATTGACTCTGATTTGATAAAGGTCATGGATTATGAGTCTACTAAAGAAGTCTGGGGTAAGGTAACCAATCTATATGAAGGAGATGACTTTGTAAAGAGTGCCAAATTGCAAGGATAGAAAGCCAAATATGAAGGTCTTAGTATGGGAGAAGATGAAAACATAACATCTTTCATGCAAGAGGTTGATGAACTTGTTACTAGAATCAAAGGTATGGGAGGAATTGTTGATGAAACTAAAGTTATGATGACAATTCTTAGGCAATTACCTAAATCCCATGCTCACAAGGTAGCTGCAATTGAATAATTAATGACGGTTAAAATTTTTAATAAGGATCAGTTGCTTGGTAAGATTACTGCTTTTGAAATGAGAAAGTTTGGTGATTCTCTACCAAAGGTTGAAACAACTTTCAAATCTAGTACTTCAGAAAAGATCTCTAGAGCAGAAAAGTACAAGGTAGAACTTGATGATGAGCTTGATGAAATTGAAGAAAAATTTGTTGATAGACTGGAAAGAGGTTCCAGTAAGTTCAAAGGTAAACTACCTTTCAAATGTTTTTCATGTGGAAAAGTAGGTCATTATGCTTCCAGGTGTCCTGAAAGAATTGAAAGGAATAGAAAAAGATTTGAGAATAGGTCTACATCCCCAAAGAAATCCTACTATGTTAGAGATTTTGATGATGAGCGTGTGACTGGTGATGAATCTGATGATGCTACTCCAAATGAATTCTTGTCTATTTCTATTAAAAAAGATCACGTGTCTACTAATCTTGCTAGTTGTGTAAAGGAAGAAAAAATAGTGGAAGAAAGTGCCTTGGCTATTTAGATTGAGAAAGATAAGGACGAATGGATTATTAATAGTGGATGCTCACATCACATGACCGGTGACAAAAGTAAGTTTGTAATTTTGGAAAAGTATGGTGGAGGACTGGTTAGGTTTGGAGACAATGCAACTGGTAAGATTTGTGGAAGAGGATCTATTTCATTTGATGGAAAGCATAATACTAACAATGTCCTATATGTGAAGGGTCTAAAGCATAATCTCTTGAGTGTAGGTTAGATGTGTGAAAAAGGCTATGATCTAAGATTTAAAAACAATGGGTGCAAGATCATGGAAAGCTCTGGAACTGTGATTGCTACTGGTAAGAAGACTAGAGGTAACATCTATCAATTAAGAAAAACTAATGATTACTATTTATTAGCTCAAGTAGATGAGAGTTGGTTATGGCATAGAAGGATGTGCCATATAAACTTTGATAATCTAGTAAAGATAAGTTTGGGTCAGACTGTCAGAGATTTACCAAAACATGTGAAACCCACCAATACCATTTGCAAGGAATGTCATTTGGGGAAGCAGACAAGAACAAGTTTTAAGAGCAAAGAGCAATTTTATGCCATTTTGCTGGATCTATTTCATATAGATCTATGTGGTCCTATAAGGATAAGGAGTCTACAAGGTGATAGGTACTTCATGTTGCTTATTGATCATTATTCTAGAATGACTTGGGTCACTTTTTTGAGAGACAAATTTGAAGCCCTAGAGAAGTTCAAATCCTTCAAGGCAATGGTTAAAAATGAAATAAAGCTAAAAATCAAATTCTTGAGGTCTAATAGAGGAGGTGAGTTCACATCAAACAAATTTAACAATTATTGTGAAGAACAAGGAATAAAGAGGCAATTGTCTGCACCTAGGACTTCTCAGCAAAATGGAGTTGTGGAAAGATAGAACAAAAGAGTTCAAGAATGTGCTAGGACAATGATGAAGGAAGGAGGTCTGCTGGAAGTATTTTTGAAGGAAGCTATACATACTGTTATCTACATTCAAAAGAGAGTTCAAGTAAAAGGAAATGGCACTAAAACCCCTTATGAATTGTGGTATGGAAGAATTCCAACAGTAAGATATTTCAAGGTCTTTGGAAGTAAATGCTATATCAGAAGAGATGAAGATCTGGGGAAATTTGATGCAAGATGTGATTAATGAATCTTCCTTGGATACTCTACCAAGAGCAAGGCCTACCAGTGTTACAAAAAAAGGTTGAAAAAGATTGTGGAGAGTGCAAATGTGAAGGTGGATGAACATAAAGGAAGAACATCATATTAGAAGGGCTATGAATCAGATGAACTAGCTGCTTCTTATGAAGAAAAAGTTGAACAAGATGTCATTCAAGATGAAAAAGAAAAGGGTCTGGAAGTTGCTGTTAAGACCCCTAGGTATGTAAGAATCAATCACTCTGAAGATCAAATTATTGGATACAAAGACAAAGGAGTACAGACAAGGAAAAGCACTCCATAAGAACAAGTGAATTACTATCTTCTCTCTATAGTTGAACCAAAGAATGTGAATGAAGCATGCAATGATGAAAATTTTCTTAAGGCAATGGAAGAAGAACTAATGTAGATAGTGAAGAATGAGACTTGGGAATTAGTTCCTAGACCTACTAACAAAAATGTTATTGGAACCAAATGCGTCTTTAGGAATAAGCTGAATGAAAATGGAGAAGTTGTAGGGAATAAAGCAAGGCTTGTGTGCAAAGGATATTCTCAAATTAAATGAATAGATTTTGAAGAGACTTTTGCTCCAGTAGTTCAGATTGAAGCAATCGGAATGTTTCTAGCATTTGCATCCCACAAAGATTTTAAATTGCAGCAGATGTATGTGAAGTCTACCTTTTTGAATGGTGAGCTAGAAGAGGAAGTTTACATTGAGCAAATGGAAGGATTCCAACTATCAAACCAAGGTGATATGGTATGCAGGTTGAAGAAAGCCTTGTATGGACTCAAGCAAGCTCCAAGGGCCTAGTATGGATGATTGGATAAGTATTTATTGTAGTTAGGTTTCAGTAAAGGTATTGTTGATAGCAATCTATATTTCAAGATTAATGGTGATCAAATTTTAATTGTTGAAGTCTTTGTTGATGACATCATCTTTGGAGGCAATGAAGGTATGTGTATGAAATTTGTTGGTTAAATGCAGAACGAGTTTGAGATGTCTATGTTTGGTGAGATGAATTTCTTTCTAGGTTTAAAAATCAATCAATCAAATAAAGAAATCTTCATATCTCAGTCTAAGTATGTGAAAGAATTGTTAAAGAAATTTGGGATGGAAGACTCTAAACCAGTATGTACTCCCATGGTAACGGGTTGAAAGTTAAGCAAATATGATGAATCACCCAAGAATGATCAGAAAAGGTACAGATCCATGATTGGAGGATTACTTTATCTAACACAAACTAGACCTGACATTATGCATGCAATTTGTCTTGTCACAATATTTTAGGCAGATCCAAGAGAGTCACATGTAATGGTAGTAAAGAGAATCTTGAGGTATTTAAAAGGTACTTTGGATCATGGCTTATGGTATCCAAAGGATAATGATTTCACTTTTAGTGCATATACAGATGCTGGTTAGGCTGGAGATTTTGATGATAGAAAGAGTACAATTGGAGGTGCCTTCTTCTTGGGTAATAGATTGGTTTCATGGCTGAGCAAAAAATAAGATTCAATCTCTTTGTCAACTGCAAAAGTAGAGTATAGTGTAGCAGCATGTTGTTGTACTCAAGTGTTATGGATGAAGCAGATTTTGAAGGATATAAGAGTTGTTTATGAAGATCTAATTGCAATCTTGTGTGACAATACACGTGCCATAAATATTTCCAAGAATCCAGTGATACACTCAAGAACAAAGCATATATCTATAAAGAATCACTTTTTGAGAGAGAAGGTGACATAGAAGGAAGTAAAGTTGGAATATGTGTCCACGAAGGACCAGATTGCAAATATCTTCACCAAGCCTCTACCTAGGGATACTTTTGAGTATCTCAGAGGAAAGTTAGGGGTCATTACCCCTCCTTCCTTAAATTAAGATGCATTTAAGAATGCATCAATCTAGTGGTGTTCAAAGTCTCACTTTTTGATCTAGATTGATGATTTGAGGGCTACCTCTTAGGAGAAGTAGCTAGATGTGTTGGTAATAGTTAAATTGGATTAGAGTAGCAGAATGCAAGTATGTGCCCTTTGCCATTGATGTCAAAGGGCGAGAGAAATCATGTGAAAAACTCAGAAGGAGAAAGAACGCAGATGTGTAAGGAGAAAGGGGGTGAATCTTGTCTTGAAGGTATTCTTAGTTTTTGACATCATATGTTGCCACCAATGACAAAGGGGGAGATTGTTGCAAGTATGTGTTTAACTGATGTTATCATTGATGTCAACATATCACTATTGTCATTGGTGTCAACTATATCCTTATCTTGTTACTTGCTTGAAATAAGTTAGATGCTTTGTAGTAACTCATGTAATTGATTCTGATGTTGAGGATATTGAGAAAATTTGCTCCTCTAGTGGAAATGGTGTGGTACAAAGTTCCTTCTGTATTGCAGAAATAACAGTCCAATAGATTGCTTCGTATTTCCTGTAGGATGAATATCTTTATCTGTGGATTGGTAGTTGTTTAGAAGCACATCTGAAGATACTACATTCCAAGTTTGAGCCTCTGGTATGAAGAGTTAAGTGAGTTTTTTTACCAGAGTGAAAAGTGCTTTTTCAGTATGTTTAGTGGTGATAGGGAGAAAGTGTTATGTTCTGCATTCCTCTGCATTAAAGCACTTTGGTCTGCGGTTCTAGAGTTAAGTATGGAATGATGTTATGTGCCTTCAACTTCAATGGTTTGTGATTTGGTGGTCTGCAAGCTATTCTCTCCTCATGACAGTGGCTGATAGTATTGTTCTTATGCTCCGGTCTAAAGAATATTTATGACAGAGTGGTTAGAGATTGTGCATATATTTCCTAATGGTTACAATGTGCTTGTGGATGTCTCCTGATTTTGTTCCTATTCTTGGATTGGTCCACAAAGTGAAAATTGGATTGTGAATGAAGAATATTCCTAGGAGACCTAGTGTTCTTACCAGTCTTGGCCAACTTGGTTGATTTCATCAATTGCAGAGATGCATTGAAGATTGTAGAAGCATGTCACAGTGTAGAAGGGTGGATTTGAGTCCTAGCCAAGGCGTGGTGTAATTCGCATACATCCTTACATCCTTTCCTTAGCAAATTTGTATTAGGTCTAGACCTATTTCTTTGTGTCATTGTAATTGTTGGTCTCTTACAATGATTTAACAATTGAGCTCTTAAATTTGTAACGCAGAGATTGGACATCTAACCTGAATAGATATCTTAATCACTATGGAGATGCATTTCACTTGTCAACCCAGGGATGTGAACTTGAAATGGGTCAGCACGGTATGTGCACTAAGAACGTCTAAAGTAGCCACATTCATGCTATAACTAAGAAATACATATTGCTGAAGATAAACTGCTAGGAAAGAAATAACAAGAATGCTGAACATCAACCAACAACTATTCTAAGATCAAGTTCATAATAGAAAACAAAAGTATGGGTAAACAAACAGGAAACTACTCTGTATGCTTTGGATGTAGGAACAGACACATACTAGAATTCTAGTGGCTGCAGGAACATTCAATGCCAGATTTAACTAAATGCTTAACAAAAAATATAACTAAACTAGAGGATGGAATTCTCACCAAGTGGGCCCCCTTGGATGAGTATTCCCTGAGACAAATGTAAACTCAGAAATGCAAACTTATAACTTCATTTTATTCATTAGAAAAGATGAGTACAACTGAACATCATAACTGTATTAACAAAAATTGGATAATGCAAATACAATTTCTGATCAATCAACAACCCCTCAAAAGGAGCATCAAAGTCTTATTTATAGAAGGAAAACTACAAAACTAACTACCTAGCAAGGTAGTCAACTCCAACAGAATAGGAGGACGCCTCTTTATGGAAAACATAGAAATTGGAAAGGAGGTTATGCATGCATGGAATCTGGAAGCGAGTTGCTTCAACGCAGATCTAGCATAACAGTAACTCCTAAATTTGCTCTACAAGTATTTAAGATTAGTTACAAGGCAGTTGTCTTCCCTCCATTTGACATTTGAATGATCACCATGTTTGACTTTTTATGGCAAGTAACCAACCAACAGAATCTTCCTCTACTTTATGGATGCTGATTATATCTGCATAACAATATTAGTACACACAATAATTGCACATCCGTAACTACGTTGGAGTAACATTCATTAACCATATGTAAAATTAACATAGATAGTTCATATAGCATGTCTTTGTCATAAAAGAATATAAGAAATGACCTATGCTCAACATCTTATAGTTTTGAGGCAATGACATAAAAAGATCAGGATCAAAGTACCAAAGTCCAAGATAACTACAACAAGTGGATAATAAAGTTTAACACAATTGAGTCATAAATTAGGCTCATCACTGTCCCCAACCTAAGACTTTGCTGGTCCTCCGGCAAAGGAAGGGTTGTTCTTTTGCTTGGTTAACGCCCTAAAATTAGCATCTACCAGTTGTCCTATATCAGTTTCTCTGGTGCGTGAGTTAGGATCCCAATAGAACCCTTGTTGCCTATCCAATCTATTCCATCTTTTCCTCTCTTCAGCTATATCATACTAGTAAAATCTATAATTTGGCACAAGCCACAATAGGATAGGTGGTTGAAAGATTAAGGGAAGGTAGAATTGCCCCTCTGTCCTCCCAATCTATATACATATATCCACTCTTTTACATGCTACAATATAATTCTACAGAGAGTGAGGCTCTGCTTGCTTTAGCTCATCACACAAATTGTTCCACCTTTGTGTCAAATGTCCCTTCACAGATTCTCCAATAGTGTGTGCAATCTTCTCATATTCTCTGTAAGTTGCTTCTCTCTCAGGCAGGATTCTATTACCATAGCTTGGCCTATAAAGCATTCTATGCCAATCATTGAAAATGCTTCCTGGAATTCCAGATTTAGCTCTAATGGGCAATGGAGTGTTGAATTCTAATTGTTTATAAGCCCTAAACTATTGTCCCCAACTAATCTCATTTTGCATCCAGGACATAAATGCCCTCAATTGAACATCCCCAACATACAACAAGGGGTTCCACTCATGGTCTTGGGAGACATTAAAATTATGTAAATAGAATTCACACAACAAATTCTTTATTTCTGGAGGAGCAATCCTATAAGCATTGAAAATTTCAAGAGGAGATTCAATGGAAGGGTTCAAACCAGAAACAATCCTTGCTAACTTAAAACATAGGTATCTTTCCTTTAAATGCAGAGCATAGACTCTTGAGGGAGTCCTGCATTCTAACACCTAAGGCACCAAAGCTGCCATATTATCCACTCTCTCTTTTAAAGTTGCAATTTTTGCATTCTTGTCTTAATCTCTTCATCCTTCTTTTGAATTTCATCCTTTAATTTGCATTTCTCCTTCTTCCATTCTTCTTCTCTCCTATGCATCTCATTCCACAAATTCATGGCTACCATATGCATTGAAAAAATTAGGAGGTCTGTGTATTCCTACCAAAGGCTTTCCTGGTAGAGATGGTTGACCTTCATATAGCACAAGTTGCAGAGTTTTTGATTGCTCAGCCAATTCTAGCTGCAGGGTGTCTTGCTGCAAGAACTCATGTTTATCTTCATGTTCTTGTCTCTCAATATGTTCAGCAGCAGCAACAAGGTTTGCCAGAGTTACATCTATTGCTTCCTCAATTATGTCTTTTTCTACATCATTCACATGCCCCATTAGGGCCTCTGTATCCTCAGCTATCATTTCTTCAACCCTAGGGCTTGTTTGTGTAGATGCACCAGAGGTAGGCTCAGTAGGTCTTGATTTATTAGGACTCTCATGTTTCCCTTCAGCTGTAAGAAGAACAGTGCCAGCCTTCCGTTTCCTAGAGCACGACACCTTCCTTCCTATGGTTTGCTTTTTGGTTTTACCCTTCTTTATTTCTGCCCTTCTCCTTTGTGCCCTAGTTTAAATTAAATTGCTAAGATGAATATCATCATCATCAGAATTTGAAGAACTTTCTTTGTCTGCATGCTCTTCTTTAGAAGAACTAATCTCAATAGCTTGTTTTGTTGTAGGAGGGTTTGCACTGGAAGTTGAGGTTCTCGGAGTAGCTTCAATAGAACACACTCTTCTCCTAGTTCTATGATGTTGCGGTGAAACCATAGGTCACAAATGGCTTAGTCTTATTTGATCAATATTTAGAAATTCCTACCAAGTCATATCAGACACATCATGCAGAGACTTTTCAACTAGCAATTTGATCAAACAATGGTGAGAGATAGAATCAGCCCTACCTTTTTTAGTCTCGGTGGCCATGATTGAGAGAAAGTGGTATAGCATGTTTGGCACATTCATTCTTCTCCCATGCCTCATATGATTCAACAGTTTGAAATGCATAGAATGAAGATTCGACAGACGACCTTCACAAGTAATGTAATTCACCACATGAACAGCTACCTATTTCCATGTCTCAGGCAGAGAGGTTCTTTTGGTTCCCTACTTATCTATAGTTGAGGATCACCAATTTCTATAAATTTGGCCCTAATGACCTGGAATCTTTGGAAAAAGGGTAATTCTCGCCATCAACAAGCAAACCTATAACTTTTGCAATTCTTTCTTCAGTAGCCAACACCTCCAACACCCTTACCATGGCTTTACCATCAGACAATGTCTGAGAAAATTCTAACACAACATTTTCATCAAAACCATTCAGCTTCGAGAAATAGTCCATCCATCCACAATTTCTAAACTCAGCCTGGCTAAGTGCATCCTACAATAATACATCATGAACTATGGGTTCATTCTGAATTAATCCACCTCCCATTGACTTAGTTGCCTGAAAACAATCACACTGCAAAGTTTTTTTTCTTTCCAAAAAGTTTAAAAACTAACTTCACCTTCCTGCAACACTATTAAATTTTCAATAACTCATGTCGTCTATATTTTCCTTTTTGGCTTCTTTTTTTTTTGTTGTTTGGGAACACAAGACAAGGGTGGTACAGGAAGGAATAAATGATTGATGAAGGCTATCATCTCACACTTGTGAGCCGTCACCTCACTCATAATTCAAATCATTCAATTTTAAAACTTTGTTGACATGCTGGCATAAAGCATATGGACTGACATGTGGACATCATATTAACACTCCCTCCCCAACCTAAATTTGAGCATGTGTCCATACATGTAGAATGGTGATGTGAGACAGGGCAAGGAAGGGAATAATGACATGCTATTGGAAATATCAATATTAATGTACAATAATTAAATGAATGTACCAAAAGATAAATAAGAGAGAATTATTAAAGTGTGCGTACCTTGATTTGTGGAATATCAGTTGCAAAAATATGGAGAAAGTACCAGTAAATGCTTAAGAATTTATTAAGAAATAAATGAAAGTGGAGCGGGATGAAGCAACATGGGATGAAGTGTAACCAATACATGTGATGGGAGAGAGAATAATGGATATGAGTGGGTGGATGGGCGAAGAAGTGAAAAAGTGGACTCCCACAAATGTGAAAGTCTTTATTATGACAAGTGTCGTACCTTGGTTAGCGAGAAGGAGGGACACTAGGTCCACTACCTTTGGTTGTAGGAAGTTCAGGAGTTGCATGCTGAGTGAATTGTTGCAGGAATTCTTCTTTTGAGGTTGGCTTGTGATATAACCTAAGGCGATGACCATTGACTAACAACTTAAATATGATAGGGTCAATAGTAGTAAGTTGAACAGCACCATTGGAAAAAACTTTAGCAACCTCATAAGGTCCTAGCCACCTTGTCTGTAATTTCCTTGCATTATCCTAATACCTTGAGTCATAAAGCAAAGCCCAATCACTAGGCTGGAATTTCTTATCTTTGATGTATTTATCATGCCACTTTATTCTCTAATTCTGCACCACTTCTGTATGATGTAAAGTTTCTTTTCTTATCTCATCCAAAGCATTGAGTTGCATGATTCTTTTTTTTTGTGCCTTAGAGAGATCAATCCCCAAGTCAAGTGTAGTCTGAAGAGTTTTATGTTCAAATTCAATAGGCATCATGGTTGTTTTGCCATATAGTAACTCAAAAGCGGTGAAGCCAGTAGTTGTTTCTAGGTTGTCCTATAGGCCCAAACAACTTCTGGCAGCCTGTTTGCCCAATCCTTCCTATGGATAGCCACAGTTTTAGTCAAAATAGCTTCTATTTCTCTATTAGTCACCTCAACTTGGCCATTAGCCTGAGGGTGATAAGGAGTAGAATTCTTGTGCCTTATGTTGTACTCCTATACTAATGCTGCAACTAGGGTTGAGGTGAATTGAGCTCCTTGATCAGTCACTAATTTTGTGGGAACTCCATATCGTGTAAATATTTCCTCATAGAGAAATTCTGCAACCTTACTATCTCTTGCATGTTTCATGGCCTTAAGTTCTATCCATTTAGTTACATAATCAATGCATACTAAGATATAGGATTTACCATTAGATGGAGGATCAATGGGTCCTACAAAATCTAATCCCCACTTATCAAATGGAGTAATCACAAGCTGAGGACAAAGGGGCATCTCATCAGATTTTGTTGGCCATCCCATCCTCTGACAGCTGTCACATTTCTTGGTATATCTTGCTGCATCCTTGCAGAGTGTAGGCCAATAATAACCTGCATTCAAAATCTTCATTGTTGTTTGCTTTGCTGTAAAATGTCCTCCACAAGGTTCATTGTGACATGAATGCAAAATATCATATGTTTCATCTTCTCTCACACATCTTCTCATGACATTGTCTGGTCTAGTGTAGAACAAACATTCAACAATCTATGAAAAATGAAAAGATTTTTCAATGAGTACCCTTCTCTCCTTAGGAGAGAAGTGAGGAGGGACTCTTCCTGTTACCAGATAATCGGCTATGTCAGCATACCTGGGTGTTTGCACAGTGAGTGAAAACAAATGTTTATCAGGAAAAGACTCATCAATGACTTGGTTATCCTCTGATGTAGTCATTCTTGAAAGAAATTTTGCAACCACATTAGCCTTCCCTCGCTTATCCACAATAGTGATGTCAAATTCCTGCATTAGCAACACCCATCTTGCTAATTGACCAGATATTAGAGGTTTGTTCATGAGATACCTAATGGATGCATGATCTGTGTGCACAAAGATTTGATATCCATTTATGTAGAGCCTAAATTTATTAAGTGCATAGATGATTGCTAGCATTTCCTTCTCTTTTACTGTATAATTGAACTCAGCACCCTGTAAGTTTTTGCTAATAAAAAATAGCAGGCTCAATGAATCCTTCTTTCTAGCCTAAAACTACTCCTATGGCATAATCTAATGCATCAATATGAATGTGGAAAGGAAGTTCCCAATTGGGCACTTTAAGTACAGGAGCATGGGTTAATGCTACCTTTAAATCAAAAAATGCTTTGTTACAGTCTTCATTCCACTAAAATTCAGCATCCTTTGTGAGAAGAGTATATAATGGGGATGCCATTTTGCTGAAATCTTTGATGAAACGTCTATAATACCCTGCATGACCCAAGAAGCTTCTGACATCATTTTAGTTTGTAGGAATGGGAAAATTAATGATGACTTCAATCTTTGTTGGGTCCACCTGTATTCCTTTTGGCGAAATTGGCCAAGTACTACTCCTTCTTGCATCATCATGAATCACTTTGCACTGTTTAAGGATATGTTGTGGTCTTCACATCTTTCCAACACCTTCCCTAAGTTTGCTAATGCCTCTTCAAAAGTAGCACCATAAGTAGTGAAATCATCCATATACATTTCCATACAATCATGTGAGATATCTAAAAATATGCTAATGACTGCCCTTTGGAAAGTTGCAGGTGCATTGCATAAGTCAAACAGAAGTACTGAGTAGGCATATGTCCCCCAAGGATAGGTAAATGTTGTTTTCTCTTGGTCTTCAGGTGCAATCTGAATCTTATTGTAAACACTGAATCCATCCAAAAAGGAAAAGTACTGCTTTCATGCAAGTGAGTCCAATACTTGGTCTATGAAAGGAAGGGGAAAATGATCATTTTTGGTGGCAGAGTTTAATTCTCTGTAATCAATACAGACTCTCCATTTTCCTCCCTTCTTGGGCATAAGAACTAGAGGAGACACCCATTGGCTATCTGAGATTGGGTAGATAAATCCTGCATCTAATAGCTTCTGCAATTCCTCTTTGACAATTTCTCTTAGTGCAGGATTGATTCTCCTTTGTGGTAGTGTTACTGGTGTACAATCTTCCTTTATGTAGATCCTATGGGTGCATAATGTAGGATCTAATCCTTTCATGTCATGATAATCCCATGCAAAGGTATTTTTATGTTTTTTTAACAAATTTATCAAGGATAGCTGTTGTGCTTGAGTCAAGTTACTATTAATATTGAGATATCTTTCTTCTAAAATTTCTACTTGAGTTGTTAAGTCAACCATAGTTACTTCATTAATGCTTGGTACCTTAATTTCTTGTGGAAGCAATGTATGTAACATACATTATGTTGCAAGAAAAATTGGAATAAGCATCCGCACTAGATCAACAAAATGAGAGGATGATGCTTCCTCTACTTCACAATGATTTTGAATTATATTAGACAACACCTCCTCCTCTCCTTGAAGCTATAGGAAATAACTTCTGCCTAACATCATAAGCTGCTCCACAGAATTAGCTTCCTCTGCCTCTTCACCAACATGAGGCCAAATAAGATTATCCATATCATGAGATGGCTATGCAGGTGCGTAAAGAACAAGTGTTTTAGTGCTTCTCCCATCAAAGATGGTCATGTCTCCTAACCGGCACCCAATATAAGCATCTACTATGGCTAATCACAACCTTCCCAAAATGATGGGGTATCCTCCCAATGTAGCTTTAGGAGAAAGTATCATGAAATCAGCTGGATATTCCCATGAGTCTGGGTACCACAAGGTCCTCGACTATCCCATCAAGTTTAACAGTAGAGCTATCAGGAAGCTACAGGATAGTAGGAGTTGGTTGCATGGTTGCAACATTCAATTGCTACAAGATATCCTTTGTCATTACATTTATGGTTGCTCCAAGATCAATCAGAGCATTTCTGATTTGGCTCCCATTTATAACAACTCCTACCACAAGACTTCTAGATCATTATATTTGGGAATAGTCACTTTTCCAAGCATGATGTTAGCCAACTGTCTGACCACATTAACCATAGTGGGCTCTTTCCTTTTTCTGCCTGGCTTCTTAAGGCATGCTTCTTTAATTGCTTTGCCCTATATAGGAACATCTTTTATGGCTTGAAATAGAGGGATCTTAACACATACATGTTTCAACTGCTCTAGAATGTCAAATGTGGGTTCCTCTTCTTCTACCTTTTATTTCATAGTTTCTAACCTTTGTGGAAATGGTGGTTCTTGGGTAGTATGTTTGACTGTCATTGGTTCAGGATTTCCAGGTACATTTGATTGAATGGGAGTTTTGATAGGTTCCACTTCTTCCTCAAAAAGCTCAGTAATAACAGGTCTTGAAGGACCTGCCAAGGTTGTTCCTAAACGCAGATGTATATCTCTTACATTCATAGCATATGCAGGGAATTGGTTTGGATCAACATAATATACTGGCTGTTGCTATGGTCTATTATTTGGGTTAGGTGAGGGTTGAGATGGTAACTAAGTAGGTTTAGGTGTGTTTGAATTGGATCTAGTAGGTGGAGGCATTATAGTAGGTTTTTGGGGCTGAGGAGGTGACTGCATGTAATTAGTGGTCTGATTTGGCCATTGCTATCCTCCTCTCCATTGAGATGTTTGCTGCCAATTCCCCTGAGGCTGTTGCCACTGAGGTGCAGGGTTTTGGTAATTTTGCCAAGTATTTTGAGGGTTGTTCAAAGGTTGAGGCAGATATCCTCCATAACTAGATGGGAATGACTATTTCCATTTGCTACTAGATGCATAAGTATTAAAATATGGTCTAGCATATGATAATGGTTCTGGTGACATACCTTGTCTTGGAGCCCATAGCCTCCTTTGTGCAACATAGAAGACTTGATATTCTTCAACTTGTATTGGCTTGAACTCAGGTGGAATCTGCTTACTATCAATGTTAGCTACCATCTTGCATCTGCAGTCCCTCTTCTTTTGTCTGCAATGAGGACAATATTCTGCCAACATTGCATGAGCCTCTTCATGCTTCTTCTTTGCCTGGAGTGTGTCCAATTGGGTGGCCATATTATTTATAATATCTTGGTTAAAATCAAATAGCAAGTAGCTTATCTCCATCCTTGAAACTCCATTGGTAGAGGTTTTTCCCATAAGGGAATGGTAACCTCTTCCTTTCTTCATGGCTGCTCTAGAATAATTCTAACACAACTTCTTAATATCATTCCAAGACACTTGGGTAATATCTCCTCCTCCTATTAAATCCAAGGCATCTATGTAATGCTCACTTATTCCCCTGAGGAAGAGCAATTTTTGAGACTCCTCATTGAGTGCATGATGGGGAGACTTTTGTAAACAAAACATAAACCTTGAGATGTAATCCTCCAAACTTTCATCTTCTTTCTGCTACATTCTGAAAAGATCATTTCCTCTTATATCCCCACTCCTATAGTAGTCTTTATATTTCTCAAGAAATTTATCTTTCATTTCTTCCCAGGTATTGACAATATCACTACCTAGACTCATAAACCACCTTAATGCATCCTCTTTCATGGTAGTAGGAAACAACTTAAGTTTATGAGCATCAGTAGTGTAGTCATAGCTTCTGCCGAGGATATCAAATTCAAACAAGAAGGTATCTGCTAGGTCATCTATTGCAAGTCTATAGAACTTGGGGAGAGCTAAAGTAGGGATGTTCTTGAGATTATCCACTTCATTTTGATGAGCAATCAGAAATGGAAAGGTTGGTTGATTAGGTACGTTTTGGGAAGCCATAACTGCTTGACCTATTATCAAGGTAAATGGATTTTCAACCAGGTTTGGGGTAACTTGTTCTTCAGAGGATGTTTCAGAACTATTCAAATCAGAGAATGCATCAAGGAAAGGATTTACTTCTACTTCTTCTGCTAGGTAAGTTGAATCATTAGGAAGGAATCTCCATAAAGCATCTCTTCTCCTACCTCTATGCATGCAATATACTCAGTATCAACCACCTCTCACAAAAATGTTGTGGATGGGTTGTAGATGGTTACTTCTTGACTAAAAACACATTTTAAGAAAAAACTACAAGGAATAATACTAAAGATGACTCCAAAGATCTTCTTAGTTTGACAACATCCTCGGCAACAGCGCCAAAAATGTTGGTCTCTTACAATGATTTAACAAGTAAACTTTTAAAGCTGTAACTCAGAGTTTGGACATCTAACCTGAATAGCTGTCTTAATCACTATGGAGATGCATTTCACTTGTCAACCCAGGGATGTGAACTTGAAATGGGTTAGCACAGTATGTGCACTAAGAACTTTCAAAGTAGCCACATTCATTCTATAGCTAAGAAAGACATAATGCTGAAGATAAACTACTAGGAAAGAAATAACAGGAATGTTGAATATCAACCAACATCTATTCTAAGATCAAGTTCATAACATAAAACAAAAGTCTGGGCAAACAAACAAGAAACTACTCTGTCTGCTTTGGCTGCAGGAACATACACAGAATAGAATTCTAGTGGCTGCAGGAACATTCAATGCCAGATTTAATTAAATGCTTAATAGAAAATATAACTAAACTAGAGGATGAAATTCTCACCAAGTGGGCCCCCATGGATGAGTTCCCTGAGACAAATGTAAACTCAGAAATGCGAACTTATAACTTCATTTTATTCATTGGAAAATATGAGTACAATTGAACATCATAACTGTATTACCGAAAATTGGATAATGCAAATAGAATTTTTGATTAATCAACAACCCCTCAGAAGGAGCATTAGAGTCTTATTTATAGAAGGAAAACTACAAAACTAACTACCTAGCAAGGTGGTCAACTCCAACATAATAGGATGCCTCTTTATGGAAAACATAGAAAGTGGAAGGGAGGTTACGCATACATGGAATTTGGTCAAGCGAGTTGTGTCAATGCAGATCTAGCATAATAGTAACTCCTAAATTTGCTCAACAAGTATTTAAGATTAGTTACAAGGTGGTTGTCTTCCCTCCATTCGACATTTGAACGATCACCGTGTTTAACTTTTTATGGCAAGTAACTAACCAGCAAAATCTTCCTCTACTTTATGGATGCTGATTATATCTACATAACAATATTAGTACACACAATAATTGCACATCTGTAACTACCTTGGAGTAACATTCATTAACCATATGTAAAATTAACATAAATAGTCCATATAGCATGTCTTTGTCATGAAAGAATATAAGAAATGATCTATGCTCAACATCTTATAGTTTTGAGGCAATGACATAAAAAGATCAGGATCAAAGTACCAAAGTCCAAGATAACTATAGCAAGTGGATAATAAAGTTTAACAAAATTGATTCGTAAACTAGACTCATCAGTAATGCCAACCTTGGAGAATGTTACAATGGTTGATGAATATAATGCTGACCTTGATGTACATTCCAAGGTTGATGAATTGTATAAAAGCATGAAATGTAGTTGCAAAAAAGTGTGTGTGTGAAAATGAAGAGGTAAGTGGAAAGGTGTGAAGGAGAAAAGCAAAGAAGTTTTTGTGCTTCAAAGGAATTGAACCCAGGGATGTAGTATATGCTACTTAATGTGTTCACCATTTTGGCAATGAGCCAACCCTTGGTAGTGAGCCACACTTTGTCCATGAGCCATTTTTTGCAGTGAGCAATTTGGGCAGTGAGCCTCTATTTTTTAGTATTATTATTGTTAAGGGAAAATTGGATTAAACATGAATAATCAATATATCAATATCAAAATATCCAAAACTCAATGAAATACAGAAACAAAGAGATCAATCAAACAAAAGAACTTCAAAAACCTTTGCAAACCTTAAAGCTTCATAGCTTCCGTTGGTTGCCTATCTCAATTGATCTTGCATGTATGAATAAGGCCCTCAGAGAGTGCACTTCCTTGCTATGATTCCAAGATTGTCAATGGAGAATGGCTATGATAATACTTTGTAATAAAGATGAGCTTCACAACAATGATAGTAGTATGGTAATGAGTGTGATCACAAGCAATGAAGGAATTGGTGCTAAAGGCACACTGTAATTCCCGCAGAGTAACAATACTTAAAGCTTGGATGAATGAAATGGAAGAATAGAGTTCAATTTATAGACTTGTGAAAGAGAAGATCAACGGTATAGAAAGAATGAGAAGATCAACGGTATAGAACAGTTAAGGAACATGTGCGAATAAGAAGACATGTGTCTTGCTATATTTTGCATGAGTGGAATTAATAAAATAGAAGAATGAGTTAACTGAAGAGATTAAATCAATTAAAAGAATAGATTAATCAGTTAAGAGAATAGAACTAGAGAATAGAAATTGCATGAGGATGAGAAGATATTTTAGCTCAATTAAATATTTAGAATATTCAATTGCATGTGCACAAGGATTGAATTATATTTAGAGAACTCAATTTAGAAGAAATAGACAACTTAAATAAATATTTGATTTATTTAAATTTAGAGAAGATATTATTGGAAGAAACAATTAAATAATTAATATTATTTAATTTAGAATGAATTTGGAAGAACTAATTAAATAATTGGTATTATTTAATTTGTTGGAGGAATTAGAAGAATTTAAGAATTTAATTATTGGAAGAATATGAATCAAATAAATAAATTTGTTTATTTATTTATTGATAGAGGAATTTGACTTAAATAAATATTAAGAATATTTATTTGGACAGAGTCATGTCATTTTTAGGCGTATACAATTATAACATATATTTTGTGGGCTAACACCCACCGTGGTTTTTCCCTTTTAGGGTTTTCCATGTAAAAATCTGGTGCCTACTCTGTTGAATGTGTGATTCTTATGGTTTCATGCTTTCATGTTTAATTTTGATTATCAATAGTTAAGGATTTAATGATTTGATATTCATAAGAAGTTAAGTTTTTGTGACAACTGATTCACGCCCCACCCCCCCTCTCAGTTGTCTTGTTCATTTCAACAAGGAGATAGTGAGAGAGAGGGTAGGATGTAGAGGGGAGGGAAGTAGAGAGTAAGAGTGAGGATGGGATGTCTCAAGGGGAGGGAAGAAGAGAGTGAGAGAGAAGGTAGGAGGTAGAGAGGGGAGGGAAGAAGAGAGTGGGAGAGAGAGAGAGAGAGGGTAGGAAGTAGAGAGTGAGAGAGAGGGTAGGAGGTAGAGAGGGGATGGAAGTAGAGAGTGAGAGAGAGAGAGGAGGGTAGAGGTGAGAAAGAGAGAGGAGGGGAGGGAGAGAGGAGGGGAGGGAGTGAGTGTTTTAGTTCAGCATAACGCGAGCGTGTTATAACGCGCTCACGTTATGCTTTTCCTTGGAAATTTCCAAGCCTTAGGCTTGGATTTTCCTTGGGCTTCCAACCCAAAGGCTTGGACTATGGTTAGGTCATACAAGGATGTGTCTTTCCTGATTCTAACAAAATTCTCAAAAATTGGAGTGTGTTTCCCATCAGGATTGAACTTTTTTCAATGAAAACTTGATAAAAGTACCACCATAATCTTAAGCTCTCTGTTAGCTATCTAACGATATATTTTTTTTATTTTTTGAGTATGTTAAGGGTTTTATCTTAAATTTATTTTGTTAGTGTGTCCATTTTTTGTAAAAAACTAGTGTCTGGTATTTTTTACTTTTTCTAACCATTCATCAAAATTTCAAATAAATTACATTTTTAGAAACTAGACTCCATTCTACACATATTAAAAAAAACAAATTTTGAGTTTTGATTAGTTTTCAAAAAACTTAGGGTGGAGCACACTCAATTTTTAGTTTTTCAAGATGTGTCCACTTTTAAAATTAGTTAAAAAATCAATTATTCATGAAACAGTTATCAGAAAATCAGGGATAAATTTCATTGTGTTAGCTAATTTCTCACCAAAGTGATTTTTGAAATACTAAAAAAAAGTTAACATTTTAGGGGGAGCACACCAGACGCTATGTTATGTTTTTTCAAGAAAAACATGACCAATTTGTGTGCTTGGGCCCTTTTCAAACACCTTAATCTCAACCATTTTTGAAAAAAAAGAGTAGTTTAGAAACTAGATTCATTGCCCTATGACTCTCGTTTTTGTTGTATCTTAAAATTTTGAGTGTAACTATCTTGAATCTCTCATCCAACATCAGTCTTTCCTAATTTTAGAAAAAAAAGTGGCATCTTAAGACCCCCTTTTGGTCCGTCATCTTTGTGAACTTACCCTAATGACTAGTTGAAATTGTATTTGTAGACTCAATAAGTCTTCAAGAGAATCTGTCTAAGATGCACCTTAGCCTATGTCAAATATCTCTTCTAAATTCTCTTCTTCTTTGGTCTTTTGTTTACCTTCTTCATTCTTTCGTTCCTCATTGTCATTTTCCCTCCCTTTTTGACACTCCTTAGGATTATTTTCTCTTCTTATTTCAACCTTTCTTGTGTTTCTTGGAGGAGCTCCAACACTATTTTTATCTTGATCTTCAATGATTTGAGCCTTAGTAATTTTAGGAGTATCTATACAAGCTAAAGCACCAATATCTTCAGGAAGGCCATCTCTTTAATCTTCTCAGGCATGTCATTACCTTCCTCACTTTCCTCAGATTGACCAGATAGTTCTTCAATAATCCCCATCTTAATCTTCATCTCATTGAGGACTTCTAAAGTTTTCTTTAATGTTTTCCTTTTCAACTTTTCTATCTCCTCCTCATTTCTTGACATTAGCGTATTTAGTCTCCTTTTAGTCCTAAATTCCTCTATTAGGATTTTGGAAACTTTGTCTCTGTCTTCTTTAGAAATTGTAGGACAAGCCTTTTCAAATGCACTTTTCTTTATCTCAGCTTCTTTATTTAGTGCATCACTTCTCCTTTTGGTTAGGATGTCATCTAGGCTTTTTGGAAGTTGATGTACATTATTTCAATCAAAGCCATATTGTATGCTCCCATATAACTGACCACTGCTTCTTCAAGAGTTGATTTATCATCTGCATGCCTTTCATCATAGATTCTTGAAACTTCTTCCAAGGTGCCTTCTATTAGAGAATTTACAGTTGCATCTAACTTTAGGGCAACATGATTTAGTTTCTTAATCTTCTTGGCTTTACCTTTTCTTTTCTCCTTTGAGGTATCACCTTCTTTTCTTGTTCTTTTTTTCAATAAAGTTGCTTTCTTTATTTCCTCTTCATCTTCTTCCTCATCTTCAATATTCACTGGGTTTATCTAGCCTTTAGGTTTTGCTTCTTCCTCTTCCTTTTCTCTCCTTGCCTTTCTCTTTTGCCTAGGCTTCTTCTTATCAGTGGTTTGTATAGGGATCTTAGAATTAGTTCTTTTGGCAAGTAATGAAGATTTGGAAGCTATAGAGGAGGTTGTTGCAGATGGTCTACTTGTTCTTCTTGGAAATGTAGAGGGAGGTGTTTGTGCCCCTCCTAAAGAACCTTTAGGAGACTTAAGTATCTTCTCTAATTTTGTTTTCATTTCCTTAGCCTTGGATTTTGTGTTCTTTGTTTCCTTCACATTCTTCTTAGCATTATTGTACATGATTTCATCATATCTGCCAAACCTCTTAGTAGAGGGATCCTTTGGCTTACTAAGAAGCATGTCAGTATACCCTACCAAATAAAATTTTGGCACCTCATAGGGCAAGGTTGTAATCCAAAATATCCTTGGTTCCACCAACTCCATATAACAATTCTATTTATCAACCATAAAGGTGATATCATTTTTGTATTTCTCCACAACCTTGCCAGGTATTCTTTCTCTAGATTGCATGTCAGTTTGAAAGGTTTTAAAGAAATGCCAAAATAGAGTATTACACTGCTTATAATAATAAAAAATTTCTCTTATAATATTTGATTTGATGGACAACTGGTTTACTTGAGTTCCACACTACTCACTTCATTCAAGGAAATTCATTCAAATAATCAAACATAAGACATATAATTAGAGAACCATACTGGAATCTATATTTGGTTTCTTTTGTCCTCTTTAAGTTGTCTATGAGTTGTTGCTGAAGAAGTTCATAAAGATTGAAATCCTTTCCCTCTAAATAACCATCTTGTGTGCTATGTGGATTGCTATTGCAGAGGCAGAGTTATCCTTGTTTTTAAAATAGATTTTGTATAAAATATCCATGGTTGCATATTGGACCCCCAAGTCATCAATATCATCTACTGTCAAAGTCCTTTTGTCAAATTTGGCTTTGGTGAGCCTCATTACTTCTTCATTCTTTACAGACTTTAAAATAGGCACAGGTCCAAAGGAGCATAAGTCTGTCACCACCTTTATATCTTCCTTAGTGATTGTGTGAGGGCAGTCTAAGCAGAAGATATCTTCATGAATCTGGCTTAGAGAAATTCTTACCCAAGCATCTTCATACCGGAAGTTTGGAAAACCCTTCCAGATGTCTAAGTTTTTGGGGATGATGTTTGCAAACTCTGGTTTTAACTTGAAATCATTTACCAACAAATGCTCATTTCTAAATAGATGCTGCCACAGTAATGGGTTACACTTTCTGGGACATCCTGATTTTTGTTGAAATCACATATTTTTAGAAAATATAATGATTTAAGCCTTGAAAAGTTCCATTTAAAGGATTTTAATTGAAGAGGGTTTGATCAAACGCCCTTAGATTCAAACCCCCTTGGATAGAACCCCACTAGTTTTAAACCATACCTATAATGGAGTCTCTTCTACAGCTATCAAAATGCTGATAAAAAACTACTTTTGATTTAGCTTTTGGGGGATCAAATGAATTCATTTAAAATTTATGTTTTGTAAGTATACATTCCTTATTATAAGCTTTCCAAAAAGTATAATTTGAAATATATTTAATTTGATTATTATATTTATTTTTTATTTCTTGTGAATGTAGTTTTTCACCGAACATCAAGCTCTTTGTTCTACACACATGGAAAATTAGTAAATTAGTGAAATTTTTTTTTGAAAATATCTATGCCCAAGGTATTGATGTCCTTGTTTCAACAAAAAAATAATTGAATTTCGATACATATAGAAAAAGTTATGTTTTACGGAATACACCTATGTCTAAATTATAATTGGTTTGACTTCAAAACTTAATTAAAAATATATTCAACAAAACATTACGAAACCAAATGCATGCCCTATTTATTGGGGTTATCAATCTAAATTCAAAAGAATTAGAATTTTATCCTTTGTAGAAAAAAAGTTACGTGCTATAGAATACACATCACTTTAAAAAAATGTTGTTTACTATTAAAAACTAGTTATCAAAGAACATGCAAAAATTTTTACAATGTAACTCCAATTTTCTTTAAAAAAAATATATTTAGAATCTACAAACAAAATCTCACAAATCACTAGTTCACATTATTTTCAAATTCCTAATAGTTTAGCAGCTATAGGTATCATAAAGTGAAGATTTAGTTGAAAATGTTGATTTCAATGTCATGTTTGGCCAAAAAGTGTAACCCATTATTGTGGGATGACCCAAATTGTTCAAGTTTAAGATGATCAAACTCGTCAATTGGTGAGTGAATGTAAACTTGGACATCCTCCGTATATAACACATTTGGAGGAAAACGTGAGAATATCCCATCTTCATCAATTATAGTTGATTTGATTGGATGTTTCTTGAATCTTGGTCTTATCCTTTCAACTATATCTATTGCCACTGGAGTTGTCATTGTAATATCTTCAAAAGCTAGGGTTTTAACCAAAAAATACCTAGATGTGTGGTGATAAATCTTGATCAGTCGAATAATTGAGTGCTTTTAGTTCTCCTTTAGCTCTTCAACTCTTTTGTCTTCACTCAAATGTGATAAAAAATGATCAGGCATCACTTATATAAACATTTCACCAAACAATTCTTTGCATTAATTATAGTCTCTATGTTAACCTAATTTGCTTACTTTCATATTAGAACCTTATGAATCTTCACCAAACCTCTACAGATCATTCAATTGCTCCAGAATATTTGTTAAGTTCATTTACATGTCAGATAC
This sequence comes from Cunninghamia lanceolata, assembly GCA_027924645.1. Classification (NCBI taxonomy): domain Eukaryota; kingdom Viridiplantae; phylum Streptophyta; class Pinopsida; order Cupressales; family Cupressaceae; genus Cunninghamia; species Cunninghamia lanceolata. Next base: position 871,117 of record BSBN01001562.1, read on the forward strand.
TTTCATCTCCATGAAGAAATGATGATGGATTTTCAAAAACAACTCCCCTTGAGTCCATGTGACCTCTTGGTAGAAGCCCTTATCACTGTGAACCCTAAAGTCATCGACAATCTACTACATTTGAAGATTTTTCTCCAGAATTTTCAATAGACTCTTTTAATTTATTATCTTATCTTTCATATGCCAGAACTGATCAATATGATGAGAAATCAACATCTTGCATGTTCACGGGTTTGAAAACCTCACCATTGTAACTCCCCTGACCAAGTATTTTACTTTTAATTATTGGAGGATCCACCTGCACTAGGAAAAGGTCTGGAAACATCTCTGGCTTCCTTCTTCCATACTTTGTTTATTTCCACCTTTTGTGGAGGAACATCAATGAGTTTCATGTACTTTTCATAGTGCCTTGTTTGATTTCTTTCATAACATGTCCACTTTGTTTGCTAAGCATTTCCATTTCTTCCTTCCCTTGATCTCTAGTTTGTTTCTTTGTGGCCAAACTTATTACAAGTATAAGAGTATCCATAAAATTATTGAGTTCTGGCTCATCTTATGTCCCATCTTATTGCACTCATCTTATGATTGAGCACTCATTTGCCCTATGTCCCATCTTATTGCAAGCATAAAACTAAATAAAGTTCTAGCTCATTTTACTTCTACATTCAGAAGCTCTATGACTAATTTTATTGTAAGTGTAATATCTTAAAGCATTCATTTTGTTTCTATACTCCACAGCTTTGTGATCAAACTTATTGCAAGTAAAGAAATTGCCATTGGAGCCTTGAAAATACCTAATGTGAGTTGGTTCTCTTGTAGGTTGAGGATTTTTAAAATTCTTCTTCACATTCTTCCTTTGTCTTTGGACAGGGGTGAATTCATCTTCTCTTGTAACTCTGTAAACCTTTTCTTTGGAATCTTTTATGTATGCATCTTCTTTCCTAGTTTCAGAATTTCCCCTTGAGTGAAAATTATCATATAAGTTTGCAAAGCCTTTGATCATAGGAATTTTTCCCTTTTCATAACAAAGACCTATTTTTTCTTTTGTTGGCTTTTGGGAGCTTATTATTTCATCAAGAATATCAATTCCTCCTTTCAATTTTAGTCCCTTGTCAATCTATTCTTGTGCCTTTTTCCAGTTCTTTTCCTAGAGTGACAACTTCTTCCTCAAGTTGAGCATTTAGTTGATTCCTCATTGAGATTGATGTTTAAGAAATCTTTAATTCTTTTTTCTTCTTCAACCATGATCTTCAATTTTGAGATCATTTCTTCTGCTTCCTTGAGCTTGTCACTTCCTCTATCACCTTCTATCAAAGTCTTTAGCTTGCCTATTTCTTGTTTTGATTCTTTGGCCTTTGCCTTCAATTTGTCAATTGTTTCTTTTGTCTTTTTAAGCATATCTTCATAGTCCAAGTTTAGTTATTTTTGCTTCTTCTAGATCATTAAGAGTATATTTGAGTTCATCTTCAAGATCTATTTCATTTTCATTAGACTCAAAGTCCCAACCTCTAGGTTCCATAGCTTCTAGATGCATTTCAGGTGCAAATATATCATTGTCCAACACTTCAAATTCCATGTGTTCAAGTGGAGGATCTACCTCAGCAGTCAAGCTTCTCAAAGGTACTTGGCTTTGATACCAATTATTGAACATAATGGGGTGCTAAGAGGGGGGTGAATCAACACACTTAAAAAATCTACTCAAACATTTTTTGATAAAACTGAATAACTTTGAAAACATAAAGGAAAACATGCAATTTAAGGATCAACACATAACACCAAAGATTTTACATGGAAAACCCTAAAATAGGGAAAAACCATGGTGAGAGCTCACAAAATATTATGCTCACTACAAAACTATTATAACTTTATTTTAGGGCTTCAACCCAAGGAAGCAACTACTTCTTGATTACAACTTTCATTTAGGGTAACTACCCAAGAAAGCTACCACTCCCTAAAACCTTAGCTCACTACTTATTGAATTTACACAAATGATAGTACATATATAAGGACTGATGTGATGATTACATTTGTTATATGGTGATGGTGTAGTCCTCTATTCTTGCTCAACGCTTGTCTTCAAACTGATTTTGCACATGATTTCATATCTTTATTTCTTTTCTACCATATTCACCTTCCCACTTCTTAACCTTTCAAAATAATTATTTCATCTATATATATCCTTCGCAAGATCTTGAAACATTAGTTAGGTCAACATCCATATTAATATTGAATGTAATGTGTAGCTAGTCAATGCTCGGCCTCAATACATACAAAGTGATAACAAGGTTATTGCAGACCTTAGGGCATTATGAGAAACATCAAGACACACCTTTCCATACCTTTCAAACTTGGATAAACTGATCAAGAGCTTCTGCATTAGGTACTTAACCAGTCGACTCAAACTAATTAACACTGCCAACTATTCATCTTTCACCAACTGAGCAGAAGCCAAAAGATCAATGTGGACCAAGAATTCGATCATACAGGAGCTCAATAACATCCATACATCTCACTGAAGAAGTGTCATACTAAACTATACATCCGTAAGAAAAGAGATAGATCAATCAGTAGAGAACAAAGTCTTTTGGACCTTATGTGATTCTTCACAACCCAAAATATGATGTTGTGGTCAAGTGCAGGTTTTGAAATCTTTTGGGAATGATCATAGATATCATGTATACAACTTAGTAGATCCACACACCTCTGTATAGAGTTTTTGGAAGAATTCAAGGATGTCTTAGGTACTTAGAGTTCTAGAGGACAGTTATACTTACAACTATGACACTTTGATGCATTACTAGAAAATGAGATTTATCTACATGTGAATCATACATGATGTTCCTTAGACCATATACTATATTTGCACAAGCTTTGATAATAGATTTATACATATTTCATCTCTTGAAGAACTTGACTTGTGTATTCAGGCTCCATAATACAATGTGATACCTTTGTCACATGATTAATGTCTTTGTAGACCACTAGAACACTTGAAACTTCATCATAGCATATAACATACTTATCTTTGTCATTCCTAACAACCGCATGACAAACATATCTCTTTCATAGGAATTTGGAGCATTCTATTGTCTTCCCATTACTATTCTACTTTATCTAAGTGATGGCCGATGTACTATTCCTTGTAGCTTTTCATGCTGAATAAGTGAGAGATTGAAACCTTGGATATATCATGTCAATACATGTCAAAAACTATTCATTAAAACTGCATGGCCAAAGCTTTCTTTGTGTATAAGTGAAGACCAATTCAAGTTGACTCGACCATAGGATTTACACTGAGAATGCCTAAGACACTTTTCTACTTCTGACCCTTGAGTGCAGTACTCCCAACCAATGAGATATGTATATGTGTATTCATGAATCATGCAAAGATAGGAGTGTTTACTTTTACATCATGTACAAGCCCAAAACTGATCCACACTTAGATTATTTTCTCTTCTCCAGACTGATTTTCCTTAACCATACAGACTTCTATTATGTTGACATCAATGTGTGTTATGTTGAAATCAATGACAACACATATGGCCAACACTAAATATTGCTCCTTTCCCCTTTTGTGGGAGTAGGCCCTTTCTCCACACCTCTAGAGAAAGACCAATTCAACATTCAGAGCACACAAATATAGAACTACATGCCTTTATTTATGATTTCTCAAAAAGTTGGATTATTTAAAAAACAAAAATATATTTGATTCTTCAAAATTAATCTAAATCCTCCATATTCTAGGGCTCCCTATATATCAGTTGTATCTTGTTGATATATATCTCCAAAGTCTTATTCTTATAACTTTTTTTTTGTACAAGATAAAAAACCATTTATTCATCATTCTGAACATGGAACTACTACTTCTAGAAAAAGTCACACAAAGACCAAATAAAATTATTAGAGCATGGCACTAACTGTCACTTTAAGCAATAGTTCAACTTATGTTTAAACAAGTTGTGAAGGTCGCTGATTAAAAAGAAATGACGTAAAAGAACAGTTTGGTAAAATTCTATAACTTCTGCATAAATAGTCAACTAGCAATTTCCCTTCTTCAACAGATCAGTGAAAACAAGAATAGAAGTCACTTCATCTTGCAATAATTCATAGGGTACATGATGGTATGCTATGATATAGTCTTCCTCAAAATCTATGTAGTCTTTCGTATAGCTCCAAAATGCTAAGAGCACCTCTGGAGCTTCTGCAACAACTCTTCTCAGGATCTCTAGAGTTGACATGAACTTCTCTGGAGCCTCATGAAAACCTTACTACTTACAATGAAAGGGATTCATACAATCAAAAAATTGTTTTTGCATATCCTTTATTAGTAAAAACTTGCAACATGAAACAATCTAATTCCAGAAGTGACTGCAATATTACATCTACTATTAACACAATTAAATGAGGTTTTTAACAATTTTTAAGGTACAACCAAAAGATCGAGTGCATTTAGGGTAGGAAAGGGAGATATATTTGCAAATTCAGGTGAGCTCTCTCTGGAGCTCAACACTAATATTGCTAGAATGCTCTCTTAAACACTATCAATAACCCCTACATGCTCCTCTATAACTCCTAGAGCATTCTTTATAGGTGTCAATTCAAATTAATGGATGGTTGTTTGTCAATACAACCAAGTATGATATGAACATCTCCTATAAGTGGTTGTTGCATTGACTATCTACATACACTAAACTATCATCATAAGCATATGCAAACATAGTTCACGTCAAACTAAATCATTTCTAATATCTACGACAAATAGTAGCATTTAAAGTCACACATAAAGAGTTATAGAATATGGTAGTTGCACATATGTTTTTGTAAATATAGAAAGGAATAGATTTTCTTATGTTTCCATCTAATAAGAGTAGTTAGTGAGGTGTTGAGTGCATTCCCTTGTTGGAGTTTTATACACTTTTAGGTTTTCCTTAGCAAAATATATGGTACTATGTGTTAATTCTTGTATTTGCTCTAATTTACATGTTTAGATCATTGTAATTGTGTGCTTCTAGATCAAAACTATGTAACAGTATTTTTGCTCAATTACAATATTATGGATTGTGGAAATCCGATTTCTATTATGTTTAGATCATGTTTGATTTTATTTAAGCATTTTAATAGTGTCATTGGTTGGATAAATCCATTAGGAAAAGGTATTAAGAGTATAGAGTAGTGGCAATATTATAAATTCATAGTTGGTAGACCACTAGGGTTATGAACCTAGTGAGTTATGGATTAGTGGTTGGAAGTATAATGTTTGAGGTGGTAGAGATAAATTTAAAGGGCTAGTTATTACCTTGATAGTGATATGCTTTCCTTTTCTAGAAGTGTTTTATCTGCGGTTTAGATTTCGGTAGTTTATTCTCAGTGCTGACTTCATTCTTCTGGGTGATATTTACATCTTTCCAAGATAGTCTACTTATGTATTGTAAGACTTGTTGCGGCATTGTAAAACAGATATAACTATGGATTAGAGGCGTGAAGATCATCGTTCACTCTTCTTGGAGTTTTTAATTATTTGAGGATTTCTCTAGAGTATCTTGTGTTGCATGTTTCTATTAGTGATGTAAGATTGTGTTTATTTTTACATTTGAGATGTTTTTGTATTAGTTCTTTAATACATGTGTCAAAGTGATTGAAAGCTGTTATACATGGTTGAATGCATACAAATATAGTTTGAGAGTGTGCCAATTTTAAATCCACATTTGATGTACTAGACTATAGGATAACTACATAATTTTATGAATCAAGCGGTATCAAATCCATTCATTCTTTCAGACTAGAAGGAAGTTGTACCAAGTAGGTTGTTTCATTATGCCTAATTCGTTAACATCCAATGGTATATGGTGGTTTTCTAATTAACTACATGGTAGAGGGTTGGAGATCAAGAAGTAGTATATTAATGTTCAGAGTACCAAGGGCTACAGCTAAATTTGAAAACCAGACCAAGAGCCAAGAGCTAGAGCTAGTGCCATTTGAGCTAGAGCTAAGGCTAGAGTGAGTGCTAGAGTTAAACCTTGAAGAGGTGTAGAAGCATCATGAGTTTGCTTGACCATGTAACTTGAGTTGTACATACATGAGGGAGTGAGCTTAATTCAAGGAGAGTTTCATATTGATTTAGTGGGACTAATAGAACAAAACCCCTTTCTACTTCATTCTAGAGATGATGAAGGTTTCAATAGTTAGGCTAAGCATGGTGTTGCTAGTTGATCATGGTTTCATTCCTATGGTGGTTTAAATCCATAAAGAGGAAAGATAAAGTAGATGATATATAATCCCCATGTCAATATTCATGCCATTAGAAAGTTGTTACATGTAGAGCTATAAGGGATTCCTTCAAAGAGAGAGAGAGATCACAAGTGTAGTAAAAATCACCGACCATTTCAGTTGGGACCGTTAATGCCATCAGGGCACAATGCATTTCTAATCAACCTTTGAGATTTCTAATCAACCTTAGATAGGATACTCTCAATTTAGATGGATGGATGTGAGAGTTATCAATTTTCACTTTTGGTCTTGAACCCTGAGTACAATTTGATTATTTTGGTGAACAAGTGGGGTCAAGCTATAGAGCACCTAAAGAAAGTTTTAGAATACCTATAGCAAGGAAGAGTAAAACTTTTAACAAGCTAATTAACACTTGTAGTAAGGCTGCAAGGCACTTCTACGATAAATAGTAGAATTTAAAGCCACAGAAAAAGAGATATGGACATAGCGCATGCAGCATGCTGGATGGATGCTTCTGTAAAATAGAGTTTAAAAAACAGAGACATAACGTAATCATGCCAACAGAGCTATCTTTATGAATATAAAAAACATAATCATGCAGTTAACGAGAATGAATAACACTTGGCTGCTACACTGCACGCCTCAGATTTGGAGAATCATGCCGACAGAGCTATTTTTAGATTGTGCGGTGCCAATAAAAAATCGATAGCATCTGTTTTAGGATCTCCAACCATTTATTAATTTATCTGATAGCTATTAGTTGTGTATATGCATGCAATATACTCTCTGTTGAGGGAATACATCGTGGAGAGATTGCATAAAAATGGGAGGACTGTATACACTGGTTTGAGAGGAATAATTTTGCTAGCATAAGTTAAGCTGCCATTGGAGAGAGTTTTTAACATTTATTGAGCTCAAATAGGTGTGTACCAGGTTGTTAAGTTACAATATGTGCATCTCCGATTTGAAAGTATAATCTTGATAACATTTGCGTTCATAGACGTTTGTTTGATAATAGCAATAGCAGTAGTTATGCAAGTGCTGATCCAGCAGGGGAATTCAGCAGTGGTGTGGATTGCACACTGTGTCTGGGGATGCTATCTCAAGAAGAAGAATACGCTGATATTGCTCGAACGTCATAGAAATATTCTTCTTCTGCAGATAGCACAGTAAGTGTCAACTTGCATAGCTACTGTTATTGTTATTATCCAAACTCTCAATGCTTCCAGGAACGTCGTAGAAATATTCAAATCTAAGCTTCTTTCACCCAAGGTACAAATCACATTAAGCTTCTTTCACATTAAGCTTTTTAGTTTCGTGATGTTTCTATTTCCAGGCTACCGTCAACAGGTGGAGAGAAGGAAGGGGCCCATTCTTGCGATTTGAGACATGATTTATTGATTTTATCATCCGTACTAACAAATGGTTTAAGATTTATACTTCCTTTTTAAAATGTTAAATTATTTTTCACTAAAAATTTATCAAAGATATATCACACAAATAATGAAAGTTTTTATGATGTTGATGTTGGATGTGAAGTCTCACTGTTCATTTCATCTTCTCTGTTTTGAAATATTTCTGTGTAATGAAGAAAAACAGATTTGAAATATTTCTATGGATCCAGATATGTTTTGAAATATTTCTTTCTAACCCTTCACCTCGTTAAGAAATATTCTTCATTCCCCGTCAATTTTTTTTGAACAACAGGTGGAGTGAAGAAGCAACGTCCCTGAACTGTTGCTCTTCAATATATTTTATTTTGTTTTTTGAAATCTCAGGCTTGAATAAGGCATTTGTGTTGGCTGTTCTTAAATATCATCCACTTCAACAGTCAAAGGTTAATTTTGGCCAATAAAAATAGGACAAATATTTACCACTTTTTGTTGTGAATGAGGTGTAAAATAGTTATTTGCTGTTTGACCATTAAACTGGATGATATTTAAGTAGAGTGGTATTTCCAACCTAACCTATTAATGGGGCTTGTTTGTAAAAACGATTTACTGATTTTAATATATGTCTGAGTGTATTCCACCCTTTTATTAAAAAATAATAATAGTAATAAAACTGTTTATATGTGTAGACGAGACTATTCTGGGGAACAACATGGATCTGTATAATGGATTGATCTGTATAATGGAATTATCCTATGCAATGCTATTACTATGGAGCAAATACAGAACCTTGAGCGAGCCTTTGACGGTCTCGTAAAATATTTGTATTAAATTGTTAGGTTTTTTTTTTCTGCTTGTGCTTTATCGGCTGCCTGTGTATTGATAATTTAACTCCCTTTTGTGTGATTGATAATTTAACAATAAATATTTTTGTACTTTTTAAATATTTCTTCAGAACATTACATAAGCAAATAAGCAAATTGAGATTCAGGAAACTGATACAACTTATCAAACATACCCACATGCAGAATTGGACACTATTGGTATTCCAGATGTAAGGGGATGTAAGGGGTTTCGTCCTCAAGAAGCCTGATCATGTACTTGTATTTCAACTATAGCTTTTATTTTTGTTGCGTCCACTTCTATGCCTCATCGTGACACAATGTATCCAATGAGTTTGCCTAAGGTAACTCTAAAGAAACATTTCTTTGGGTTAAGATGCACCTTGTATTCTTCCAATCGGTCAAATATCTTTTCTAGCTCTTGATTTCCCTAATAGGTCATCCACATAATCCTCCATGATGTTATGAAACAAATCATGGAATATGACGGTCGTGGCCCTTTGATAGATTGCACTTGCATTTTATGACTAAAAGGCATTATGATCCAGCAATAAGTGTCCCATGCACAAATGAATGACATTTTGTGTTGGTCTTCCTCAGCAATTCTTATCTAATTATAGCCTGAAATCCATCCATGAGTGACAACATCTCATGTAAAACTGTCAAGTCTACTATGCTGTGAATGACATTTTGTGTTGGTCTTCCTCAGCAATTCTTATCTAATTATAGCCTGAAATCCATCCATGAGTGACAACATATCATGTAAAACAGTCAAGTCTACTATGTTGTCGATGTTTGGTAGGGGGTAGTCATTTTTGGGACATGCCTTGTCGAGGTCCCTGATATTTGTGCACATGTGGATGCCCCTAGTGACTTTTTCTACTAATACAATGTTTGAGATCTATTTAGGATAGTCAATGTGTCGAATAAAACCAACATCTAAGAGCTTCTTAAGTTTGGCTTTGAAAAGAAGTGTGACTTGAGGATTCATTTTTTTGAGTTTTTGCTTGACCGTCTTCACATCAGGTTGCATTGTGAGGTGATGTACCACTAGTGTTGGGTCTAGACCAGACATGTCAGCATATGTCCATGCAAAATTATAGCCTTTCTCTCTCTAAAAAATGCCAAAAATACTGCTTGTTTTGTTGAGGTGAGGGAAGCTACTCGAAAGGTGATCTTTGGTGACTCTTTTGTTCTCAGGTTCATTTCTTAAGATACTTCCACTAATATGCACTAGTACATAAATAACAATATGACTGAAAAAACTACTAAAAACTGCTTATAAATGACCAAACATGGTTATGTGACCATCAGTAGTTTACTGCCAGTCATTTATAACACGACCAAATTGATGACTAAACCATTTTTAGTCATTTATTGGTTGTTTTGATTGATAGATTTAGTAGTATATTTAGTCATTGATTTAGTCATTGATTGTTGTAATCTGGTCACTTATTTAGTCATTTTTTTCACTGATATATTTAGTCGCTAATTTAGTCATTGATTGTTGTTAACTAGTCACTTATTAATCATTTTAATCCACTGATTTCTATCCATTGGTAGTGTATTTACTCATTAATTTTAATCATCATTTTGATCAATTTCGTAGTATATTTAGTCATTTTTATTCACTGATTTAACACTAGTCATATATTTAGTCATAGTTATTGACTGTTCACTAATTTCTGTCAATTGGTAGTATATTTAGTCAATTTAATTTTTAATTGACATCAATTAGTAGTATATTTAGTCATTTTGAAGCTTTGATTTAGTCATTAGTATATTTAGTACTATATTTTGAAGCTTGCACAATGAAACAACTTTGAGAAGGTAAAAACAACTTGTTTTATTGATAAAAAATGCTTACAAACAACATGCAGATCTGAAAATAAGTTACTATGCTTTCTCTTTGCTAAAAAAACCTTCTTGGTTACAATACATAGCTCAAAGAATGAGCAAGAAACTAATTTTTTGAGTATCACTGAGCATAGAAGCACAAGGGCATTCATAGATGTCTTCTTCACAAATCCATGACTATCCCTGGAAGCTCACTATCTTAGTTCAAGATCACACTGTCATCTCTATAGAGATCCTATCTCATGCACCCAACTTGCTCTAGTTCATAAGATGACACTATGAATTGTTACCTGTAACAATAAATTGTCCTTATCTCTGATGACTGTCATCATTGGTAGGTTGCCTCAATTGTCATGGACTGTTATTCAACATTGCCTTATGACTAGGCTATGCATTGTCCTAATCAAACTTGTAGCTTCTTGAAATGTATTGTCCAATCACTCATCAACCTAATGTCATGCATTTTCTCTTTATAAATAACAATGCCTCATGACTGCTACTACCTAGCTAATTATTCTAGCATGCTTTCACTTGTACTCTACCTCCCATCAACGTAGAACATTTCCCCTCGACTATTGAATGCCTTGACTACCTTTGACATCACTGTATCTTTTCCAAATTCCTTGAAAATAATTCATCACTACTAATGGTACTTAGGTGTCATGCCCACATTTTCCTTGTGGTCACAACACACATCGCACGTGTCATAACCACATCTGTCATGTGGTTGTGACACGAGATATGAAAAACTTTTCTCACACTGTCCTAAAAACCCCTTTCGCATGCGTACGCATGCTCAACGGTGTTCTCTCATGGCGAAACACTATACTCTTCGGCGGAATACAAGTACAATGGCGTGCAATCCTGAAGCCTATAGATCAACAAGAGGGTCTATACAATGCTGCTAACGTCATTGCAAGAGTGAGATTACCCAAGGTTCTTAAGTCAAACCCTCGGCAGTTTTCGGTAGCAGAATGCCTTACGGCGTTAATGGGAATTACGCTGCACTCATTTACGCACGTGGTTCGCTGATAGAAGAACCACTCCCCACGACGCCTTGTTCCAACTAAACCGGCTAGTGATCTCCCTATTTAGTCATTTTTCAGCCAGGCACGGTTGTCTGTCTCCTCTCTTGTTTCCTGAAACATACCCCTCCTATGACTTAGCATTTTCAACAAGGCGGTTTGGTTGCCCTCTCTTCCCTTTCCACAAGTTCTTAAGTTGGATTATATCTTTATCGCCCTTACCTTAACTATCTCTTAGTTCATTTAGTGTGTTTATATTTCGGTCTCTCTCTCTCTTTCATTTTCTATACTTTCTTTATGTGCATCCTGTCCTTTCTTCGTGATTTACGTCAATCAGGGTTATTACTGCAGCTATTGTTGATATTAAACCTAATTTCAGGATGATCTCGGTTACAAAGGCTGGTTTACTATTTCGCTGGACTCGGTCTCCTAATCTTCCCCGATCTAGGTTCCTCCTTCCTAAGCACAATTGACAGAAGGGTCCGTCAACTTAGTTCTCTTATCCCGTGTGAGAAATGTCGCGCATTTTCTCCTCTGTGTTTTCCAATGTTATTTTTTTTTGTTTTTTTTTTCTTCGGAACCTCTTACAGATTTACATATGAGATCGTTTGCTACAGTTGAGATTAATATGGCCACATGGATAGTTAGTGGTGGCTTCATAAGTTTATTTCCAGTGTTCTTTTGAGCAAGAGTTGTGTAATTTTCCTCTTCATTTTCCGGGTGATTATTAGTACGTTAACAGTTAAAACTTCCGAGAAACTCTTTCCTGAGTATCACTGAATATTCCTAAACTCTCTTTACATTATAATTTTATTTTCTCTTGTTTAGAATTACTGTTGTTACTGTTACTCTTAATTACGATTCATACACTGATTGTGACCCGTATAACGTTGTAAATAGATGTAGGAGGCTCTCCACTTTATAAAACCCTGATCCTGGAAATATCACTTCTTTGGTTGTTGTGTTCAACTCTTAATAAAAAAAAACTAACTGTGAAAATATAATTTGTTATTTTATTTTTTATATATCCAAGAGCCATATTTTAGTAAGATTTAAAATGAGGGTCCACTAAAATGGCTCATAAAACTCTTTTCATAATTCTATATATATATATATATATATATATATATATATATATATATATATATATATATATATATATATATATATATATATATATATATATATATATATATATATATATATTTTTTAATGTCCATGTATTGACGAACTTGTTCTTTTAGTTAATTAATAAACTCCACGTAATCTTTTTATATCTAAATAGTTATAGAAATAAATATATATATATATATATATATATATTATTTCATATCAAATTGCTATATACATAGGCATATATAGTATCTATATATGCCTATATAAATGGCAACTTAATATGTGCTAATTCAAATAAAATCCAACCTATGTGTTAGGGCCCAAAGCCCTAACACTTAACCTCATTTTTTTTTTGTTTTATTTTCCAGACAGCGGAGGAGATGGGCGGCGGTGGCCGCAGCCAGCGGAGGACCGCCGCAGAGGAGGCGCGGATGTGGGTTTAAGCCACAGGCCGCGGCAATAGTGGCCGCGCTGAGCGGCGAGTGGGAAGCGGGGATCTCGGTGGAGGGGGTAGGCCTGTATTGGCCGCGGGAGTCATAAGGGGAAGGGGGGGATGTGGAGTGGGGCAGAGCCCCACCCACATCCCACGATGTGGGGTGTGGGTGGGGCTCCGCCCCACTCCACACCTCCATTTAAAACTAAGGTCTGCGGTGGGGATTTCTCCCCACCGCCCGCCCATTAAAAAAATGCGACTGTGTTTTTGTTATCCGCGGCTTCACTTCCACTTCAACAGTCATTTCTCACAACATTAAAATATATATATATATATATATATATATATATATATATATATATATATTCATATATGTATATATATATATATATATATTTATTTATAAATGAGTATATAACTAAAGATATATATAAATATATATATATATATATATATATATATATATATATCTATTTTTATATTGATATTTCTCAGTCAATTTCATAAAAAAAATGATAAGTTATTTTCAATTTCACTATTATTCTGGAAAATGATAATTACTCAAAATATGAAATATATATATCTATTTCTATATAGATATATATATATATATATATATATTTAAATTTATTTATATATAAAAATATTCTTATATGTGCTTAACTATTTCCTCAATTTCTCAATTTCACTACTTAATGCATTTTCTCCAAATCAATCTGTTATAAAGAAATTGTCATAACAAGTAGATATAATTATATATATACATATATATAGATATATATATATATATATATATATATATATATATCCCAAGTTCACTTAATTGATAGAAATGGTAACTAGCTATTCCCTTATTCTAAGTATAATTTTCTATTTTCATAAACATTTAAGACTTCGTAAATTTACAAACAGATTATATATTTACATGCTAGATTTCCTCTAATCCTTCTAATTAACAGAATCCATGAGAATAGCTCAACTATTTAAAACTGTCTTTTCCATTTTAACATTGAACTATAAGAAAATTAGCATTTCAATTAGTGAAGCAATTCCAAACTTTCAAATGTAAACAACTCAGATTAAATTGCAAAAATGAACTTGTTTCTTTCAGTAATACTTGAAACACAAAAATTGCTATTGAACAAAGTTTGCAAACATCAACTTAAAATTTAAGCACATTCATATTACAGTTTCTCAATCATGATTACCAACTTCCCAGATATGAACTTTCTCCTCCCAAACAGTATACCACTGAAACTTATGACAACCAATAAAAGTCCAATAATAACAAGATCAGGGAGGTGATTTTATTCACTCCCAGAATATCATTAATTTACAACAATAACAAGAGAGGTGTTCTCTCTTCGTCTCTATGAAATGAACCAGGCCTAATTCTCATGACAAGAAGATGAACTGTTTCTTCATAGATAGTCAACCAGAAGCTCCAAGAGAAAAACCTGCGTATCAAAGACAAACAAAGAAGAAAATACCACTTGTCTAGCTCTCCTCCCTACCGTAGACCCGCAAGAGGGTCACCCCCGAGCTAGGGAGACCATACTCACACCTGGGTACTCAAACACTCCACTTCACAACAGAAACAACAACAATCCCAAAGCACACATACACCCGTGGGTATTTTACACTATACGGAAACTCAACTAACGTGAGTTTCATAAGGGGCAGGAGAGTGGATACACTCGACTTCAGAGTGTCACCCTGACAGATAAATGAACTAATATAAATTTTCTCTTGGTCTCAACCAAGTGTGATCACAATTTGTAAGAAATCTGTAGATGACTCTCAAGTCAAAAATACAGTCACAGATACATGCCCTCAAGGCTTTCAACATCCCAAAAGATGGAACAGGTATGCACCCGAGGAGGATCTCTCCTCCCCTACCCCAAACTTGATGAGCATTTCTCCCAAGTGGGAGACGCTCTGTCAAACACCCGACAAGAACCCCCACAGAAAAACAAATTTAAACACATATTTCACACACATTTCAGACACATTTCAGTTCTACCAAAACAAAGATACAATTCAGACCAACCTTGCAAAGCCCTCCTGGAATGAAGTTGTTGCAGAGTCCACAGAGTTCACTTCCAAGCTTAGCCACCAACTCCCTCTCCCTTCTCTATCTTCCAAACTAACTTCTCTATTTTTGGTAAGGCCAAAGATGAAAGATTTTCCCCAAAATTCAACTAACTCCCTCTCATCCCAAAATTTGAAAATAAATAACCCAAAATTCTCTTTCTTTCTAATTTTGAGAAATGGGGAAGTGACACTTGTCACCTCCTCACCCTTCCCAAAAATCACTATTCTGTCCAGGTGGCTTATGTCACTCTCCATTCCCAAGGGTACTCCTTATTCCTTTCATGTGACTCCACTTTCTCATGGGAAAAATAAAAAAAAGAGTTAAATGGGAACAAGACAGGTGACCCATGCCTCTTTCTCCTTTCTTCACATGGGTGTCCCCATAGTACATGGGGGAATCTTACTAAAGAAGAGGTAACTTTTACTAATGGATGGCATCTCTTATCTAGGGTAAAGTAGAGGGGATGGGTTGAGTGTTGGTACAACCCATCATGTCCCCTCCTACCTCCAATTTTCGCCACTTAACTTCAGGGGAAGGTTAAGTTGACTAGATGGAGGTTACTCAAGGGTTACCCATGCCAAATGGGCCCCTGGACCCATGGGGTAAAACCCAGGGTCAATTTTAACCCATACAAGACACCCCAGGTCAAGGTAAAGCACAAGAAAAAGGGCCTCATAATTTAAGAAAAATAGAAATTTCAAATTCAATCTCTTAACAACACTTACTTATAAAAATAATGATACATGAGGGTAACCTAACCCACTCGACGATACGAAAGACCACATTACATCAAGACATCAAACACAAAGAGATCTTGGTTCTTCGTGGAACCAGATCGGCTTAACAGGGAATAACAATTAACAAGGTGTGGAATGATCTCCGAAATCTGTGGTTTGATTAGTAGTCCCTGCACACTCAATTACAAGATCAGTAACCACATAAATTCATCATAGCCGAAGCAACTTAAATAACACATGCATTCTCATGCCTTAGTACAATTTAACATAATTAAAAAATCATATTACAATTTTCCATCATCCCTAATTCATTTTTCTGAAAAGTAACTTATCCAAACATCACCCAATTAGTTTTTCCGAAAACATAATAAAGTTAAATAGTCTGACAAATTCTGGGAATTGCTATCCCACAAATATGAAAGTAACAATAACAGTACTGTAAATAGTCATAACAATAGTAGTAGAAAGGGCGGTCCTCACATCCTCTCCCCCTAAGACGGTACTTCCTCCTGGAAGTCGTAAAAAAGGTGAGGATACAGGGTCTTCAATCTCTCTGCATCTTCCCATGTTGCAGTGACTTCGTCGTATAAGTCCCATTGGACTCTAACCTGGTCCAGCTCTCGACCTCGAAGGGCCAGCGTCCGTCGAGCCAATATGCAAATTGGCTCCAACACCAGTTGTCCGTCTGCCTCTACCTGAAGAGCACTCCAATCCAACACATGAGATAAGTCAGAAATATATTGACGTAAAACTGATACATGAAATACATCGTGGATACGTGACAGGCTAGGTGGCAAGGCTAGACGATAGGCTACTGGTCCTATCCGCTCCAAGATTTCGAAAGGTCCTACAAATCGAGGTGCGAGTTTAGAGCCTTTTCCGTAACGGATTGGACTTTTGTGCGGCCGCACTCTCAAAAATACTCTTTCCCCCACAGAGAAGCTTCGGTCTGTCCTTTTTGCATCGGCATACTTTTTCTGCCTGTCCTGTGCTTCCAGAAGCCTCTGTCTTATCTGTTTAACTTGCAGTTCCATATTCTGAACTATCTCTGGGCCGATGACTGTTCTGTCCTCTATACGATCCCAACTCAAAGGTGTTCTGCATGGTCTGCCATATAATGCCTGGAAAGGAGGCATACCCAACGAGCTATGATGCCCATTATTGTAGGCGAATTCAACTAGATACAGGTACTCCTCCCATCTAGACTGGTGGTCCATCACATACATGCGAAGCATGTCTTCTAACACCTGGTTAACTCTTTCTGTTTGTCCATCAGTTTCTGGATGATATGCAGAACTGAAGTTGAGCTGTGTGCCCAACGCCTGATGTAAGGCTTTCCAGAACGATGAAGTGAATACGGAGTCTCTGTCAGATATAATGCGGCGAGGTACTCCATGAAGTCTAACAATCTGATCAAGAAACACCTTTGCCACTGATGGTGCATTGTACGTTGTACATATTGGTGAAAAATGCGCCACTTTGGTCAGCTTGTCAACTGTCACCATAATAGCATCATGGCGACGTGATGACATAGGTAGACCAACGATAAAATCCATAGAAATGGTATCCCATTTCCATTCAGGTATCTCGTGAGGGTACAACAGTCCCGCTGGATGCTGATGTTCGGCCTTGACCCTCTGACATTCCAGGCAACGAGCAACAAATTCAGCAATGTCACGCCTCATCCCAGCCCAATGATAAAGCTGTCGTAAATCAGCATGCATCTTCTTCACTCCTGGGTGTGCTGCGTAGGGTGCTCTATGAGCCTCTGATAGGATTACTGTACGAAGATTACCCGCATGGGGTACATAGATGCGTTGCCGATGTCGAAGCATTCCATCAGAATCAAGGGTATATCCTGTAAATTTGCCCTCAAGGGCCTTCTGATTTAGTACTGCCTGCTGCACTTCAAGAAACCATTCGTCCTCCGGCAGATGCTGTAAGATGCGATCCTTCAAGTCCATCTTCAAGGTCAGGGTCTGGATCTCGTGGCGTCTTCGACTCAAAGCATCAGCGACCACGTTCTCCTTCCCTTTTATATAATGGACATCGAAGTCATATTCGCATAGGAATTCCATCCAACGTCGTTGGCGGGCGTTCAAATTAGGCTGTGTAAAAATATACTGCAAACTATGATGGTCTGAATGGAGTTCAAAGCGTCGCCCTAAGAGAAAGTGTCTCCAGCGAACCAAGGCATGAACAACAGCTGCAAGCTCTAAGTCGTGCGTAGGATAGTTTAACTCATGTGTCTTTAGTTTCCGCGATTCGTATGCGATCGCTCGTCCATCCTGCATAAGCACGGCTCCCAAACCTTCTAATGATGCATCCGTGCAAACTACAAACTCTTCCGAAGGATCTGGAACTGCTAAAATAGGAGCGCTCGTAAGACGCTCTTTGAGGACTCCAAAAGCCTTTTCACACTGCTCGGTCCAAGTGAAACCCTTCCCTTTTCGCTGAAGGGAAGTAATGGGATGTGCTATCCTGGAGAAACCTTCGACAAGCCGACGATAATACCCAGCTAACCCCATAAAGCTTCTGACCTCTGTCACGTTCGTGGGTGCCGGCCACTCCTGGATTGCTCTAATTTTAGATGGATCTACAGAGATGCCATCGCCTGATAAAATGTGTCCCAAATACTGCACCTCTGTCCTGAAAAAGGCACACTTCGTCAAGTTGCCAAAAAGTTGTTGCTCTCGTAATTTCTGCAAAACTTGATGCAAGTGCTCTACATGCTCCTCCTCAGTCCGTGAATAAATCAGAATGTCATCTAGGAATATGATCACGAACCGGTCTAGGTATGTACGGAACACCCCGTTCATGAGACTCATGAATACTGCAGGAGCGTTCGTCAACCCGAAAGGTACCACTGTGAATTCATAATGGCCATATCTGGTTCGAAAAGCAGTTTTATGAATATCTGACTCCGTGATGCGCAATTGATGATACCCAGATTTTAGATCGATTTTCGAGAACACTCTGGCTCCCTGCATCTGATCAAAAAGGTCGTCAATCCTAGGTAGAGGATAACGATTCTTCACCGTCACCTTGTTCAACTGCCTGTAGTCCATGCATAGACGAAGAGACCCATCCTTCTTCTTCACGAAGATCACTGGTGCGCCCCATGGTGAAACGCTAGGTCGGATGTGTCCCTTCTCAAGTAATTCTTCCAACTGCAGCTTAAGTTCTGTGAGTTCATGGGTCGTCATTCTATAGGGTGCGCGGGATATTGGCTCTGCACCTGGCACTAAGTCAATGTGGAAGTCCACTTCTCTACGTGGAGGCATACCAGGTAATTCTGGCGGAAACACATCGGCAAACTCTCTAAGGATAGGGTGATCATCTAAAGTAGCCTCAGGTTCATCCTCTGCTCTATCACTGACTGTGATGGCAAACATCTGACATCCCTTCCGCATACAGCGCTTAAGCTGTTGTGCGGATATCATACGAACTGCCGTGGGCTTTTGAATGCCCACTATCTCAACCGACGAACCATGATCGTCTAAACAGCTAATCGTTCTCTGGCGACAATCAAGCTTGGCTCTATGTGCCGCAAGCCAATCCATACCCAGAACTACTCCGTAAGACCCTAATGGCATAATCCTAAGGTCGCACGTTGTGGTGAAGGGTCCCAATGTGATCTCACAGTCTTTAACCAAGGTATCTACTGACATCCTGGCCCCTGAGGCCAACTCAACTTCCCACCTAATGTCTTGCCTAGAAGCCACCAGCCTGCAACGCTCCACTAACGATGTAGACAAAAAAAGAGTCAGTAGCTCCTGAATCAAAAAGGATCGAGATGGGAAAGTCTCTAATCGTACCTGCTGCCTCGATGACAGAAGCCTGAAAATCGGCCTGGCGGTTATCAACCGCTGCAAACATGTGGTGAGATCTGCCCACGTCACCTACGGTCTGCTCAGACCCTCCTGATCGGGGCTGACCCCCTGCAGTAAATCCCTGCGGACACTCTCTAGCCAGATGCCCTGCCCCACCACATACATAACATGGTCCTCTAACCTGTAACTGCCCTGACTGTGTTCTGCCCGACTGTTGTTGCCCGGTCCATCCGGTGGATCCCTGTGAGCCTCTGTAAGACTGCTGGGACCTTGCGGGTCCTGCCGATGAACCCTGCTGTCTCTGATCCCTGCGTGGTCCCTGCTGCTGCCATCCACGGTTCTGTCCTCCCTGTCCCCTCTGTTGAAATTTGGATTTTTGCTGCTGTTGCTGTTGCTGTGGAGGCCTAGGAGGTAATGTTGAAGCATTATATCCTCCTCTCTGTGTTGTGTTTTGAGGCCTTCGAAAATTTTGCTGTTGTTGGGGATTTCGTTCCTGGTACTGTGGGCGTGAATTCTGTCCTCGTCCCTGAATTTCCTCTGATATAAGGGCCTTTTCAACAGCCTCGCTCATGGTTTGGGGATTTGCCATGCGAACTGGTCCTGCTATCCCGTGATTTAGCCCCCTGATGAATTTGTGTATTAAGATTTTCTCGTCATGGAGGTATTCCGCATAACGAGAAAGCTCTATAAATCAGCTCTCATACTGAGTAACGGTGAGTCCCCTCTGCTGTAGATCATGAAACTCATCGATTCTGCGCTGTCTATAATGTTCGGACAAATACCGCGCATTGAAGCGCTCAATGAAGGTGTCCCTTGTGAGTGTATCCACGGAGAGTCGGCGCTTGCACTCCTCTGTGCGCCACCAGGTGGCTGCTGCATCCCTAAGAAGATGAACTGCCACTCGTGCTTTCGTGTTGCTCTCATATGGTCGCAATGCGAAACACCTGTCTAAGCTAATTAGCCAAGCCTCGGCCACAGCTCCCTCTGTAGCTCCTGCGAAGGTGGGTGGGTTGAGCCTTAGTAGATCTCTGATAGGGTCCCCTCTGTCTCTAAGTCTCCCAAGTGGCTCTTCCACACCATCCTCATATACTCCCTGCTGAACCTATTCTTGTCTCAAAAGTCTCGGAGGACTCCTGCTCCGTGCTCGGGAGGCCGACCCTACCTCCTCTACTGTTGTGTCAGGAATCTCAACGAAGGGCTCCACACGTCTCACCGCTAGTGGATCAACGCGGGGCTCCATACGTGGCTCAATACGTGACTCGGCACGTGGCTCCTCTCGCGAAGCAACACGAGGCTCTATACGTGGCTCAGGAATCACTGGTGGTAACCTGTCTAGCATAGTCTGTAGTGCCTGTAAGATCTGTGGACCTATATCCGCTACTGGTGTCGCCTGTGGTACTAGTGGTGCTTGTGGCACAGGTGGGGCAGGTGGTGCTGCTGAATCTGCGGGTGCCAGTCCCTCGGCTGAGGAATCGCTGTGCACCTCGACTGACGCTGTGTGGCGTGATCGCGCTCGTCGAACACGTCGGGGAGGCATCCTACAAAACAAGGTAGAAACTAATTAGCCAAAGTTGCGGAATAATAACGTGCCCAAATACGCCCAGTGTTTACAAACTTGGCTCTGATACCAAATGTCATGCCCACATTTTCCTTGTGGTCACAACACACATCGCACGTGTCATAACCACATCTGTCATGTGGTTGTGACACGAGATATGAAAAACTTTTCTCACACTGTCCTAAAAACCCCTTTCGCATGCGTACGCATGCTCAACGGTGTTCTCTCATGGCGAAACACTATACTCTTCGGCGGAATACAAGTACAATGGCATGCAATCCTGAAGCCTATAGATCAACAAGAGGGTCTATACAATGCTGCTAACGTCATTGCAAGAGTGAGATTACCCAAGGTTCTTAAGTCAAACCCTCGGCAGTTTTCGGTAGCAGAATGCCTTACGGCGTTAATGGGAATTACGCTGCACTCATTTACGCACGTGGTTCGCTGATAGAAGAACCACTCCCCACGACGCCTTGTTCCAACTAAACCGGCTAGTGATCTCCCTATTTAGTCATTTTTCAGCCAGGCACGGTTGTCTGTCTCCTCTCTTGTTTCCTGAAACATACCCCTCCTATGACTTAGCATTTTCAACAAGGCGGTTTGGTTGCCCTCTCTTCCCTTTCCACAAGTTCTTAAGTTGGATTATATCTTTATCGCCCTTACCTTAACTATCTCTTAGTTCATTTAGTGTGTTTATATTTCGGTCTCTCTCTCTCTTTCATTTTCTATACTTTCTTTATGTGCATCCTGTCCTTTCTTCGTGATTTACGTCAATCAGGGTTATTACTGCAGCTATTGTTGATATTAAACCTAATTTCAGGATGATCTCGATCACAAAGGCTGGTTTACTATTTCGCTGGACTCGGTCTCCTAATCTTCCCCGATCTAGGTTCCTCCTTCCTAAGCACAATTGACAGAAGGGTCCGTCAACTTAGTTCTCTTATCCCGTGTGAGAAATGTCGCGCATTTTCTCCTCTGTGTTTTCCAATGTTATTTTTTTTTTTTTTTTTCTTCGGAACCTCTTACAGATTTACATATGAGATCGTTTGCTACAGTTGAGATTAATATGGCCACATGGATAGTTAGTGGTGGCTTCATAAGTTTATTTCCAGTGTTCTTTTGAGCAAGAGTTGTGTAATTTTCCTCTTCATTTTCCGGGTGATTATTAGTACGTTAACAGTTAAAACTTCCGAGAAACTCTTTCCTGAGTATCACTGAATATTCCTAAACTCTCTTTACATTATAATTTTATTTTCTCTTGTTTAGAATTACTGTTGTTACTGTTACTCTTAATTACGATTCATACACTGATTGTGACCCGTATAACGTTGTAAATAGATGTAGGAGGCTCTCCACTTTATAAAACCCTGATCCTGGAAATATCACTTCTTTGGTTGTTGTGTTCAACTCTTAATAAAAAAAAACTAACTGTGAAAATATAATTTGTTATTTTATTTTTTATATATCCAGGAGCCATATTTTAGTAAGATTTAAAATGAGGGTCCACTAAAATGGCTCATAAAACTCTTTTCATAATTCTATATATATATATATATATATATATATATATATATATATATATATATATATATATATATATATATATATTAATGTCCATGTATTGACGAACTTGTTCTTTTAGTTAATTAATAAACTCCACGTAATCTTTTTATATCTAAATAGTTATAGAAATAAATATATATTTATATATATATATATATAAATTATTTCATATCAAATTGCTATATACATAGGCATATATAGTATCTATATATGCCTATATAAATGGCAACTTAATATGTGCTAATTCAAATAAAATCCAACCTATGTGTTAGGGCCCAAAGCCCTAACACTTAACCTCATTTTTTTTTTGTTTTATTTTCCAGACAGCGGAGGAGATGGGCGGCGGTGGCCGCAGCCAGCGGAGGACCGCCGCAGAGGAGGCGCGGATGTGGGTTTAAGCCACAGGCCGCGGCAATAGTGGCCGCGCTGAGCGGCGAGTGGGAAGCGGGGATCTCGGTGGAGGGGGTAGGCCTGTATTGGCCGCGGGAGTCATAAGGGGAAGGGGGGGATGTGGAGTGGGGCGGAGCTCCACCCACATCCCACGATGTGGGGTGTGGGTGGGGCTCCGCCCCACTCCACACCTCCATTTAAAACTAAGGTCTGCGGTGGGGATTTCTCCCCACCGCCCGCCCATTAAAAAAAATGCGACTGTGTTTTTGTTATCCGCGGCTTCACTTCCACTTCGACAGTCATTTCTCACAACATTAAAATATATATTTATATATATATATATATATATATTCATATATGTATATATATATATATATATATATTTATTTATAAATGAGTATATAACTAAAGATATATATATATATATATATATATATATATATATATATTTATATTGATATTTCTCAGTCAATTTCATAAAAAAAATGATAAGTTATTTTCAATTTCACTATTATTCTGGAAAATGATAATTACTCAAAATATGAAATATATATATCTATTTCTATATAGATATATATATATATATTTAAATTTATTTATATATAAAAATATTCTTATATGTGCTTAACTATTTCCTCAATTTCTCAATTTCACTACTTAATGCATTTTCTCCAAATCAATCTGTTATAAAGAAATTGTCATAACAAGTAGATATAATTATATATATAGATATATATAGATATATATATATATATATATATATATATATATATATATATATATATATATATCCCAAGTTCACTTAATTGATAGAAATGGTAACTAGCTATTCCCTTATTCTAAGTATAATTTTCCATTTTCATAAACATTTAAGACTTCGTAAATTTACAAACAGATTATATATTTACATGCTAGATTTCCTCTAATCCTTCTAATTAACAGAATCCATGAGAATAGCTCAACTATTTAAAACTGTCTTTTCCATTTTAACATTGAACTATAAGAAAATTAGCATTTCAATTAGTGAAGCAATTCCAAACTTTCAAATGTAAACAACTCAGATTAAATTGCAAAAACGAACTTGTTTCTTTCAGTAATACTTGAAACACAAAAATTGCTATTGAACAAAGTTTGCAAACATCAACTTAAAATTTAAGCACATTCATATTACAGTTTCTCAATCATGATTACCAACTTCCCAGATATGAACTTTCTCCTCCCAAACAGTATACCACTGAAACTTATGACAACCAATAAAAGTCCAATAATAACAAGATCAGGGAGGTGATTTTATTCACTCCCAGAATATCATTAATTTACAACAATAACAAGAGAGGTGTTCTCTCTTCGTCTCTATGAAATGAACCAGGCCTAATTCTCATGACAAGAAGATGAACTGTTTCTTCATAGATAGTCAACCAGAAGCTCCAAGAGAAAAACCTGCGTATCAAAGACAAACAAAGAAGAAAATACCACTTGTCTAGCTCTCCTCCCTACCGTAGACCCGCAAGAGGGTCACCCCCGAGCTAGGGAGACCATACTCACACCTGGGTACTCAAACACTCCACTTCACAACAGAAACAACAACAATCCCAAAGCACACATACACCCGTGGGTATTTTACACTATACGGAAACTCAACTAACGTGAGTTTCATAAGGGGCAGGAGAGTGGATACACTCGACTTCAGAGTGTCACCCTGACAGATAAATGAACTAATATAAATTTTCTCTTGGTCTCAACCAAGTGTGATCACAATTTGTAAGAAATCTGTATATGACTCTCAAGTCAAAAATACAGTCACAGATACATGCCCTCAAGGCTTTCAACATCCCAAAAGATGGAACAGGTATGCACCCGAGGAGGATCTCTCCTCCCCTACCCCAAACTTGATGAGCATTTCTCCCAAGTGGGAGACGCTCTGTCAAACACCCGACAAGAACCCCCACAGAAAAACAAATTTAAACACATATTTCACACACATTTCAGACACATTTCAGTTCTACCAAAACAAAGATACAATTCAGACCAACCTTGCAAAGCCCTCCTGGAATGAAGTTGTTGCAGAGTCCACAGAGTTCACTTCCAAGCTTAGCCACCAACTCCCTCTCCCTTCTCTATCTTCCAAACTAACTTCTCTATTTTTGGTAAGGCCAAAGATGAAAGATTTTCCCCAAAATTCAACTAACTCCGTCTCATCCCAAAATTTGAAAATAAATAACCCAAAATTCTCTTTCTTTCTAATTTTGAGAAATGGGGAAGTGACACTTGTCACCTCCTCACCCTTCCCAAAAATCACTATTCTGTCCAGGTGGCTTATGTCACTCTCCATTCCCAAGGGTACTCCTTATTCCTTTCATGTGACTCCACTTTCTCATGGGAAAAATAAAAAAAAGAGTTAAATGGGAACAAGACAGGTGACCCATGCCTCTTTCTCCTTTCTTCACATGGGTGTCCCCATAGTACATGGGGGAATCTTACTAAAGAAGAGGTAACTTTTACTAATGGATGGCATCTCTTATCTAGGGTAAAGTAGAGGGGATGGGTTGAGTGTTGGTACAACCCATCATGTCCCCTCCTACCTCCAATTTTCGCCACTTAACTTCAGGGGAAGGTTAAGTTGACTAGATGGAGGTTACTCAAGGGTTACCCATGCCAAATGGGCCCCTGGACCCATGGGGTAAAACCCAGGGTCAATTTTAACCCATACAAGACACCCCAGGTCAAGGTAAAGCACAAGAAAAAGGGCCTCATAATTTAAGAAAAATAGAAATTTCAAATTCAATCTCTTAACAACACTTACTTATAAAAATAATGATACATGAGGGTAACCTAACCCACTCGACGATACGAAAGACCACATTACATCAAGACATCAAACACAAAGAGATCTTGGTTCTTCGTGGAACCAGATCGGCTTAACAGGGAATAACAATTAACAAGGTGTGGAATGATCTCCGAAATCTGTGGTTTGATTAGTAGTCCCTGCACACTCAATTACAAGATCAGTAACCACATAAATTCATCATAGCCGAAGCAACTTAAATAACACATGCATTCTCATGCCTTAGTACAATTTAACATAATTAAAAAATCATATTACAATTTTCCATCATCCCTAATTCATTTTTCTGAAAAGTAACTTATCCAAACATCACCCAATTAGTTTTTCTGAAAACATAATAAAGTTAAATAGTCTGACAAATTCTGGGAATTGCTATCCCACAAATATGAAAGTAACAATAACAGTACTGTAAATAGTCATAACAATAGTAGTAGAAAGGGCGGTCCTCACATTAGGTATGCAATCTATGTCATCTACCAGACTATTACAAGTTCACACAATCCATCATTGGTCCTGTCACTTAACACATCACTATCATGAACAACTATCATATCATATTATCACCTCTATTATAGAAATCAACATCCCATTAAGATACCGTTGTTGCAAAATATATGTGTCTTGGTAGATGGCTCATGATAACCCTCAACCTTATTGTTGCTCACTTGTACCAACTCTACAGTACTGTCATAGGTGTTCATGCATCTAACATGAAGACTCTTGACTATTATGAGATTTAGCACTTTCAAATACATACTAAAAGGATGTCTCGTTACACCTTTAAATGCCTCTTGAGACACTAACAGGATTGTAACCTTTGCATAGTTCTTCTCATTGACTCTAAGATTATCTTTTAATATTTTCATGATCAATGTCTTTTGCATGAATCTCTGCCACTTGACAATCACTTGTAGGTTTTCTTCATGCATAGCTAGAAGCTCTTTCACAGACTGTCCTTTCAATACTCACTGTCATACATCCTAGTTTACAAACATATTCACTCAAGTTTTAGGAGTGCTTCTACCATGGTCATAATTGTTTTGGAAACACTGTCATTGCCATGATGCCATTTGATCATGACCTTCCCTTTGTGTTTCCAGGTTAGATTGAAACTATCCAATCTCTTGACACTCTTCTCACTATATTGTTTTAAATGTCCCTGTGTCTTCTACTTATGGATCTCAGTGTAACCCTATCATCTATGGGTCTTTAAGTTTTTAGACAATAGAAGGATTGTCATACTGTAATCTTGTGTAAGTGTGTTCTCAATTCAGGAAGTAGAATCTTCCTTAGGATTGACCCTAAAACAAAGTCTTCATGGAGTAGAAGATTCCTTGGGAGTGACCCTAAATTAAACTTATCAGGGAGTGGTACCTTCCTTGGGTTGTAGACATAAAACTAAGTCATTATTTTTAGCTTCATATATTGTGAGTTAATCCTCACCAAGGTTTTTCCCTTCCAGGGTTTTCCACGTATATCTAGTGTTATGTGTTTATATGCATTGTGTTAATCTTTCATGTGCATGTTAATGTTACAATGATTAAGGTTTAAATCTGCTCCAGATAAGTTGAAGTTGTTAAAGTTGAAAATTGCATAGATATTGATTCACCCCCCTCTCAGTATCATTGTGTGTCCAACAATTGGTATCAAAGCCAAATTCCTCTAAGGGAAGCTTAACTAGTTGAGGAAGGTCTTGGATGGCACAAAGTGGATCTAGCAAGATACCTAGGTTTGATGGAATCAATTATGTTTTTTGGAAGCTAAGGATGAAGGCTATATCAACTCTCTAGGGTGTGGTGTTTTGGAATCTGGCAAGACTAGTTACAAAGTTCTTGCTACTATTCCTACAAATGTAGATGAAGTCACAATTCCAAGGCAAAGTTTGCTATCATGAGTGGATTGGTTGATTCAAAACATTCAAAGGTAATGAGTTGCAGCTCTGCTAAAGAAGTTTGGAATAAACTTGAAACCCTTTATGAAGGAGATAAGAAAGTAAAGTAAGCCAAGTTACAGATCTTCAAGAGCATATTTGAGAACCTAAAAATGTTAGAGAATAAAGACATTGTTGGATATATGCTCTAGGTGAATGAAGTAGTTAATAGTATCACAGGTCTTGGTGGAGAAATAAAAGAGGATGAAATTGTGAAGAAGGTTAAATGAGATCTCTTCCCAAATCTTACCATATAAAGGTATCTACTATTGAAGAGAATACATACTTGGATACATACACTATAGACCAATTGTTGGGCTCCTTAACTGCATTTGAAATGAGACAATTTGGCAATGATTCTCCAAAGAAAGAAGTTGTATTCAAAGTCAACATGAAGACAAAGGAAGAAGTTGATGACAAAGATGAGATCTTTGATGAAGATGAAGCAAATTTTTTGAGAAGACTAAAGAAACGTACTGGTGAATATAAAGGTAAGTTACGCTTCAAATGTTTCATTTGTGGAAAGGTTGGTCATTTTTCTTCTAAATGTCCTTTCAAAGAATCAAGGAGTAGTAACAGAAGAGACAAGTTCAAGAGAAGTCTGTATTCCATAGAAAGCAAGTATTCTTCAGATGATGAGGATCATGATGATTCAAATGATGAAACATTTTTCATGGCTCTGAGTGTTGGTAACAAAAAAGATGATGCTAGTATAAGTGAGAAGACTGATGCCTTGCAAATAATTCAAAATAATGAAAAATCAATGGTTGTATCGACTACCTTTCATGCAAGAGAAGAATCAAAAGCATGAATAATTGACAGTGGATGCTCAAATCATATGACTTGTGACAAGGAGAAGTTTATTAGCCATGAAAACTAGGATGGTGGTGCTATCAAGTTTGGTAGTGATGAGTTAGTACAAATTTGTGGGAAATGTGCTATAACCATTTATGGGAAGAATATGATTGAGGATGTCCTCTATGTCAATGGTCTAAAACACAATCTTCTTAGTGTTAGTCAAATGTGCAGTAAAGGGTATAACCTCACTTTTCATGCCACGGGTTGTGAAATCAGGAAGGCAAGATTTGGAAAACTAGTTGTAGAAAGCATCAAGACATAAATAACAAGAGTGAAAAGTCAACAAGGTGAGAGGTACTTTATGTTGTTTATTGATGATTATTCTAGAAGGACTTGGGTTAATTTCTTAAGAGAAAAATTAGATGCTCTTGATAAATTTAAAGTGTTTAAATATCTAGTTGAGAATGAAGTACATGCTAAGATCAAATGCTTGAGGTCTGATAGAGGAGATGAGTTTACTTGAAATGAATTTGAAAGATTTTGTGAATATAATGGTATTAGGAGACATTTGTTAGCTCCTAGGACCCCTTAGCAAAATGGGGTAGTGGAAATGAAGAATAGGACTATGCAAGAGATGTCCAGGGCAATAATGAAAAATGTAGATCTACCTGATCAATTTTCACTTTTGGTCTTCAACCCTAAGTACAATTTGCTTATTTTGGTGAACAAGTGAGGTTAACCTACAGAGCACCTAAAGAAAGTTGTATAATACGTATAGAAAGGAACAACAAAACTTGTAACAAGATAATCAACACATGTAGTATGGCTGCAAGGCACTACTATGATAAATAGTAGCAACTAAAGCCACACAAAAAGAGTTATGGACATAGCACATGCATCATGCTGGATGGATGTTGCTGCAAAATAGAGTTTAAAAAAATAGAGACATAACGTAATCATGCCAACAGAGATATCTTTATGTATATAAAAAATGCAATCATGTAGTCGAGGAGAATGAATAACACTTGGCTGCTACATTGTGCACCTCAAATTTGGAGAATCATGCCAACAAAGCTATTTTTAGATGGGTTTTCCATCAATTTTGTGGGTGCCAATAAAAAAGTGATAGCATCTATCTTAGGATCTCCAACCATTTATTAATTTATCTAATAGATATTAATTGTGTATATTCATGCAATGTACTCCCAGTTGAGGGAATACATCGTGGAGAGATTGCATAAAAATGGAAGAACCATATACACAATATAGCTATATGGTTCAATTCTCTTGAAATCCCCCCATAGAAATAACCCTATTCACAAACCATTCAATATAGGTGGTTTTTCTCTTGACTCCAGTGTCTAGATTCTTTGGCTTTGGCCAATGCAACTCCTCTTTGTTTCTAGGAGGTTAGAGTCTTGGCTTCATTATTTTATTTTATAGGACAAATTTGGTAGTGGTCTAAATTGTTCCATTAATGACATTTTTATCAATGACCAAAGTGACCAAAGTTTTCTCCAATGTACATCTTACATTATTTGCAAATATCATTATTTTTACATATTATCTTGAACTGAGATACCATTTAGTTTGAAATTGAATATTGTTTTGAGAAATATAAATATTAAAAAATATTCAACTTTTAATATCTCCCATTTGATGTTTTTCAAATACAACAAAACTCATTTAACATTTTGTAACACTCTCAAAAGTTAATCAACTTTTTATTGTTTGGATGATCTAAATTTAAATCAACTATGATAGAAAATAGACCTTCTAAATGCTCAAAATTGTAAATATTAAGTATGTAAGCACTTAAATTGTAATTATTTAAGTATTTAGATTCTTAAGCTTTAGATTATTTAGGCACTTGGATGCTTAAAATTGCCAAGTTTGTTTTTAGAGTTCAATTGCTACTTGTTGATTAAGAGCCACTTTTTGACTTGTAAGTTTAAGACAAAAATCCTTAAATTTTTGTATGATGCTTAAATAGTTGTATAATATTGGTTTGCATGCATGAAATGTGCAAATTATAAGTGTATTTTAGCATGCAAGCTCAAATGATTTCATTTTTTAAGTATGAAAATATGCTAAAGAATTAGCGTTTTGGGTATCAAAAAGCATGTATTAAATAATTTTTACAGTCAAATGTACAATTACTAAACATTTAATTATTTTAAAAAAAGGCATGTTACTATAAAAAACCAAATACTAAGCATTTAACACTAAAATTGCAATTATGGAACATATAGATACTCAAAGCTGAAAATTACAAAATTGATACACACATTGTTCTATATCTATATATATATTCTATTTTTGGAAATATATGGCTCTTTTTTATCAAATATTAGAACACTAAAACACAATAAATGTTTTATGTCCTAGTCTTTTTCATTCAATCTGGGAAATATAACACAAATTATGTATATTTTTTGTACATTTTGAACATGTGGATCATAAATGGTTTAATATGTTCTATTTTTCAAGTCTCTTAGAACTTACTACTATTAAAGAAACAAAATACACAAATTTACAAAATACAACCATAAGACATATTTCATGTAGAAATTAATAACTTTCAATAAAGGTGCATTATTGGTAGTCTATTTTTATATAAGAAGAAAATTCATTTTCTTAAATAAATAGGCAAATTAAAGATAAAGGTATTTTCAAAATGTTGAAATTTAACTAGAACTAATGGAAACAACTAATGGAAATACAAAGTCCTCTAGTTCATGTGTATAACATCAGTGAAAGAGAAATAGTTTTGTAATTTATCCCTTCAATGTACGAGGAAAACAAGAGCAATTAATCACACAATACACATGAATAATTTACAATAAAAAAAAATGTAAATACACAATGTTTGAAATTTTGCTCTCATTCCTTTAAATCAGAGCACAAAGTCTTTGTTCCATTTTATGTGCAACCAAAAGTACCACC
This sequence comes from Cunninghamia lanceolata, assembly GCA_027924645.1. NCBI lineage: Eukaryota > Viridiplantae > Streptophyta > Pinopsida > Cupressales > Cupressaceae > Cunninghamia > Cunninghamia lanceolata. Next base: position 902,704 of record BSBN01001562.1, read on the forward strand.
TTGGAAAATATGGAGAAATGATTACAAGTTTACCATACAAAGAGCTTGCAATCGATGGGGAATAACTAACCAAAGTCTAGGAAAAGTCTTCAATTTTTCTAAAATTGGAGCACAAAGTCTTCTAATAGTTTCTATAGAAGGCTTCTGTTGAGTGGAGAAAAACCTGTAAAAAGGAGGACCTCAGAAAAGAAGAAAAGAGCCCTTTACAATTGGAAATACTTCGTATATATAATTCCCTATTTTTTGTAACTAATTCATAACCACCTCATTTTAGGACTTTAAAAAATAATTAAAATAATATTGTCAATCTCCTAGCATGGTTGTAGAGTATTTGACTCATTAAAATAAATGATTTTTAAACATAAATAACAACTTTATGACTAAATATTTAGTTTCCATATAAATTTAATGGTCGAATGGCTATCATTGCGGCATTTCACCAAATAATTTGCATGTTTTATCTATAAGTGTTGATTTTTAGAATATCTTTTTGAATGATTGGCAAGTATGGTCAAAATTCTTCCAATATCTCTCCTATCATATTGTTATAATCCTCATCTTCTAAAACACAATCATGACTAGTTGTATTTGCTAATGGATTTTTTAAGATTGATTCAGTAAATCAATTTTGTGCATATATTACAATCATTGTGTTTGATGAGGTGCATGAGTCAAGAATTTCACACCCCTACCCATGAGACATTTTGTTAAATAATTTCCATGCTGTGTCTATAGGTGAAGTTCGTTTTGAAACATTATGTCAAATGGTTGGCAAGCATGACCTGTAGGTGAAGATTTGAGAAGACATTTTGTCAGACAAATCATATGCTATGTGTCATTCTATATTTTGCATATGTTTCTATCATAGAAATTCCAACTATAGTATCTACAAAAAAACCTTCCAATGCTGCATAAATTATATCAACGGTGCTTACTCTTGATCCTTTGCTAGACTATAAGATGTTAAAAATTATCATCCCTAATATTCCTTTATACCTACCAATTGTATGTTTGTTTTAAAGTTTCTAAATCCTCTTCAATGAATCCATTTTCTACAACTTCAAAAAATCATATTGTTCTAAGAACAAGTTTCTACACTAATGAGGTTCCAAGAAACCAATAAAACACTGAACAAGATTTATTTAAATTTTTTCTTGTCAAGTTGTTGCCCTACCTAGATTTGACACAAATGGCATTCTAACTTCCTCTAACCTACAAAACCATGTGAATGTTGATAATGGTTGTGTAAGGTTTGGTTTTGCATCTGTAGTAAATTTTTTAAGTGTAATGTCACAAACTACACATATCATATCGAAATAAATGGTGTCACGAAGGATTGCACCCTGTCAAGCAATAAGCTCACCAATCTCATGAAACATTGGATCACTCTCAGATTGTGGATTGTCTATGGTGAGAATGAACCTCTAGAAGAGTTGGCTTCCTTTAAACACCCTTTAGATTTGATGTACTTTCGAGGAAAAAAAATAGGGAGGTGATTAATAAAACTAAAATTGATTGTAAGGGGTGATGCACCAATGATTGTAGTCTAACTTGTAACTAATTCACAACGGTTTCTCAATAGATCTATTAATACAACTTAAACTAGGTAATTATAACACATAAATATTTCATAGAAAGGCCTAAAAACTTCTCTTCTTTGAAGGAAAACTGGCATTTTCACAACTTAGAGGGATAAAATAGATCACTTGCACAACCTACAACCTATGATGATGAATTTCTTTTTATGTATACTTGCATTCAATGAATGAGATAGAAAATGTAAAGGTTTTGATTTAAAAAACCATAAATCTTTATCCGATCATTCAAAAGAGAACAAGGCACCTGAGCCTGAGAAGAAAAACACCTGATTTTATTAAAAAATGGAGGAATACCTCTGCAATAACTATAAAAATGCTGAAAATAAAGTGAATCTCAATACAAAAATCTGTCCAAAAAGCCAAAGGGAATCTCAACTCTAGTTAAACTGCACTCCAAGTGATGCATGAATAGGTTGGAAAAGTTAACTCCCAGTTGCTAGGTGATAAAGAGGAAAATGCCTAAATAAAAGGGCCCACAACTGCTCCAAATTGAGCTATTTTAGCTCATAACTCCTCCTCTCGAGGCATTTGACCAAACTAACTTCCAAAATTAGCCCAGTTTGACTCAAATTCAAAAATAGAAGTGAAGTAACCTCCTACATGAGTTTGCCACCTCAATTTGACTCCACTTCACTCTTTTGCATGATTTAAGGGCAAAAATACATAATTTTGATAAATATTAAGGGTAATTTGTTTGCATGCTTTACCTTAATAGGTGTTATATGATCTTATCTTCATTGGTTTTGTAAAACAAATATTAAGGTAATTTATAATTATTACCCTTAATATTTGTTTAAATACAATATTTTGTCTCCTACTCATGCAAAAAGAAAAAAGGAGCACATGATTATGTTATTTAATACATAATCCCTTATAGAAGCTCACAAAAGTCTAAAATGCCTTCCCTGCCTTTGACTTGTGAAATGATCTTAAACGTATTCCTTGATGCTGAAAAAAGACTCTAAGTCTAAAGCTAAAAACTACTTCAAAGGCTCCAAAAGGTCATTACTTCCTTCAACCCCATGGGCTCATCATGTTTTGCTAGGCATCCACACTTTAGAAAAGTGTTGACCATGTCCCTCCCTTTGATTTATGATTATTTCTTTTAAAAGGTCAAAAAGATAAAACCCACGGGATAGGGCAACATGATCAAAAGGACAACAAATCGTAAACACTTCATTTTTTGCATTTCACTTTTGTACTTGGTTGTGTTGCAAGTATGGAACTAACTAGTGTTGTGATTGATGTCAACATACTCTTGTTGCATTAATGTCAAGGATTGGATTAGTTGTGTGCTAAGAATATTGATAAAATTAGTCCTGTCATAAATAGAGAAGATGAATGAAGATAGTGGAGCTCTTTGAAGTAAAGATTCCAGTTAGATGAAGATCAGAGAATGTGCATCAAAGGGTTTGTAGATATGTGTCTAAAGGTGATCTAGTCAAGATCTGAGAGGTCTACATGAAATTGTGAAGGAGTTATGGCCATAAGAGTAAAACTAGTTCTGGCAACTGTTTAGAGGTGACAGAGTGGCTCAAATAGGTCTGGTGAGATCCAGAAAAACAACATCATGTTCTGTAGATCTAGTGGCATGTTTGGAAGGCTAATGTGAATTGACAACTCAATTGGTTCGTGGTTTAGAGGTCCACAAGCAATCTTTCTAATATGACAAAGATGAGAAACTATGTTCTTAAGGTTCCGGATGAAGATGCGAATGATTACAGTAAGTAGAAGTGGTCTGGATGTTCTTGGTGATTCAAGCAAGCTTGTGGGTGTCTCTAGATTGTGTCCAGTTCATGTTGGGGGTCCACATTGAAGATAGAGCTCGTAATTGAGGATTTGCCTTCCAGTGATGGTGTTCTTCCTAATCTTAACCAACTGGATGATTTGCACATATTGCGGATGATCTTGATGTTGTTTTGCGAAGCTTGGCATGTTCCACAAAAAAGATTAAAGTCCCAGCTATGAGTAGCTGACAGTTTAGTAGTGTGCATGAAGATTTTGTAATAAGTCAAGTTATATTTTTGTATTTGCTTTGTAATAAAATAAGTGTATGTTGTGTCAACTTTGATGATCTTTCCAAAGTTGATGTCTTGTATAAATAAGATTGCGAAGTCATTCAAAAGAATTTTTGTAGCGATGAGAAGGTGGTAAGGAAGAAGAAAGAAAGGCAGAGCAGAGGTGTTGGCCTTAAATGGAACTGACTCAAGCATAGTGAAGATGCTGATGTCCAGTTCAAGTATGTAATAGTTATATTATTCTGTAGACAGTGTGTTTCCTGTAGGTAGTGGACCTCTTTTAAGTAGTGTGCTCAGGCAGTGAGCCCTAACTGGCAAGTGCCATTTTATTCATCCTTATTCTTCTAACAGAGAATACAATCTTGGGTTAATCACCCCATGGTTTTTCCCTTAACCAGGTTTTCCACATCAAAATCTTGGTGTTATATGTGTTGAATTTATTTCTGCTCTTGAATTATTGCATTATGCTTCTTTGATTAATCTTTGATATGTTGTTGAGATATAAAAGGGCTTGGAGTAATAGAGATTTTGGTAACAACTGATTCACCCCCCCTCTCAGTTGTCTATCCTAAATCCAACAATTGGTATCAGAGCTAAGTTCCTCCAGAAGAAGCTTAACCACTTGAGAAGATCCAGAATGTTGACCTACAAGAAGGATAGTACAAGGTTTGATGGATTAAACTTCACTGCATGAAAAGCCACATGGAATGACATATACAATGCATAGGATATCAGTATTGGAACATAACCTCAACAAAATATGTTCCCCCAAGGAATGGCCCAACAACTATAGATGAAATCAGAGATGTAGAAAATAATCTTCGAGCTAAAGAAGCCCTACTGAGTGCCTTGTCTGATTCAGAACTGAAAAATGTTATGGGATTGAAGACTGCTTATGAAATTTGGACAAAACTTAAAAATATATATGAAGGAGACAAATATGTTAAGTGTGCCAAGCTGCAAAGTCTGAAAGAAAATTTTGAAAACTTAAAGATGAGTGAAGATGAAAATATCACTTCTTATATGACAAAAGTAAATGAGCTTGTTTGTGGCATCAGATGTGCTGGTGGAGTACTACATGAAGATGAAATTGTTGCTAAAGTTCTTAGATCTTTAGTCCCTACTTATAAAGACAAAGTTGTTGCTATTGAGGAAATCAGATCTTTGACAACTATCACAAGGGATCAATTGGATGGTAAGATATCTACATTTGAGTTAGCTGAGTTTGGTGATGCACTTCCCAAGACTAAATCTACATTCAAAGCTAGTGCCTCTACAAAAGGCAAACAAAGATATGATCCAGGTGAAAGTTCCTCAAGAAAAGATCTGGAAGAGGATGAATTAGAAGCTGAACAACTTGAGGCCCTCATTGCAAAGAGACTACCAAGAGGATCTGGTAAGTATGAAGGAAAATTACCTTTTAAATGCTTTGCCTGCAATAAGATTGGCCATTTTGCCTCAAGATGTCTGGAAAGGTTTTCAAGGCTAAACCCTAATAGATCAAGGTTTCAGAAAAAGTGTTACTATGTTCAAGAAGATGATGATGAAGGAATAACAGATGGTGAATCTGAGATAGGAAACAAATCCGGAAGTGACTGGGTGTTTATTGTCATCAAAGAAGAAGATCTAATGCCTATTGAATTTGTCAATCATAAGATGATAGAAAGTGTTTTGGCTGTCCAGGTTGAAGAAAAAGATGAATGGGTTATTGACAATGGATGCTCTCACCATATGACTAGCGACAAGAGTAAGTTCTTAATCTTGGAAAGATATGAACGTGTAGTTGTAAAGTTTGGAGATAATTCTGCTGGCAGAATTAAAGGCAGAGGAACTATTTATTTTGATGGAAAGAACAAAACCAGTGATGTTTTGTATGTTGAAGGTCTGAAGCATAATCTTCTCAGTGTTGGACAGTTGGTGGACAAAGGCTATGATCTTCGATTCAAAAATGGAAAATACAAGATTTTTGAAAGCTCCGGAACTGAGATTACATCCAGTACACAGACAAAAGGTAACATCTTCCAATTGGTTGGTACTGGTAAAAGTTATTTATTTGTTCAAATTGATTAGAGTTGGTTATGACATAGGAGAATGTGTCATGTAAATTTTGATAATATCATCAAGATAAGAAACACACAGGTTGTAAGAGATCTTCCAAGACTGGTGAAACCTACTAACAATTTGTGCAAAGAATGTCAGTTGGGCAAACAAAATAGAGTCACATTTAAAAGTAAGGAACAATCTTCAACCAAATTGTTAGACTTGGTACACACTGATCTCTGTGGTCTAGCAAGAATCAGGAGCTGCAAGGAGATAGGTATTTCATGTTGTTGATTGATGACCACTCCTAGATGATGTGGGTAACTTTCTTAGAGGAAAAATCTGAAGCACTTGAGAAGTTCAAAATATTCAAGGCTATGGTAGAAAATGAAACTGGCATGAACATAAAATGCCTTAGGTCTGATAAAGGTGGAGAATTCACATCCGGTGAGTTCATATCATTCTGTGAGAAGCATGGGATAAAGAGACAGTTATCTGCTCCAAGGACTCCACAACATAATGGGGTAGTGGAGAGAAAGAACTGGACCATCCAGAAAGCATCCATAACCATGACGATGGAAGCAAATGTTCTTCACATCTATTGGAAAGAAGATGCAAGCACTGTTGTCTATACTCTTAATTGAGTACAAATCAAAGGCAATACTAGTAGGACTCTTTATGAACTGTGGTTTGGCATCACTCCTACTGTGAAGTATTTTAGAGTCTTTGGTAGTAAATTCTATATCAAAAGAGATGAAGATCTTGGCAAGTTTGATGCTAGAAGTGATGAAGGAATTTTCTTGGGATATTCTACTCAAAGAAAAGCATACTGGTGTTACAACAAGAGATTGAGAAAGATTGTAGAAAGTACAAATGTGAAGGTTGATGAAGGGATGGAAAATCCCTCAAGGTATTATGAATATGAAGTAGATGATTAGGATAATGTCTCAAATCAAGGAGAACAGTCCCCACCCTAGTTCACATTTAGACTTATCCAGAGAAACCTGACATACAAGAGGAAGAGACATGCTTGGAATAACCCGTCCAAGAATCAAAAGTGCAAGAGAATCCCAAAACTCCCAGGTATGTAAGATTGAATCATTCTAAAGATCAGATTATAGGGGACAGAAACAACGGTGTTAAAACCAGAAGAAGTATTGCTCAAAATTTAGTAAAGTACTGTCTAATTTCAAATTTTGAACCAAAAAAATAAGTGAAGCTTGCAATGATGAGAGTTGGGGTAAAGCAATGGAGGAAGAATTGATTCAGATTGAAAAGAATAACACTTGGGATCTTGACCCCAGACCTAAGGACAAAAATGTGATTGGGACTAAGTGGGTCTTCTAAAATAAACTAAATGAAGAAGGTGAAGTAGTAAGAAACAAAGCCAGACTAGTCTATAAGGGTTATTCTCAAGTAGAAGGAATTGAATTTGAAGAGACTTTTTCTCTAGTGGCTAGAATTGAAGCAGTCAGATTATTTCTTGCCTTTGTTGCCTTCAAAGATTTTAAAGTATTTCAGATGGATGTCAAGTCTGCCTTCCTGAATGGTGATTTGGAAGAAGAGGTATACATTGAGCAACTAGATGGATTTCAATTGTCTGATCATGGTGATATGGTCTACAAATTAAAGAAAGCATTGTATGGACTCAAACAAGCTCCAAGAGCCTGGTATGAAAGATTAGACAAACATCTTTTGAAGATTGGTTTCAACAAAGGCACTACTGACAGTAATCTATATTTTAAGATTGATCATGAAAATATCTTGATTGTGGAGGTATTTGTTGATGATATCATTTTTGGAGGAAAAAATAGTATGTGCAAGACTTTTGCAAATCAAATGCAAAGTGAATTTGAAATGTCTATGTTTGGGGAAATAAATTTCTTCTTGGGTCTACATATCACTCAAACAAAGAAATGAATCTTCATATCACAGACCAAATATGTGAAAGAATTGTTGAAGAAATTTGGGATGGAAGATTCAAAGGTAGTGAATACTCCCATTGCAACCGGATGTAAGCTAAGTAAAGATGATGAATTCCCTAAGACTGATAAAAAAAAGTGTAGTTCAATGATTGGAGGGCTGCTTTACCTTACTCAAACTAGACCTGATATTATGAATGTTGTTGGTCTTGTTGCCAGATTCCAAGCTGATCCTAGAGAATCTCATGTCATGGCAATCAAGAGAATTCTTAGATATCTAAAGGGAATAGTTGAGTATGGATTATGGTATCCTAAGGATCATGATTTCTCTCTTCATGCATATACAAATGCTGATTGGGCAGGAGATGTGGATGACCAGAAGAGTACCAATGGTGGTGCATTCCTTTTGGGAAGAAGGCTGGTTTCTCGGCTAAGAAAGAAATAAGAGGAAATATCTATGTCCACTACAGAAGCAGAGTATATTATAACAGTAGGAATTTGCAATCAAGTATTGTAGATGAACCAAATGCTAAGAGATATCAGAGTAGAGTATGAGGAACCTATCACAACTTTCTATGATAACTCAAGTGCAATAAATATATCAAAAAATCTAGTGTTGAATTCAACGACAAAACATATATCCATCAAATTTCACTTTTTGAGAGAGCATGTGAACAAGAATGAAGTTGGATTGGAGTTCATGCCCTCAAAGGATTAGATTGCAGACATTTTTACTAAACCTCTACCTAAGGACTCTTTTGAGTATCTCAGGCTGAAGCTAGGGGTTATTACCACTCCGGTTCTAAATTAAGGTGCACTAATGTGCATCAGTCCAGTGGATTTCATAGTCATATCTAGTTATCCGGATTGATATTAAGAGGCTTCTATTCAGGGGGAGTAGTCAGTATGATTCTGAAGTATGAGAAGTGGTTGTAAGTATGTGCCCTTTGCCATTGATGTCAAAGGGGGAGAGAAGACATGTGAAAAACAAAAGTGGTTGTTGATCAAAGGGGAAGCAGTAAAGGAAGAGAAAACATGTGAATGGTTGCTGTTGATAGGGGGAGCTATGTCAGTCAATAAGGAGAAGTTCTTGTTTTGATGGTTAAAATAGTTTTTCACATTATATGTTGCCATCAATGACAAAGGGGGAGATTATTGCAAGTATGGGCCTAACTGGTGTTGTCATTGATGTCAACATACTCCTATTGCATTAATGTCAAGGATTGGATGAGTTGTATGCTAAGGATATTGAGAAAATTAGTCCTATCATAAACAGAGAAGATTAGTGAAGATAGTGAAGCTCTCTAAAGTAAAGATTCCAGCTAGATGAAGATCAGAGAATGCACATCAAAGGGTTTGTAGATATGTGTCTAAAGGTGATCTAGTCAAGATCTAAGAGGTTCGCATGAAATTGTGAAGGAGTTATGGCCATAAGAGTAAAACTGGTTCTGGCAACTATTCAGAGGTGACATAGTGACTCAAATAGGTCCAGTGAGATCCAGAAAAACAACATCATGTTCTATAGATCTAGTGGCATGTTTGGAAGGATAATGTCAATTGACAACTCAATTGGATCATGGTTTGGAGGTCCACAAGCAATCTTTCTAATATGACAGAGATGAACAATAGTGTTCTTAAGGTTCCGGATGAAGATGCGAATTATTACAATAAGCAGAAGTGGTCTGAATGTTCTTGGTAATTCAAACAAGCTTGTGGGTGTCTCTAGATTGTGTCTAGCTTGTGTTGGGGGTCTGCATTGAAGATAGAGCTTGTAATTGAAGATTTACCTTCCAATGATGGTGTTCTTTCTAATCTTGACCGACCAAATGATTTACACATATTGCGGATGATCTTGATGTTGTTTTGCAAAGCCTGGCATGTTCCATAAAGAAGATTGAAGTCCCAGCTATGAGTAGCCAATAGTATAGTAGTGTGCATGAAGCTTTTGTAATAAGTCAAGTTATATTTTTGTATTTGCTCTATAATAAAATAAGTGTATGTTGTGCTGACTTTGATGATCTTTCCAATGTTGATGTCTTGTATAAATAAGAATTGCGAAGTCATTCAAAAGCATTCTTGTAGGGATGAGAAGTTGGTAACGAAGAAGAAAGAAAGGAAGAATAGAGGTGTTGGGCTTAAATGGAACTGACTCAAGCATAGTGAAGATGCCGATCTCTAGTTCAAGTATGTAATATTTATATTATTTTGCAGACAATGTGTCTCCTGTAGGAAGTGGGCCTCTTGTGAGCAATGTGGTCGGGCAGTGAGCCCTAACTGGCAAGTGTCATTTTATTCATCCTTATTCTTCTAACAAAGAATACAATCTTGGGTTAATCACCCCATGGTTTTTCCCTTAACCGGGTTTTCCATGTCAAAATATTGCTGTTATATGTGGTGAATTTGTTTGTGCTCTTGAATTATTGCATTATGCTTCCTTCATTAATCTTTGATATGTTGTTGAAATATAAGAAGGCTTAAAGTAACAGAGATTTTGGTAACAACTGATTCACCCCCCTCTCAATTGTCTATCCTAAATCCAACAGGTTGCTCTCACTCCTACGCTGCCATGAGAATTTGGTTTTTTGGACTTGTAGGCTCCTCTGTGTGCTTTGGAAGGCTCTTTAGACTACTCTAGGCTTCACGTAGAAGGTGAGTCTCCTCTTTTTCATGTTATTTTCCTACCTATTGGTATACGTGATGAAAGAAGTACACTTTTCTTCTTTTTATATGTTGTTACTTTGACCAAAAAAGTGGAAAAACTAACCCCTAAACCCTAATCTTGAGTAAACCTAAACACCTAAAGGTCTAAGAAACCCTAAACTTGTAAACCCTAAATAATTCCCCTAAATCCTAACCCCTAAACCATAAACCATAAACCTGAGAACCCCTAAACACTAAATAATTCCCCTAAACCCTAAACTTAAGAAACCCTAAACTCATAAAATTTGCCAACCTTCTCTCTCTCCTAAAACCCCTAAACCCTAAATGATGCCCCTAAAAGTTAACCCCTAACCCCTAAACCCAAGCAACCCTAAACCATTATCTCCATATCTCTCCCTTATCTCCCTATATCTCTATCATCTCTCTACCTCTCAATCTCTCTCCTTATATCTCTAGAAATCTCGCTCACTCTCTATCCTCCTATCTCTCCCACACTAGGTTATCAATGAAGGAAATGAAAATTAAGAAACTAGGACTCTCTCTCTCTCCACTATCACCCTATCTATCCCATATCTTTCCCCTCCATCTCCACCCTCTCTCCCTCTTCCTCCCTCTCCGTCTCCCTCTCCATTATCGACAAAGAACATGGAAATAGGAAAACTAGGACATGCAAAGAGGGATGAGGATATAAATTGTGAAAAGGAAATGAAAACAAGATAATTTATAAAATTTCATTGGATGGGAAGAATGATGAGAGGTGTGTTGCAAATATGTGCCTAATACGTGGTCATTGATGTCAACATATCCTTGTTGCCATTGGTGTCAACTGTATCTCATTTTTGTTCCCTGTTTAGAAGACTGGAATGTTGAGAATATTGAGAAAATTAATGAAGAAAAATGTATGCAGACTATATGGCTATGTAGAGGATTGTCTGAAGTAGCTCTAGCTAAGTTTTGAGAGGTCCACATGAAGATTTGAAGAAGCTATGGCCATCTGAGTAGAACTGGATTTTGCTATGTTCAGAAGAGACAAAGTGACAGTAAATTGGTCTGGATTGCTCCACATTGAAATATTATGATCTACGGTTCTAGAGGCATGTTTGGGAAGTCAGTGTGTATCATCAACTCAAGTGGTTCATGGTTTAGAGGTCCGTAAGCAATCTTTCTAGTGTGACAGTCATGGCAGACAGTGTTCTTGAAGTTCCAGGAGAAGATGCAAGTGATTCTGATGATTTGGAGGAGTGCAGATGTCTTTGCTAAATTTAATGTTCTTGTGGAGGTCTCTAGATCATGCACCTATTGTCTTGGAGGTCTGCATTGAAGATTGAGCCCGTTGTTGAAGATTTCTTCTTTGGTGTTGCTATTTTTCCCAGTCTTGGCCAACCAGATGATTCAAGAGTGTTTCAGATGATCTAAGAGAAATTCTATGGAGCATGGCTTGTTGATCGAGGAAGATTTGAGTCCCACTTATGTTTGGCCGATAGCTTAGTGATTCACATTAAGTCAAATGTTTGGAGTGCCGACCTTGATGTTTATTCCAAGGTTGATGAAGCATATAAAGGCATGCAGTTGAGTCATGGAAAATCATCCTTGTGTGAAATAATCAAATCCCAAGAAAGGATCAGAGGCAGACCAGAGAAGACCTGAGTAGAGGAACAAGAACAGTAAAGGATGAAGTGATAGTGAAGAAGTATTTGGGAGAAGAGCAGAAGTTTTATGAGCACTTAATGAGACTAAACCAGGCATGAAGAAGATGCTATTTCTTAGTTAATTCCTTCTGTATTAAACATAAATTCTATAGGCATGAGCCTCTTTTGAGCCGTGAGCTCTGGGCAGTGCACCCAAAGGCAAGTGCCTTCCCATTTTCAAGTACTTTTAATAGGGTACGAATCTTGTGGGTTAACCCCCACCGTGGTTTTCCCTTAACCAGGTTTCCATGTCAAAAATCTTAGTGTCAAGTGTGTTAATTGTGTTTCAACTCATGTGTTATTATTTCATGTTTTAATATTTACATCATTAATCTATTTGTAAATTGTGAAAGAAGATTAAAAAGAGAAAAGGTTAATTTTGTGGGACAAATGATTCACCCTCCCCTCTAAGTTGTTTGGCCTAATTCCAACAATTGGTATCAGAGCCAAGTTCCTCTGAAAGAAGCTTGACCACTTAAGGAGATCCAAAATGTCGACTTATAAGAAAGATAGTATAAGATTTGATGGAACAAATTACACTCTATGGAAGATACGCATGCAATGTCATTTGCATTGTATGGGAGATTCCTACTAGCTGATAACTAAGATTGAATATACATTCCAAGTTTGATTAATTGTATAAAAGCATGAAATGTAGTTGCGAAAAAGTGTGTGAAAATGAAGAGGTAAGTAGAAAGGTGTGAAGGAGCAGAGCAAAGAAGTTTTTGTGCTTCAATGGAACGGAACCCAAGCATGGAGTATATGCTACTTAATCAGTTCACAATTTTGGCAATGAGCTAACCCTTGGCAGTGAGCCACACTTTAGTCGTCAGCCATTTTTTGTAGTGAGCAATTTGGGCAGTGAGTCCTGAAGGCAGTGAGCCTCTATTTTTCAGTATTATAATAACTTATATATTTTTTGGGCTAACACCCACCGTGGTTTTTCCCTTTTAGTGTTTTCCACGTAAAAATCTGGTGCCTACTATGTTGAATGTGTGATTGTTATGATTTCATGCTTTCATGTTTAATTATAATTATTAGTAGTTAAGGATTTGATGATTTGATATTCATAAGAAGTCAAGTTTTTGTGACAACTAATTCATGCCCCCCCCACACCCCTCTCAGTTGTCCTGTGCATTTCAACAAGGAGATAGTGAGAGAGAGGTTAGGAGGTAGAAAGGGGAAGAGGTATAGAGGGGATGGAAGAAGAGAGTGAGAGAGAAGGTAGGAGGTAGAGAGGGGAAGGAAGAAGAGAGTGAGAGAGAGAGAGAGGGTAGGAAGTAGAGAGGGGAGGAAGTAGAGAGAGAGAGAGAGAGAGAGAGAGAGAGAGGATAGGAGGTAGAGAAGGGATGGAAGTAGAGAGTGAGAGAGGGGATGGAAGTAGAGAGTGAGAGAGAGAGAGAGGAGGGAAGTAGAGGTGAGAAAGAGAGAGGAAGGGAGGGAAAGAGGAGGGGAGGGAGTGAGTGTTTTAGTTCAGCATAATGTGAGTGTGTTATAACGTGCTCGCATTGTGCTTTTCCTTGGAAATTTCCAAGCCTTAGGCTTGGATTTTCCTTGGGCTTCCAACCCAAAGGCTTGGACTATGTTTAGGTCATCCAAGGATGTGTCTTTCTAGATTCTAACAAATTTCTCATAAATTGGAGTGTGCTTCCCATCAGGATTGAACTTTTTCAATGAAAACTTGATAAAAGTACCACCATAATCTTAAGCTCTATGTTAGCTATCTAACCATATTTTTTTTCATTTTTTGAGTATGTTAAGGGTTTCCTCTTTAATTTATTTTGTTAGTGTGTCCATTTTTTGTCAAAAACTAGTGCCTAGTATTTTTGACTTTTTTTAACCATTTATCAAAATTTTAAATAAATTACATTTTTAGAAACTAGACTCCATTTTACACGTATTAAAAAAACAAATTTCAAGTTTTGATTAGTTTTCAAAAAATTTAGGGCAGAGCACACTCAATTTTTAGTTTTTCAAGATGTGTCCACTTTTAAAATTAGTTTAAAAGGCAATTATTCTTGAAATAGTTATTAGAAAATCAGGGATAAACTACATGGTGCTAGCTAATTTCTCACCAAATTAATTTTTTAAATACTAAAAAAAAGTTAACATTTTAGGGGGAGCACACCAGATGCTATGTTATGTTTTTTTGAGAAAAACGGGACCAATTTGTGTGCTCCCCCTTTTTGAACCCCTTAATCTCAACCATTTTTTTTTTAAAATAGTAGTTTAGAAACTAGATTCGGAGCACTACGACTCTTGTTTTTGTTGTATCTTCAAATTTTGAGTGTAACTATCTTCAATCTCTCATCCAACACTAGTCTTTCCTAATTTTAGAAGAAAAGTGGCATCTTAAGACCCCCTTTTGGTCCCTCATCTAGTTGAAATTGTATTTGTAGACTCAATAAGTCTTGAAGAGAATCTGTCTCAAATGCACCTTGGCCTATGTCATCTATCTCTTCTAAATTCTCTTATTCTTTGGCCTTTTGTTTACCTTGTTGATTCTTTTGTTCCTCATTGTCATTTTCCTTCCCTTTTTGACACTCCTTACGAGTAATTTTTCTTCTTATTTCAACCTTTTCTGTGTTTTTCAAAGGAGGTCCAACACTATTTTTATCTTGATCTTCAATGCTTTGAGCCTTAGTAATTTTAGGAGTGTATGTATGACCTAAAGCACCAATATCTTCAGGAAGGCCATCTCTTTATTCTTCTCAGGCATGTCATTACCTTCCTCACTTTCCTCAGATTGACCAAATATGTAACATCCCACCACATAACCTCGAAGGGTAAGAGCCAAAAGAGAAATAGAATTCTTTTTTGACAAAAGTAGACAACATAAACAGATTCAGTTGTCAATACGATAGATCGATAGCATTCATGCCCAAGTATGGACAAATGCACAATCTGAAAGAGAGGACCAACTCACTCTCCAAAGGAAACATTAAACAACTACATTCATTTTAAGCACCAAAGCAAATGTTCTTTCCCATTTGATAAAAAACATAAATCCATAAGTATAAAATACAAGCGTATCTGATACCCACACTGGAATCTGTAAAACAATTAAGGAACATCACATTTCTTCTCATTAAATACAATGATTACAACTCTCTTAAGAGATTTCAATTACATAACTGCATATACAATTACAATGATATATTCTAGAATATGATACAAGTACACTAACATAGTCCTAAATATGATACAAGGACTAAATGGGTACAATAACTAAATGAAGCAATGAAGAGAGAGATCATTTCCACTAGTGTTCCAACACCTATTCACCAATCCCCAATGGTGGTGGCAACACCTCCCAACCATGTGGACTCATAAGAGACCACCCAACCATGCTCGGAAATAGTCACAAGGCCCAAACGGAAGAATAACTACAAGGGGATACATGATGGCCAACACTCACATCAGACACAATGCAGACATGGAGAATAGTGCATACAGTCAAAGTCATAACACAGGTGTACTCACCCAAGTCATAGGTCGAGTACTACTCACGACTCCTAAGGTGCTAAATACTAGAGTATAATCATATGGAGTGTCATCATGCGTGCTCGAAGGGATGGCACCACACGGAACCAAGTACTCCTCTCATGCAGACAAGGAAACTCAATCATGTTCGAATCTATGCCCCAGAGACAGATGACTCGATGCCCCGCAGATGGATAGGCCTTCTTGTTGCATCCTTAGCATTTACAAGCACTCAAGGCCATGCATGAGGTCTAATTATCTTATTAGTGGTTTTACCCCAATGTTTTAGTTTTAGTTATCACTTGTTACTGTAACTCTACTACTAGTTCCCCTAGCTGCCACTTACAGGCTCCGGGCCCGTAGAGAGCCACTCTAGATGACCACTCTAATGCCTAGACCTTGTTTATCATGTTTGACTAAACAAGGTATTCAAAAGACTAAAAACACTAAGTTATAAATTTAAATTAGTAAAGGTGAAAAATATGACCTGCAATACAAAAGCTTGCAGTAACAATGTAGTTTATTGAAAACAACCCTTTGCCAGTAAGATAAGTTTCCTAATAACTCCAATGACCCCAATTTGGTCATGATTCACAAGGTATGCACAGATAAAATAAAAATACGGCAAATGGCATTGCAAGTCTACTCTCAGCCAGAATTTTGGCATATTGTCTACCATATTTATCATAGCAAAATAAAATGTAAAGCACAAACTTACAAAATGGAAATCTAAATTTTCCTCCTACAGTAGTTTTCCTAGGTTCTTGTATTACATGGCAAAAGTTCTTAATAGAAATTACGTGAATAAATTTCAATGCATAAACCCAGTTCACTACAACTAAGGTATTTTAGTGCCATAACATTTTTTTTGACTTGAACAATGGTTCCCACTAGGCTGGAGATTTAGCAGAAAATAGATTGTATTGTCCAAAACAAAAACTGTCCAATTTTCTTTAAGGAGAGTCGAAATGAAACTATATCAGAGAAGTCATCATAAACAAAGAGGTTTCATGGGACTTGGATCTATTCACTCTCTATCCTTACATCCCTATTTTCACTATGGCTACCTTCATTAAATTTTCTGAAGGAAAATGACCCTCTCTATTTGCCTAAGCTTACACACTGAAACCACAATCTTTTTTTTTTGAAAAAGAAAACCCATTTAGCTAAGGCGTTCAGTAAAGAGTTCTGTATCAAGAAAAATAATTCAAGGAAAGAGGAAATGTAAATATCCTACATCAAAAGAGATTTTGGCATACTTTTTAAAAAGGCAGTGAGGAGGTTACAATTTTCTGCTGCTTAATGAAAACATAAACGTACATATTTTAATCTCTTTTGTGTAGGCAATAATGAGGTTTTAGTTTCTTTGTGTTTATGAAAACGCAATAAACATATTTTAGTTTATCAAAAGGCAATAATGGGGTTTTGATGTTTTCTATGCTCAAAAGGAATTGCAGAAAAAAAAGTTGGTTTATGTGCTAGAGAAAGACAAGGAACAGAGGGAAAAACCTTGGATTTGATGCACTCCCCTACACTTCAGCGCACCTCTGATCTTGGAAGATGATGTGGTTCTTGAAATTGGCACACACTCCCCTCAACTCGCCTCAGTTCATGTAATTGATCACTTCTCTCAGTCATTCGATCTGCTCCTTTGGTATTTTTTTTGTCCCTGTTTCCTCTTTTTTTGTTGTGGTTCTCTCTACCTTTTTTTTCTCTCTGCCTTCCTCTTTTGTGTCTTTTCTTTTTCCTTTTAAAAATAGAGAACCTCTTCCAAAAATCCCCGTTGTGTCTTCTCATCGACCCCAGGAGATAATTTCCTTTAGCAATAACTATCTCTCTATCCTACGCGCTTTCAAACAGATATTTTTGTTTTCACTAATGTGTTTGACCTACTTTCCTATCCTCCCCATGTGCTCTTCCATCTAACCTTAAGATATTTCCTGTAGTCTTAAACTCACTCAGCCACCTCACCATGCCACCTGGACATTTTCTTTTGCATTAAAGCTTCCACCAACCGTGAGTGTTGTTACAAGATAGTTCTTCAATAATCCCCATCTTAGTCTTCATCTCATTGAGAACTTCTAAAGTTTTCTTTAATGTTTCCCTTTTCAACTTTTCTATCTCCTCCTCATTTCTTGACATTAGGGTATTTAGTCTCCTTTTAGTCCTAAATTCCTTTCTAAGGATTTTGGAAACTTTGGCTCTCTCTTCTTTAGAAATTGTAGGACAAGCCTTTTCAAATGCACTTTTCTTTATCTCAGCTTCTTTATTTAGTGCAACATTTCTCCTTTTGGTTAGGATGTCATCCAAGAATTTTGGAAGTTGATGTATGATTTCAATCAAAGCCAGATTGTGTGCTCCCATATAACTGACCACTGCTTCTTCAAGAGTGGATTTATCATCTACAGGCCTTTCATCATAGATTATTGAAACTTCTTCCAAGGCACCTTCTATCATAGCATTTATAGTTGCATCTAACTATATGGCAACATGAATCAGTTTCATAATCTTCTTGGCTTTACCTTTGCTTTTCTCCTCTGAGGTCTCACCTTCTTTTCTTGTTCTTTTCTTCAATACAGGTTCTTTCTTTATTTCTTCTTCATCTTCTTCCTCATCTTCAATATTCATTGGGTTTATCTAGCCTTTAGGTTTTGCTTCTTCCTCTTCCTTTTCTCTCCTTGCCTTTCTCTTTTGCCTAGGCTTCTTCTTATCAGTGGTTTGTACAGGGATCGTAGAACTAGTTCTTTTAGAAAGTGATAAAGATTTGGAAGCTACAGAGGATGTTGTTGCCGATGGTCTACTTGTTCTTCTTGGAAATGCAAAGGGAGGTGTTTGTACCCCTCCTAAAGAACCTTTAGGAGACTTAAGTATCATCTCTAAGTTTGTTTTCATTTCCTCAGCCTTGGATTTTGTGTCCTCTATTTTGTTCATGTTCTTCTTAGCATTATTGTACATGATTTCATCATATGTGGCAAACCTCTCAGTAGAGGGATCCTTTGGATTACTAAGAAGTATGTTAGCATATCCTACCAAATCAAATTTTGACACCTCATAGGGCAAGGTTGTAATCCAAAATATCCTTGGTTCCACCACCTCCATATAACAATTGTATTTATCAACCATAAAGGTGATATGATTTTTGTATTTCTCCACAACCATGCCAAGCATTCTTTCTCTGGATTGCATGTCATGCTAAAAGGTTTTAAAGAACTGCAAAAATAGAGTATTACACTGCTCATAATTAGAAAAAATTCTCTTATAATATTTGATTTGACGGGAAACTAGTTTACTTGAGTTCCACACTACTCCATTCAAGGAAATTCATTCAACTAATAAAACATAAGACATATAATTAGAGAACCATACTGGAATCTGTATTTGGTTTCTTTTGTCTTCTTTAAGTTGTCTATGAGTTGTTGCTGAAGAAGTTCATAAAGATTGAAATCCATTCCCTCTTTAACCATCTGGTGTGCTATGTGGATTGCTATTGCAAAGGTAGAGTTATCTTTGTTTGTAAAATAGATTTTGTATGGAATATCCATGGTTGCATATTGGACCACCAAGTCATCAATATCATCTACTCTCAAAGTCCTTTTGTCAAATTTGGCTTTCGTGAGCCTAATTACTTCTTCATTCTTTACAGACTTCAACATAGGCATAGGTCTAAAGGAGCATAAGTCTATCACCACCTTTATATCTTCCTTAGTGATTGTGTGAGGGTGGTCTAAGCTAAAGCTATCTTCATGAATCTGGCTTACGAAAATTCTTACCCAAGCACCTTCATACCAGAAGTTTGGAAAACCCTTCCAGATGTCTAGGTTTTTTGAGATGATGTTTGTAAACTCTGGTTTTAACTTGAAATCATCTACCAATAAATGCTCATTTCTAAATAGGTGTTGCCACAATAATGGGTTACACTTCTGGGACATACTAATTTTTGCTAAAATCACATACTTTTAGAAAACATAATGATTTAAGGCTTGAAATGTTCCATTTAAAGGATTTTAATTGAAGAGAGTTTGATCAAACCCCCTTAGATTTAAACCTCCTTGGATAGAACCCCGCTAGTTTTAAACCATACCTATAATGGAGTCTCCTCTACACCTATCAAAATGCTGATAAAAAGCTACTTTTGATTTACGTTTTGGGGGCTCAAATGAGTTCTTTAAAATTTATGTTTTGTAAGTATGTAGTCCTTATTATAAGATTCCTAAAAAGTATAATTTTAAATATATTTAATTTGATTATTATGTTTAATTTTTATTTCTTGTGAATGTAGTTTTTTCACTGAACATCAAGTTCTTTGTTCTACACACATGGAAAATTAGTAAATTAGTGAAATTTTTTTTTGAAAAATATCTATGCCCTAGGTATTGATGTCCTTGTTACAACAAAAAAAGAATTGAATTTCGATACATACAAAAAAAGTTATGTTTTACAGAATATGCCTATCTCTAAATTATAATTGGTTTGACTTCAAAACTTAATTAAAAATATATTCAACAAAACATTATGAAACCAAATGCATGCCCTATTTATTGGTGTTATCAATCTAAATTCAAAAGAATTAGAATTTTATCCTTTGTAGAAAAAAGTTTATGTGTTATAGAATACACATCACTTTAAAAAAATGTTGTTTACTATCAAAAAATAGTTATCAAAGGAGACACAAATTTTTTTACAATTTAACTCCAAATTTTTTTTAAAAAAAATATTTAGAATCTAGAAATAAAATCTCACAAATCACTAGTTTGCATCATCTTCAAATTCCTAATGGTTTAGCGGCTATAGGTGTCATAAAGTGAAGATTTAGTTCAAAATGTTGATTTCAATGTCATATTTGGCCAAAAAGTGTAACCCATTATTATGGGATGACCCAAATTGTTCAAGTTTAAGATGATCAAACTCGTCAATTAGTGAGTGAATGTAAACCTAGATGTCCTCCATATATAACACATTTGGAGGAAAATGTGAGAATGTCCCATCTTCATCAATTATAGTTTATTTGAAAGGATGCTTCTTGAATCTTAGTCTTATCCTTTCAAATATATCTATCACCACTGGAGTTGTCATTATAATATCTTCAAAACCTAGGGTTTTAACCAAAAAATACCTAGATGTGTGTTGATAAATCTTGATCGGTCGAATAGTTGAGTGCTTTTAGTTCTCCTTTAGCTCTTCAAATCTTTTGTCTTTTCTCAAATGTGATAAAAAATGATCAGGCATCACTTATATAAACATTTCACCAAACAATTCTCCACATTAATTACAGTCTCTATGTTAACCTAATTTTCTTACCTTCATATTAGAACCTTATGAATCTTCACCAAACCTCTGCAAATTGTTCAATTGCTCCAGAATTTTTGTTGAGTTCATTTACATGTCAGATACTTTCATCTCGATGAAGAATTGATGATGGATTATCAAAAACAACTCCCCTTGAGTTTGTTGGGACTAAAATTCCCAGGCTACTTTTGCCAAATATTAAGTGATGTAGAGGACTCAGTGGAAGTCATTATCCCACAGTTCAAATAGATTAATCCTTAATCAGCTTTAAAAAATCCAATCCCTAGGTCCAAACAACACCGAAACATATATATTTTGCATTATCAGTAAGACAACTGATATCAGAAAGACTCTCCCAAGTCTTACCGTAGACTTATCTTATACTGATGGATACATTTGACTTTGTTGACTGTCCCCAACTCTTTAGCGTGACTTCCCTCATCGGCGAGCACCTTGTATCCCCTCCCGATATGCTGATATGCCAAAATATTGTATATACAATACATGACTTGTTATCACCAGTTCTCTCTACCATTTCTACCAGTCACCCTTTGCATTTGACAAAAGATACATTCTCGATATGCTTTTGTGATATATGTATGCAATCTACATTCGGTGAAATGATACAAAACTCATGCCAATATATGGAGTTATACCTATCGTGGAAACCAAAATCCTTCGGTGACATTCATACCGATGTATCAAGTGGTGAATAAAATAGATCGGCAAGATCTAGTTTCAATTATACAGATCGGTGTGAGACTATGCATCGGAGTAAATATTTCAAGGTCCACTGATGAAGGGAATGACACTGATAGCCCTTCATCGGATAGACAAAGTCCCAGTCATAGCGATCAATATAAAGTTACTTGATCGGGGTATGTTTCATAAGTCTCTCCGACTATGAAAGTCACACTGATAGAAAAAGTCATAAAGGGTTTCAGACAAAGATAAAGATAATGTATCGGTGAGATCATTGCTATCGGCAAAAGGTTATTTAAACTAACCGATCTTACTTCTCTCACCGACGGAGTTCCAAGAGATATTCAAAGGGAAATAAGTATCGGCGTGAGACTGACATTCGGGGAGAAAATATTAAGAATCACTGATGAATAAATTCACACCGATGAACTTTCATCAGAAAGAGATTGCGTAATCATACTGAATAAGTAGACGTCGGTGTAAGGAAAGTATATCAAAGAATACTCTAAAGATCACCCCAACGATATGAGCTATACCGATCAACGTAGTTGTCAAAAGAGCCTCACCAAGCGTACAAAGAACCATCGGTGAGATGCAATGAATTGGAATAAAGGTGGCGAGTTTGGCCGAAACAGAACTCACAACGATGTCGGGGACATGTTGTGAAAGGTCTTGCTGATACAAAACTTAGAAACCCTAAATGACACTAAAATCCAAATGATTAAGATATTCTTCTGACATTTGAAATATGGGCTTTTTGAAGGATATACACAGCGGGGGTTAAGTTATTAAACACCCATGAAAAGATCTTGAGCAACAGATAAATTATCGATAAGGGAAGTAATTATTTGAGTAAATATATTTGTTTAAATAAATTTGTTTGGATTGTTTGATCAGACATTAATTTGTGTTTTATCTGGTCTTTGTAGGATAATAAAGAAATCCTCAAAGGAGATTAAGTGGAACTACAATTAAAGAGCTTTGTTTGATCCTGGAATGGTTATCCATTTGGTGATTAAAGACGAGTATTGATTTTCCTGAATTTGTTTATTAAGACAAATATTGGTGTTCGGTTATCAACCGTCACAACTGTTGTAACTGGTTTGAAGCTTGTATGCCTCTCTTTATAAGAGATGACCAAGACCAGAAAAAGATATTAGATAGAGTAGGAGGATAGAGGAAGATAGAACAAGGGATACTATAGATTAGATTTGAACAGCAATGCGGGTTCACTTTTAATATATTTTATTTCTGGTAGACCATGTGCAAGCATTCTCTGATAAAGTCAAGTCTGTGAACGTGAAGCAGTAACTACAGATTTCGATATCAACTATCTGTTTAATTTATTCAATTATATGACTGTCTCCTTTCAAGGTTTTCTCTGTTATTCAATTTGAGTTATCAAGTATACCTTCAAGTTGTCTATACACATTTGTTGTTATAGTGTGATAAGATTAACTGGTTTCTATTTTCAGAATTAAATCCTTTAAATTTATCACTGTAACTCAGAAGACATTGTCATGGATCTGTAAGAAGAGTCATATAGTTAGGGTTTGTATTCTGTCTCCAGTTTTGATAAATCTATTACAATTGCAGTATTATTCTAATAGGTTCCTTCAAGCAAGGATTAAATCCTTTTAGATGAATGTAGGTAATATTTTGTCAATTGGATATATAATTATGGACTATTAACTATTTCCTTGCAGGGTTGTACAAGTTACATACCTATTCTTTCATGCCAGATAGTTTGATTTTTTACCAAATAAACAGTCATTTATTTCATGATCATATTGACTCTATTCAATAAGGCACTGGTCTAGTATTTTCATTATCACTTATACAAATTCATTCTAGATTTACTTAGTTATATTGCATTATTGTTTTATCTTTTCAATTTAGATTATTTTTAGAATTAACTTGCTATCTTTTTATTTGTTTTATAATTTGTGCCATTATCAATAGTTAGGTTAATTCTGATTAAAGTAGTGATCATCTCTTTATTTGCTTTGTTAATTGGAGGTTTACCTGCTTAGGTCTGGTAGAGCCTGAAGTGAAGGGGGTTTAGCCATATCTACCCTGTGTCAGTTAGCCAAAAACATCAAGAGAGCCTGGCACCCTCTTAGGGTCAACAACCTACGTTTTTGAGACATAATAGAATTGGTGACTCTGCTGGGGAGTCAAGTGAAAGTATTAGCCGAAGATTTTGAAGTTTTTCCCATCCGAGTCATAACAGAATTGGCGACTTTGCTGGGGACACTTGAGAAAATCTAGTAGCAGGCCATCTTTTCTTATAGAGTTATTAGAACTTTTAAATCAGGTCTTCAAATAGAGATTCACAATTGTGAAATTTGCACTCCCCATCCGAGTCTACCCTAATAGAATTGGCGATTCTACTAGGGAGTCAAGTGAAAGTATTAGCCAAAGATTCTGAAGTTTTTCCCATGTGAATCATAACAGAATTAGTGACTCTACTGGGGACAGTTTGTCTGAAAAGCTAAAACCATTTGTCATAGAGTCAATCCCAAGTTTTAATTAAAAGACTCTATTGGTGGAAGGAAAAGCCTAGAAGATTGATTTGTCCTCTAAATAGAGGTGACGACTCTACACAAAATTCAAATACAGATTGGTAGACTCTACTGGCAAGAACCAAGAAAGATGAAGTTTTCCTCTTCTCACAAGAGGTGGTGACTCTGAAAATAAAATTGATTAAACATGAAAAAATATAGCATACCCCCTTTAGATGCATTCTTTGAACTAAGGAGATATGAAGGAGAACCATTAAAGGATGGGTATACAAATGAAAATAATGACTATAATAGCCCACATGATAGAGAGGGTCTATCCTACATAACAGATTCTAACTATAAATGTTATGAAGAATCCATTGAAAATCTAGATTTTGATGACAATCATGTGGATTTGAAATTAAGTGATTCTCGCAGCTCTTATGAAGAACAGGAGAGGTTTGCTAGTCAAGCTATTGTTGATCTTGATAGCATGACTAATCAGGAATTAGAAGTGTATTTAGAATGGAAAGAACAACATCTCAGGAGATCACAGATGATACAAAAAGGCAAAGAACTAGATAGACAAATAGTAGGATTGGATAGACAGCTAGCACAATTGGGCCTCCAGGTAATGGAACCGCCAAAACCTATCTCTCCACATAAATAGAGTGGTGATGTCAATTCACATATGCCCTCTCAGAACACATATGCTCCATATACTCCAAGAGTACCTCATGATCCATACCATAACCCTATCTAGCATAATAAGCCACCACAAGGGCCCCAACTTATGAATGCAAGTAATATTCCTCAATACTATCTACCACCAAGACAGTACTATGCCCCACAATACTAGCAACATGTGCCACAACAAAATATTTACTATCAGACTCCATATCAGACAAGTTTTATCCTAGCCCACCCACCACAATATATGAATCAGTAGTGTTGGGGGGAAGAGAAGCACTATTTTCAAAAAGGAAGACAAACTTTTGATAATGAGGGTCTACCAGAGCATGAACTCCAAGTGTTTCCAAACCCATGCTATCCTGAGGATGAAGTCTTTTTAGATAACCAGGGTGAATATTTTCAACAAGTAGAACAATATCTTGATCAAGAGGAAGTGCACATAGCAGAAACAAATTTTCAGGCCTATTCAAAACCATAATATGATGACATAGCACAAGAAGAGGATGAGGTATTTTTAGATGGTCAAAATGATACATCATCTTGTGACCATGCTATTGAAATGGGTACATCTAATTTTGGGTGTTGTGGTAATGATGAAAGAGATGAAGAAAGTATCATCAATGTGGTGGACGAAGAAATATGCTCACTTAATAGTGAGCAAATTTTAGAATTACTCACTATAGAATATCAGAAATATGCACATAGGGATGATACTCAAATACCATGTCCAACATACATATGCTTTGACAGTGAGGATAATTTGCGTGATAGTAGACCACATGATTGGTGTGAAAGTACAGTATCAAGATCACAATTAGATGAGATAGAAACAATTGCAGATTGTAAATTCGATAGCAGTGATTGTCTAGAGATAAATGCTTCTATTGAATCTTGTGATAATAGAGTCTCAAGATCACAATCGTGTGGGAAAGTTACTTGTGATGTTGAAAATAATAGTGATGCTTTTTCATTAGATGACGCCAAGACTCAAGAAAATAAACATCAAATGCAAATTGATTTCTTCTGCTTCCCAGTTCAGATAGAGAACCATCATTTGGAAGATGACAACAAATATGGTTACATAAGATATCACATAGAGATTGTGTCTAGTCTGTCATACAAGTGTAAGGTTATAGATGGTTTTCAAATACATAATGGTGAAGAATATACAAGCATCACTAATCAGTTAAATATGGATATGACCAATCATGCAAACTTAAATGATATGTTCAAATTGGTATCATTACAACATGATCAAAACAAGGTTTTTGATAGGGGAAAGACATGGATTTTCTTTTCTGATATGGTCTTTTGACCATATTAGTTTTGGGGCAGAAGTTGACTCTATTGTCCAAAGGAGTAGGCACTAGTCTGCTTCCCAGAGATAAGGGATCTTGCTATGCCCACAAGGGGCATACATCCCCAGAAAGAGCCACTATTGGGACTGAAATTCCCAGGCTACTTTTGGCAAATATTAAGTGATGTGGAGCACTTAGTGGAAGTCATTATCCCACAGTTCAGATAGATTAATCCTTAATCAGCTTTAAAAAATCCACTCCCTAGGTCCAAACAACACCGAAACATATATATTCTGCACAATCGGTAAGACAACTAATATCAGAAAGACTCTCCCAAGTCTTACCGTAGACTTATCTTACACCGATGGATACATTTGACTTTGTTGACTGTCCCCAACTCTTCGGCATGACTTCCATCATCGGCGAGCGCCTTGTATCCCCTCCCGATATGTCGATATGCCAAAATATTGTATATACAATACATGACTTGTTATCACTGGTTCTCTCTACCATTTCTACCGGTCACCCTTTGCATTTGACAAAAGATACATTCTCGATATGATTTTATGATATATGTATGCAATGTACATTCGGTGAAATGATACAAAACTCATGCCGATATACAGAGTTATACCTATTGTAGAAACCAAAATCCTTCGGTGACATTCATACCGATGTATCAAGTGGTGAATAAAATACATCGGCAAGATCTTGTTTCAATTATACTGATCGGTGTGAGACTATGCATCGGAGTAAATATTTCAAGGTCCACTGATGAAGGGAATGACACCGATAGCCCTTCGTCGGATAGACAAAGTCCCAGTCATAGTGATCGGTGTAAAGTGACTTGATCGGGGTATGTTTCATAAGTCTCTCCGACTATGAAAGCTACACCGATAGTAAAATTCATAAAGGGTTTCAGACAAAGATAAAGATAGCGTATCAGTGAGATCATTGCTATCAGCAAAAGGTTATTTAAACTAATTGATCTTACTTCTCTCACCGACGGAGTTCTGAGAGATATTCAAAGGGAAATAAGTATCGGCGTGAGATTGACATTTGGGGAGAAAATATTAAGAATCACCGATGAATAAATTCACAGTGATGAAATTTCATTGGAAAGAGATTGTGCAATCATACCAAATAGGTAGACATCGACGTAAGGAAAGTATATCAGAGAATACTCTGAAGATCATCCTGACGGTATGAGCTATATCGATCAACGAAGTTGTTAAAAGAGCCTCACCAAGTGTATAAAGAACCATCGGGGAGATGCAATGAAAAGGAATAAAGCTGGCGAGTTTGGCCGAAATAGAACTCACAACGATGTCGGGGACATGTTGTGAAAGGTCTTGCTAATACAAAACTTAGAAACCCTAAAATGACACTAAAATCCAAATGATTAAGATATTCTTCTGACATTTGAAATATGGGCTTTTTGCAGGATATACACAGCGGGGGTTAAGTTATTAAACACCCATGAAAAGATCTTGAGCAACAGATAAATTATCGATAAGGGAAGTAATTATTTGAGTAAATATATTTGTTTAAATAAATTTGTTTGGATTGTTTGATCAAACATTAATTTGTGTTTTATCTAGTCTTTTTAGGATAATAAAGAAATCCTCAAGGGAGATTAAGTGGAACTACGATTAAAGAGCTTTGTTTGATCCTGGAATAGTTATCCATTTGGTGATTAAAGACGAGTATTAATTTTCCTAAATTTGTTTATTAAGACAAGTATTGTTGTTTGATTATCAACCAGCACAACTGTTGTAACTGGTTTGAAGCTTGTATGCCGCTCTTTATAAGAGATGACCAAGACCGGAAAAAGATATTAGATAGAGTAGGAGGATAGAGGAAGATAGAACAAGGGATACTATAGATTAGATTTGAACAGCAATGCTAGTTCACTTTTAATATATTTTATTTCTGGTAGACCATGTGCAAGCATTCTCTAATAAAGTCAAGTTTGTTAACGTGAAGCAGTAACTGCAGATTTCAGTATCAACTATCTGTTTAATTTATTCAATTATATGACTGTCTCCTTTCAAGGTTTTCTCTATTATTCAATTTGAGTTATTAAGTATACCTTCAAGTTGTCTATACACATTTACTATTATAGTGTGATAAGATTAACTGGTTTCTATTTTCAGAATTAAATCCTTTAAATTTGTCACAGTAACTCAGAAGACATTGTCATGGATCTGTAAGAAGAGTCATATAGTTAGGGTTTGTATTCTGTCTCTAGTTTTGATAAATCTATTACAATTGCAGTATTATTCTAATAGATTCGATCAAGCAAGGATTAAATCCTTTTAGATGAATACAAGTAATATTTTGTCAATTGGATATATACAAGTATGGAATATTAACTATTTCCTTATAGGGTTGTACAAGTTACATACCTATTCTTTCATGCCAGATAGTTTGAGTTTTTACCAAATAAACAGTCATTTATTTCATGATCATACTGACTCTATGTTCAATAAGGCACTGGTCAAGTATTTTCATTATCACTTATACAAATTCGTGTTAGATTTACTTAGTTAGATTGCGTTATTGTTTTAACTTTTTAATTTAGATTATTTTTAGAATTAACTTGCTGTCTTTTTATCTGTTTTATAATTTGTGCCATTATCAATAGTTAGATTAATTCTGATTAAAGTAGTGATCATCTCTTTATCTGCTTTATTAATTAGAGGTTTACCTGCCTAGGTCTGGCAGAGCCTAAAGTGAAGGGGGTTTAGTCATATCTACCTCGTGTCAGTTAGCCAAAAATGTCAAGAGAGCCTGACACCCTCTTAGGATTAACAACCTGCATTTTTGAGACCTAACAGAGTCCATGTGACCTCTTGGTAGAAGCCCTTATCACTATGAACCCTAAAGTCATCCACAATCTATTACATTTGAATATTTTTCTCAAGAATTTTCATCAAACTCTTTTAATTTATTATCTTATCATTCATATGCTAGAACTGATCAATATGATGAGAACTCAACATTTTACATGTTTAGATGTTTTAAAACCTCACTATTGTAACTCCCCCTGACCAAGTATTTTATTTTTCATTATTGGGGTATCCACCTACACTAGGAAAAGGTACGGAAACATCTCTAGCTTCCTTCTTCTTCCATACTTTGTTTGTTTCCACCTTTTGTGGAGTAACATCAATGAGTTTCATGCACTTTTCATAGTGCCTTGTTTGATTTCTTTCATAACATGTGCACTTTGTTTGCTGAGCATTTCCATTTCTTCTTGCCCTTGATTTGTAGTTTGTTGCTTTGTGGCCAAACTTATTACAAGTATAAGAGTATCCATAAAATGATTGAGTATTATCTCTATTATACCTTGGCATTTTTCTTCTGCACTCATTTTCCCTATGTCCCATCTTATTGCAAGCATAAAACTAAATAGAGTTCTAGCTCATCTTACTTCTACATTCAGAATCTCTATGACCAATTTTATTGCAAGTGTAATATCTTAAAGCATTCATTTCATTTCTACACTCCACAGCTTCATGACCAAACTTATTGCAAGTAAATAAATTTCCATTGGAGCCTTGAAAATACCTAATGTGAGTTGGTTGTCTTGTAGGTAGAGGATTTTTGAAATTCTTCTTCACATTCTTCCTTTGTCTTTGGACAGGTGTGAATACATCTTCTCTTGTAACTCTGTAAACCTTTTCTTTGGAATCTTCAATGTATGCTTCTTCTTTCCTAGTTTCAGACTTTCCCCTTGAGTGAAAGTTATCATATAAGTTTGCAAAGCCTTTGATCATGGCACTTTTTCCCTTTTCATAATGAAGACCTATTTTTTTTTGTTGGCTTTTGGGAGTTTATTATTTCCTCAAGAATATCAATTCCTCCTTTCAGTTTTAGTCCCTTGTCAATCTATTCTTGTGCCTTTTCTAGTTCTTTTCCTAGAGTGACAACTTCTTCCTCAAGTTGAGCATTTAGTTGATTCCTCATTAAGATTAATGTTTAAGAAATCTTCAATTCTTTTTTCTTCTTCAACCATGATCTTCAATATTGAGATCATTTCTTCTGCCTCCTTGAGCTTGTCACTTCCTCTATCGTGCCTTCTATCAAAGTCTTTAGCTTGCCTATTTCTTGTTTTGGTTCTTTGGCCTTTGCCTTCAATTTGCCAATTGTTTCTTTTGTCTTTTCAAGAATATCTTTATATTCCAAGTTTAGTTATTTTTCTTCTTCTAGATCATTGAGAGTAGATTTGAGTTCATCTTCAAGATCTATTTCATTCTCATTGGACTCAAAGTCCCAACCTCCAGGTTCCATAGCTTCTAGATCCATTTTAGGTGAAAATATATCATTGTCCAACACTTCAAATTCCATGTGTTCAAGTGGAGGATCTACCTCAGCGGTCAAGCTTCTCAAAGGTACTTGGCTCTGATACCAATTGTTGAACATAATGGGGTGCTAAGAGGGGGGTGAATCAACACACTTAAAAAATTTACTCAAACAGTTTTTGATAAAACTAAATAACTTTCAAAACATAAAGGAAAACATGCAATTTAAGAATCAACACATAACACCAAAGATTTTACTTGGAAAACCCTAGAATAGAGACAAACCATGGTGAGAGCGCACAATATATTATGCTCACTGC
This sequence comes from Cunninghamia lanceolata, assembly GCA_027924645.1. Taxonomy (NCBI): domain Eukaryota; kingdom Viridiplantae; phylum Streptophyta; class Pinopsida; order Cupressales; family Cupressaceae; genus Cunninghamia; species Cunninghamia lanceolata. The sequence continues at coordinate 933,224 of BSBN01001562.1, forward strand.
AAAAGTATTACAACTTTGTTTTAGGGCTTCAACCCAAGGAAGCAACTACTTCTTGATTACAACTTTCATTTAGGGCAACTACCCAAGGAAGCTACCACTGCCTAAAAGCTTAGCTCACTACTTATTGAATTTACATAAATGATAGTACATATATAAGGTCTGATGTGATGATTACATTTGTTATATGGTGATGGTGCATTCCTCTATTCTTGCTCAACACTTGTCTTCAAAATGATTTTGCACATGATTTCATATCTTTATTTCTGCTCTATTGTATTCACCTTCCTACTTCTTAACCTTTCAAAATAATTTTCTCATCTATATATATCCTCCGCAAGATCTTGAATCATTGGTTAGGTTGGCATCCATATTAATATTGAATGTAATGTGTAGCTAGTCAATGCTCGGCCTCAATACATACAAAGTGATAAAAAAGTTGTTGCAGACCTTAGGGAATTATGAGAAACATCAAGACACACCTTTCCATACCTTTCAAACTTCAAGAAACTAATCAGGAGCCTCTACATCAGGTACTTAACTAGTCAACTCAAACTGCTTAATATTGCCAACTATTCATCTTTCACCATCCAAGGAGAAGCCAAAATCTCAAAGCGGACCAAGAATTTGATCATACAAGAGCTCAATAACATCCATACATCTCACTGAATGAGTGTCATACCAAACTATACATCCGCAAGAAAAGAGATAGATCAATTAGTAGAGAACAAAGTCTTTTGGACCTTATGTGATGCTTCACAACCAAAAATATGATATTGCGGTGAAGTGTAGGCTTTGAAATCTTTTGGGAATGATCATAGATATCATGTATACAACTTAGTAGATCCACACACCTCTGTATAGAGTTTTTGGAAGAATTCAAGAATGGCTTAGGTACTTAAAGTTCTAGAGGACAATTATACTTACAACTTTACTTACAACTATGACACTTTGATGCGTTACTAGAAAATGAGATTTATCTCCATGTGAATCATACATGATGTTACTTGGACCATATACTACCTTTGCACAAGCTTTGATAATAGATTTATACATTTTTCATCTTTTGAAGAACTTGACTTGTGTATTTAGGCTCCAGAATACAATGTGATACCTTCGTCACATGATTAATGTCTTTTTAGACCACTAGAACACTTGAAACTTCATCATAGCATATAACATACTAATCTTTATCATTCCTTAGAACCACATGATAAACATATCTCTTTGATAGGAATGCAGAGCATTCTATTATCTTCCCATTACTGTTCTACTTTATCTAAGTGATGGTCAATGTACTATCCCTTGTAGATTTTCATGCTGAATAAGTGAGATATTGAAACCTTGGATATATCATGTCAATACAAGTCAGAAACTATTCATTAGAACCGCATGGCCAAATTTTTCTTTGTGGAGAAGTGAAGACTATTTCAAGTTGACTCTACGATAGGATTTACACTGAGAATGCCTTAGACACTTTTCTACTTCTTACCCTTTAGTGCAGTACTCCCAACCGATGAGATATGTATATGTTTATGTAGGAATCATGCAAAGATAGGAGTGTTTACCTCTACATCATGTACAAGCCCAAAACTGATCCACACTTAGACTATTTTATCTTCTCTAGACTGATTTTCCTTAACCATACTGACTTCTATTATGTTGACATCAATGTGTGCTATGTTGAAATCAATGACGACACATATGGCCAACACTAAATACTTTTCCTTTCCCCTTTTCTGGGAGTGGGCACTTGCTCCATAACTCTAGAGAAAGACCAATTCAAGATTCAGAGCACACAAATATAGAACTACACGCCTTTATTTATGATTTCTCAAAAAGTTGGATTCTTTAAAAAAAATAATATATTTGATTCTTCAAAATTAATCTATATCCTCCATATTCTAGGGCTCCCTATATATTAGTTGTCTCTTGTTGATATATATCTTCAGAGTCTTATTCTTATAACTATTTGTTTTGTACAAGATAAAAAGCCATTTATTCATCATTCTGAACATGGAACTACTACTTCTAGAAAAAGGCACGCAAAGACCAAAGAAAAATATTAGAGTGGCACTAACTATGGCACTTTAATCAATAGTTCAACTTATGTTTAAACAGGTCGTGAAGGTCATTGACTAAAAATAAATGTCATAAAATAACAGTTTGGTAAAATTCTATAACTTCTGCATAAATAGTCAACTAGTGATTTCCCTTCTTCAACAAATCAGTGAAAACAAGAATAGAAGTCACTTCATCTTTCAATAATTCACGGGGTACATGATGGTATGCTATGATATAGTCTTCCTCAAAATCTATGTAGTCTTTTGTATAGCTCTGAAATGGTAAGAGCACCTCCGGAGCTTCTGCAACAACTCTTCTCTAGATCTCTAGAGTGGACATGAACTTCTCTGGAGCCTCATGAAGACCTTACTACTTACAATGAAAGGGATTCATACAATCAAAAAAATGTTTTTGCATATCCTTTATTAGTAAAAATTTGCAAAATGAAATAATCTAATTCCAGAAGTGACTGCAATATTACATCTACTATTAAGACAATTAAATGAAGTTTTTAACAATTTTTAAGGTACAACCAAAAGATTGAGTGGATTTAGGGTAGGAAAGGAGATATATTTTCAAATTTGGATGAGCTCTCTCTGGAGCTCATCACTAATATTGCTAGAATGCTCTCTTAAACACTATCAATAACCCCTACATGCTCCTTTATAACTCCTAGAGCAATTTTTATAGGTGTCAATTCAAATGAATGGATGGTTGTTTGTAAATACAACCAAATATGATACGAACATCTCCTATAAATGGTTGTTACTTTGACTATCCACATACACTGAACTATCATCATAAGCATATGCAAACATAGTTAACATCAAACTAAATCATTTCTAATATCTATGACAAATAGTAGCATTTAAAGTCACACATAAAGAGTTATAGAATATGGTAATTGCACATATGTTTTTGTAAATTTAGAAGGGTCATCCCACAATAATGGGTTACACTTTTTGGCCAAACTTGACATTGAAATCAATATTTTGAACTAAATATTCACTTTCTGACACCTATAGCCGCTAAACCCTTAGGAATTTGAAGATGATGTGAACTAGTGATTTGTGAGATTTTGTTTGTAGATTCTAAATATATATATTTTTTAAAAATTGGAGTTAAATTGTAATTTTTTTGCATCTCCTTTGATAACTAGTTTTTAATAGTAAACAACATTTTTTTAAAGTGATGTGTATTCTGTTGCACATAACTTTTTTTCTACAAAGGATAAACTTCAAATTCTTTTGAATTTAGATTAGTAACACCAATATATGGGGCATGCATTTGGTTTTATAATGTTTTGTTGAATATTGTTTTTTAATTAATTTTTGAAGTCAAACCAATTATAATTTAGACATAGACGTATTCCATAAAACATAACTTTTCTATATGTATCAAAATTCAAATTTTTCTTTTTTGTTTAAACAAGGACATCAATACCTAGAGCATAGATATTTAAAAAAAAATTCACTAATTTACTAATTTTCCATGTGTGTAGAACAAAGAACTTGATGTTTGGTTAAAAACCACCATTCACAAGAAATTAAAAATAAATATAATAATCAAATTAAATATATTTGAAATTATACTTATTGGGAGGCGTATAATAAGGACTACATACTTACAAAATATAAATTTGAAATGAATTCATTTGATCCCCCAAAAGGTAAATCAAAAGTGGTTTTTTATCAACATTTTGATATGGTTTAAAACTAGCCGAGTTCTATCCAAAGGGGTTTGAATCTAAGAGGGTTTGATCAAACCCTCTTCAATTAAAATTCTTTAAATGGAACCTTTCAAGGCTTAAATCATTATATTTTCTAAAAATATGGGATTTCAGCAAAAAATAGAATGTTCTAGAAAGTGTAAACCATTATTGTGGCAGCACCCAGAAAGGAATAGATTTGGTCATGTCTCCATCTAATAAGAGTAGATAGTGAGGTGTTGAGTGCATTCCCTTGTTGGAGTTTTCTACCGTTTTAGGTTTTCCTTAGAAAAATATATGGTACTATGTGTTAATTCTTGCATTTTCTCTAATTTACACGTTTAGATCATTGTAATTGTGTACTTCTGGATACAAACTATGTAACAGTATTTTCTCTCAATTACAATATTATGGACTATGGAAATCTGATTTCTATTATGTTTAGATCATGTTTGATTTATTATTTAAGCATTTTAATAGTGTCATTGGTTGGATAAATCCATTAGGAAAAAGTATTAAGAGTATAGAGTAGTGCCAATATTATAAATTCACAGTTGGTAGACCACTAGGGTTATGAACCTAGTGAGTTATGGATTAGAGGTTGGAAGTATAATCTTTGAGGTGGTAGAGAGAAATTTAAAGGGCTAGTTATTACCTTGATAGCGATTTGCTTTCCTTTTCTAGAAGTGTTTTATTTGCAGTTTAGATATCAGTAGTTTGTCCTCAACTTGGTGACTTCATTATTTTGGGTGACCATTTACATCCTTCCAAGATAGTCTACATATGTATTGTAAGACTTGTTGAGGCATTGTAAAACACATATAACTATGGATTAGAGGCGTGAAGATCATAGCTCACTCTTCTTTGAGTTTTTAATTATTTGGGGATTTCTCTAGAGTATCTTGTGTTGCCTGTTTCTATTAGTGATGTAAGATTGTGTATATTTTTACATTTGAGATGTTTTTGTTTTTGTCCTTTAATACATGTGTCAAAGTGATTGAAAGCTGTTATACATGGTTGAATGCATACAAATATAGTTTGAGAGTGCACCACTTTTAAATCCACATTTGATGTACTAGATTATAGCATAACTACATAATTTTATGGATCAAGCGGTATCAAATCCATTCGTTCTCTGAGACTAGAAGGAAGTGGTACCAAGTAGGTCATTTCATTATGCCTAATTTGCTAACATCCAACGGTATATGGTGGTTTTCTAATTAACTGTATGGTAAAGGGTTGGAGATCAAGAAGCAGTATATTAATGTTTAGAGTACCAAGGGCTACAACTAAATTTGAAAACTAGAGCAAGAGCCAAGAACTAGAGCTAGTGCCATTTGAGCTAGAGCTAAAGCTAGAGTGAGTGCCAGAGTTAAACCTTGAAGAGGTGTAGAAGCATCATGAGTTTGTTGGACCATGTAAGATGAGTTGTGCATACATGAGGGAGTGTGCTTAATTCAAGGAGAGTTTCATATTGGTTTAGTGGGACTAATAGAACAAAACCCCTTTCTACTTCATTCTAAAGATGATGAAGGTTTCAATAGTTAAGCTAAGCATGGTGTTGCTAGTTGATCATGGTTTCATTCCCACAGTGGTTTAAATCCATAAAGAGGAAACATAAAGTAGATGATATATAATCCCCATGTCAATATTCACACCATTAGAAGGTTGTTACATGTAGAGCTATAAGTGATTCCTTCAAAGAGAGAGAGAGAGATGTAACAAGTTTAGTAAAAATCACTGACTATTTGAGTTGGGATCGTTAATGCCATCAAGACACAATGCATTTCTAATCAACCTTAGATAGGATACTCTCAATTTAGATGGATGGATGTGAGAGTTATCAATTTTGACTTTTGGTCTTGAACCCTAAGTACAATTTGATTATTTTGGTGAACAAGTGGGGTCAAGCTATAGAGCACCTAAAGAAAGTTCTAGAATACCTATAGCAAGGAAGAATAAAACTTGTAACAAGCTAATTAACAGTTGTAGAAAGGCTGCAAGGCACTGCTACGATAAATAGTAGAATTTAAAGCCACAGAAAAAGAGATATGGACATAGTGCATGCAGCATGCTGGATGGATGCTGCTGTAAAATACACTTTAAAAAACAGAGACATATCGTAATCATGCCAACAGAGCTATCTTTATGAATATAAAAAACGTAATCATGCAGTTCAACACTTGGCTGCTACACTGCGCACCTCAGATTTGGAGAATCATGCTGACAGAGCTATTTTTAGATTGTGCGGGTGCTAATAAAAAACCGATAGCATCTGTTTTAGGATCTCCAACCATTTATTAATTTATCTGATAGATATTAAATGTGTATATGCATGCAATATACTCTCTGTTTAGGGAATACATCGTGGAGAGATTGCATAAAAATGGGAGGACTGTATACACTGGTTTGAAAGGAATAATTTTCCTAGCATAAGTTAAGCTGCCATTGGAGAGAGTTTTTAACATTTATTGAGCTCAAATAGGTGTGTACCAGGTTGTTAAGTTACAATATGTGCATCTCCGATTTGAAAGTATAATCTTGTTAACATTTGCGTTCATAGACGTTTGTTTGATAATAGCAATAGCAGTAGTTATGCAAGTGCTGATATTGCTCGAACGTCATAGAAATATTCTTCTTCTGCAGATAGCACAGTATGTGGCAACTTGCATAACTACTGTTATTGTTATTATCCAAACTCTCAATGGTTCCAGGAACAGTTTCACAGAAGAAGTATATTGCTCGAACGTCGTAGAAATATTCAAATGTAAGCTTCTTTCACCCAAGGTACGAATCACATTAAGCTAATGGCTCGTACAAAGGTTTTTTTGTTTAGTCTTTCTTGTTCATGATGTTTCTATTTGCAATTTGAGACATGATTTATTGATTTTATCGTGGTTTAAGATATTAGTGTGCTTCGTTGTTACATCATCTTCAATATCTTTTCACCTTTGGCTGTGGCTGCGTTTGAAGCAAGAGTGGTGTTGACAAATATCTTGGGATATACTGTATTTAGTTAGCTTCAGCAGTGGTGTGGATTGCACACTGTCTCTGGGGTTGCTATCTCAAGAAGAAGAATACGCTGATATTGCTCGAACGTCATAGAAATACTCTTCTTCTGCAGATAGCACAGTAAGTGGCAACTTGCATAGCTACTGTTATTGTTATTATCCAAACTCTCAATGCTTCCAGGAAAGTCGTAGAAATATTCAAATCTAAGCTTCTTTCACCCAAGGTACGAATCACATTAAGCTAATGGCTCGTACAAAGGCTTTTTAGTTTCATGATGTTTCTATTTCCAGGCTACCGTCAACAGGTGGAGAGAAGGAAGGGCCCCATTCTTGCAATTTGAGACATGATTTATTGATTTTATCATCCGTACTAAGAAATGGTTTAAGATATTAGTTTGCTTCGTTGTAAACTGTGGCTGCGTTTGAAGCAAGAGTGGTGTTGACAAATATCTTCGGATATACTGTATTTAGGGGGAAGATTTATACTTCCTTTTTAAAATGTTAAATTATTTTTTCACTAAAAAATTTATCAAAGACATATCATACAAATAATGAAAGTTTTTATGATGTTGATGTTGGATGTGAAGTTTCACTGTTCATTTCATCTTCTCTGTTTTGAAATATTTCTGTGTAGTGAAGAAAAACAGATTTGAAATATTTCTATGTAATGAAGAAAAACAGATTTGAAATATTTCTATGTAATGAAGAAAAACAGATTTGAAATATTTCTATGGATCCAGATATGTTTTGAAATATTTTTTTCTAACCCTTCACCTCATTAAGAAATATTCTTCATTCCCCGTCATTTTTTTTTTGAACAACAGGTGGAGTGAAGAAGCGACACAGGGATCATCCCAGAACTGTTGCTCTTCAATAAATTTTATTTTATTTTTTGAAATCTCAGTCTTGAATAAGGCATTTGTGTTGGCTGTTCTTAAATATCATCCAATTCAACAGTCAAAGGTTAATTTTGGCCAATAAAAATAGGACAAATATTTACCACTTTTTGTTGTGAATGAGGTGTAAAATAGTTATTTACTGTTTGACTATTAAAGTGGATGATATTTAAGTAGAGTGGTCTTTCCAACCTAATCTATTAATGGAGCTTATTTGTAAAAATGGTTTACTGATTTTAATATATGTCTGAGTGTCTTCCACCCTTTTATTAAATAATAATAATAGTAATAGAACTGTTTATATGTGTAGACGAGACTATTCTGGGGAACAACATGGATCTGTATAATGCTCATACTATGGAGCAAATACAGAACCTTGAGCGAGCCTTTGACAGTCTCGTAAAATATTTGTATTGAATTGCTAAGGTTTTTTTTTTCTGCTTGTGCTTAATCGGCTGCCTGTGTATTGATAATCTAACTCCCTTTTGTGTGATGAGGTTGCTAAAATGACCAGAGTATTTATCATTCACAGAAAGTTTAAGATTTTTTAAAATAAAAAATAACAGCTCGTTTACTTTTTGGAGAATTGGTCAGTAATTGACTAGATAAAGTTCAAACCCTGCACCATACTTTATTTTGAAAAAAATGCAAGCATACAGATTATTATATAGAACCGTTTCTCTCACATGGACCCTTTTTTTCTAATATTCATGAATTTCTCTGCTCAACTAAATAGGCTTATGCACCTTGCATTGACAAAGTGGTGACAGTCAATCTATTTTTTTTTAATAAATTGAAGTGATTGTTAAGTAGATATAACTATTTAATAGTTTTGGTATTTGAATAGATTGAGCTTTTCTCCCCTCTTATGATTTTGGTTTTCGTTTTTATAACAGGTAACCAATTCTAAATTGGAAGCTTCATTCAACATAGCTGCTCCATTTGGTGGATTATACGACATATCATCATCAGTCAATAACAATGTTAATAGATGCCAACCGTACAAATTTTGCTGGAGTAGTGCAACCAATCCTGTTAACGCTTCCATTCCCACATCTTGCTCTCCAAGAACCCTCTCCTGATCAAAGTTCATGGATTCCAAGGACATTCTGGCACTTAGAAGCAAGGCCTAATTTGTCTGTCAAGCAATTTTTTGTGACAGCAATCTCTTTGAAGTTTCTCTTCGAATACTAAGTCTTACATTTTTTTAGAAAAAATATATAGAATCAATTATTAGTAGTTGAGCTTCCGTCTCTCTATGATGTCCTAGCCAGTTCTAAATTTTGCATGTTACTTTCAAGGTGCAACTTTCGTTTCAGTAGCTCAATCATTGTATCTTGGCTTCTTTGAATTTCCATCAATGTATCTTATAAAAATTTGCCTTTCTTTCGTTTTGTCAAAGTTCTCAAAACTCCCTCCTCGATTCGTAGGTTGATAGGATCACAACTTTGATACCACTGTAATAACTTGTATTGAATGTGGATAAAACAAACCCTGAAATGCTATAACAATAAATATTTTTGTACTTTTTAAATATTTCTTCAGAACATTACATAAGAAAATAAGCAAATTGAGATTCAGGAAACTAATACAACTTATCAAACATACCCACATGCAGAATTGGACACTATTGGTATTCCAGATGTAAGGGGTTTCATCCTCAAGAAGCCTGATCATGTAGTTGTATTTCGACTATAGCTTTTACTTTTGTTGCATCCACTTCTATGCCTCATCATGACACAATGTATCCAATGAGTTTGCCTGAGGTAACTCCGAAGAAACATTTCTTTGGGTTAAGATGCACCTTGTATTCTTCCAATCAGTCAAATATATTTTCTAGCTCTTGATTTCCCTAATAGGTCATCCACATAATCCTCCATGATGTTATGAAACACATCATGGAATATGATGGTTGTGGCCCTTTGATAGATTGCACTTGCATTTTATGACAAAAAGGCATGATGATCCAGCAATAAGTGTCCCACGCACAAATGAATGACATTTTCTATTGGTATTCCTCAGCGATTCTTATCTAATTATAGCCTGAAATCCATCCATGAGTGATAACATCTCATGTAAAACTGTCAAGTCTACTATGTTGTCGATGTTTGGTAGGGGAAGTCATCTTTGGGACATGCTTTGTTGAGGTCCCTGAAATTTGTGCACATGTGGATGCCCCTAGTGACTTTTTCTACTAATATGATGTTTGAGATCTATTCAGGATAGTCAATGGGTCGAATAAAACCAACATCTAAGAGCTTCTTAAGTTTGGCTTTGAGAAGAAGTGTGACTTGAGGATTCATTTTTTTGAGTTTTTGCTTGACCGGCTTCACATCAAGATGCATTGTGAGGTGATATACCACTAGTGTTGGGTCTAGACCAGGCATGTCAGCATATGTCCATGCAAAATTATGGCCTTTCTCTCTCTAAAAAATGCCAAAAATACTGCTCATTTTGTTGAGGTGAGGGAAGCTACTCGAAAGGTGATATTTGGTGACTCTTTTGTTCCCATGTTCATTTCTTGAGATACTTCAACTAATATGCACTAGTACAAAAATAACAATATGACTGAAAAAACTACTAAAAACTTCTTATAAATGACCAAACATGGTCACGTGACCATTAGTAGTTTACTGCCAGTCATTTATAACGCAACCAAATTGATGACTAAGCCATTTTTAGTCATTTATTGGTTGTTTTGATTGATAGATTTGGTAGTATATTTAGTCATTGATTTAGTCATTGATTGTTGTAATCTGGTCACTTATTTAGTCATTTTTTTCACTGATATATTTAGTCGCTAATTTAGTCATTGATTGTTGTTAACTGGCCACTTATTTAGTCATTTTAATCCACTGATTTCTGTCCATTGGTAGTGTATTTAGTCATTAATTTTAATCATCATTTTGATCAATTTGATAGTATATTTAGTCATTTTTATTCATTAATTTAACATTGATCATATAATTAGTCATAGTTATTGACTGTTCACTAATTTCTGTCAATTGGTAGTATATTTAGTCATTTTGAAGCTTGCATTTAGTCATTAGTATATTTAGTAGTATATTTTGAAGCTTGCACAATGAAACAGCTTTGAGAAGGTAAAAACAACTTGTTTTATTGATAAAAAATGCTACAAACAACATGCAGATCTGCAAATAAGTTACTATGCTTTCTCTTTGCCAAAAAAACCTTCTTGGTTACAATACATAGCTCAAAGAATGAGCAAGAAACTAATTTTCTGAGTATCACTGAGCATAGAAGCACAAGGACATTCATAGATGTCTTCTTCACAAATCCATGATTGTCCGATGAAGCTCACTATCTTAGTTCAAGATCACACTATCATCTCTATAGAGATCCTATCTCATGCACCCAACTTGCTCTAGTTCATAAGTTGCCACTATGAATTGTTACCTATAGCAATAAATTATCCTTATCTCTGATGATTATGTCTCTGATAACTATCATCATTGGTAGGCTGCCTCAATTGTCATGGACTGTTATTCAACATTGCCTTATGACTAGGCTATGCATTGTCTTAATCAAACTTGTAGCTTCTTGAAATGCATTGTCCAATCACTTGTCAACTTACTGTCATGCATTTTCTCTTTATAAATAACAATGCCTCATGACTACTACTACCTAGCTCATTATTCTAGCATACTTTCACTTGTACTCTACCTCCCATCAATGTAGAACATTACCCCTCGACTATTGAATGCCTTGACTACCTTTGACATCACTGTATCTTTTCTAAATTCCTTGAAAATAATTCATTGCTACTACTGATACCTAGGTATGCACTCTATGTCATCTGCCAGACTGTTACAAGTTCACACAGTCCATCATTGGTCTTGTCACTTATCACATCACTATCATGGACAACTATCATATCATATCATATCATATCATATCATATCATAACCTCTATTATAGAAATCAACATCCCATTATGATACTACTGTTGCAAAATATATGTGTCTTGGCAGATAGCTCATGATAACCCTCAACCTTGTTGCTACTCACTTGTACCAACTCTATGGTATTGTCGTAGGTGTCCATGCATCTAACATGAAGACTCTTGACTATTATGATATTTGGCACTTTCAAATACATACTAAAGGGATGTCTCCTTAAACCTTTAAATGACTCTTGAGACACTAACAAGATTGTAACCTTTGCATAGTTCTTCTCATTGACTCTAAGATTATCTTTTAAGGTTTTCATGATCAATGTCTTTTGCATGAATCTCTGCCACTTGACAGTCACTTGTAGGTTTTCTTCATGCATAGCTGGAAGCTCTTTCACAAATTGTCCTTTCAATACTCACTGTCATACATCCTAGTTTGCAAACATATTCACTCAAGTTTGAGGAGTGCTTCTACCATGGTCATAATTGTTTTGGAAACATTGTCATTGCCATGATTCCATTTGATCATGACCTTCCCTTTGTGTTTCTAGGTTAGATTGAAACTATCCAATCTCTTGACACTCTTCTCACTATATTGTTTTAAAGGTCCCTGTGTCTTCTACTTATGGATCTCAGTGTAACCCTATCATCCATGGGTCTTTAAGTTTTCAGACAATAGAAGGATTGTCATACTATAATCTTGTGTAAGTGTGTTCTCAATTCAGGGAGTAGAATCTTCCTTAGGAGTGACCCTAAAACAAAGTCTTCATGGAGTAGAAGCTTCCTTGGGAGTGACCCTAAATCAAACTTATCAGGGAGTGGTAGCTTCCTTGGGTTGTAGACATAAAACTAAGTTATTATTTTGAGCTTCATATATTGTGAGTTAATCCTCACGAAGGTTTTTCCTTTCTAGGGCTTTCCACGTATATTTGGTGTTATGTGTTTATATGCCTTGTGTTAATCTTTCATGTTCATGTTAATGTTGTAATGATTAAGGTTTAAATCTGCTCTGGATAAGTTGAAGTTGTTAAAGTTAAAAGTTGTATAGATATTGATTCACCCCCCTCTCAGTATCATTGTGTTTCCAACAATTGGTATCAGAGTCGAATTCCTCTAAGGGAAGCTTAACTACTTGAGGAAGGTCTTGGATGGCACAAAGTGCATCTAGCAAGATACCTAGGTTTCATGGAATCAATTATGATTTTTGGAAGCTAAGGATGAAGGCTATAGCAAATCTCTAGGGTGTGGTGTTTTGGAATCTATCAAGACTAGTTACAAAGTTCTTGCTACTATTCCTACAAATGTAGATGAAGTCACAATTCCAAGGTAAAGTTTTCTATCATGAGTGGATTGGTTGATTCAAAACTTTCAAAGGTAATGAGTTCCAACTCTGCTAAAGAAGTTTGGAATAAACTTGAAACCATTTATGGAGATAAGAAAGTAAAGTAAGCCAAGTTGCAGATCTTCAAGAGCAAATTTGAGAACCTAAAAATGTTAGAGAATAAAGACATTGCTGGATATATGCTCTGGGTGAATGAAGTGATTAGTGGTATCACAGGTCTTGGTGGAGAAATAAAAGAGGATGAAATTGTGAAGAAGGTTATGAGATCTCTTCCCAAATCTTACCGTCATAAGGTATCTACTATTGAAGAGAATACATACTTGGATACATACACTATAGACCAATTGTTGGGATCCTTAACTGCATTTGAAATGAGAGAATTTGGCAGTGATTCTCCAAAGAAAGAAGTTGTATTCAAAGTCAACATGGAGACAAAGGAAGAAGTTGATGATGAAGATGAAGCAAATTTTGTGAGAAGACTAAAGAAATGAACTGGTGAATATAAAGGTAAGTTACCCTTCAAATGTTTCATTTGTGGAAAGGTTGGTCATTTTTCTTCTAAATGTCCTTTCAAAGAATCAAGCAGCAGTAACAGAAGAGACAAGTTCAAGAGAAGTCTGTATTCCATAGAAATAAAGTATTCTTCAGATGATGAGGATCATGATGATTCAAATGATGAAACACTTTTCATGGCTCTGAGTGTTGTTAACAAGAAAGATGATGCTAGTAAATGTGAGAAGACTTATGCCTTGCAAATAATTCAAAATAATGAAAAATCAATGGTTGTATCGACTACCTTTCATGTAAGAGAAGAATCCAAAGCATGAATAATTGACAGTGGATGCTCAAATCATATGACTTGTGACAAGCAGAAGTTTATTAGCCATGAAAAGTGGGATGGTGGTGCTGTCAAGTTTGGTAGTGATGAGTTAGTAAAAATTTGTGGAAAATGTGCTATAATTGTTTATGGGAAGAATATGATTGAGGATGTCCTCTATGTCAACAGTCTAAAACACAATCTTCTCAGTGTCAGTCAAATGTGTAGTAAAGAGTATAACCTCACTTTTCATTCCACAGGTTGTGAAATCAGGAAGGCAAGATTTGGAAAACTAGTTGCAGAAAGCATCAAGACATAAATAACAAGAGTGAAAAGTCAACAAGGTGAGAGGTACTTTATGTTGTTTATTGATGATTATTCTAGAAGGACTTGGGTTAATTTCTTAAGAGAAAAATTAGATGCTCTTGATAAATTTAAAGTGTTTAAATATCTAGTTGAGAATGAAGTACATGCTAAGATCAAATGCTTGAGGTCTGATAGAGGAGATGAGTTTACTTGAAATGAATTTGAAAGATTTTGTGAATATCATGGTATTAGGAGACATCTGTCAGCTCCTAGGACCCCTTAGCAAAATAGGGTAGTGGAAATGAAGAATAGGACTGTGCAAGAGATGTCCAGGGCAATAATGAAAAATGTAGATCTACCTGATCAATTTTTACTTTGGTCTTCAACCCCAAGTGCAATTTTCTTATTTTGGTGAACAAGTGAGTTTAAGCTACAGAGCACCTAAAGAAAGTTTTATAATACATATAGCAAGGAAGAATAAAACTTGTAACAAGATAATCAACACATGTAGTATGGCTACAAGGTACTGCTATGATAAATAGTAGCAACTAAAGCCACACAAAAAGAGTTATGGACATAACACATGCATCATGTTGGATGGATGTTGCTGCAAAATAGAGTTTAAAAAAATAGAGACATAACGTAATCATGCCAACAGAGCTATCTTTATGCATATAAAAAATGTAATCATGTAGTCGAAGAGAATGAATAACACTTGGCTACTACATTATGCACCTCAGATTTGGAGAATCATGCCAACAAAGCTATTTTTAGATGGGTTTTCCATCAATTTTGTGGGAGCCAATAAAAAAGTGATAACATCTATCTTAGGATCTCCAACCATTTATTAATTTATCTAATAGATATTAATTGTGTATATTCATGCAATATACTCCCAGTTGAGGGAATACATCATGGAGAGATTGCATAAAAATGGAAGGACCATATACACAATATAGCTATATGGTTCAATTCTCTTGAGATCCCCCTGTAGCAATAACCCTATTCACAAACCATTCAATATAGGTGGTTTTTCTCTTGACTCCAGTGTCTAGATTCTTTGGCTTTGGCCAATGCAACTCCTCTTTGTTTCTAGGAGGTTAGAGTCTTGGCTTCATTATTTTATTTTATAGGACAAATTTGGTAGTGGTCTAAATTGTTCCATTAATGACATTTTTATAAATGACCAAAGTGACCAAGGTTTTCTCCCATGTACATCTTACATTATTTGTAAATATCATAATTTTTACATATTATCTTGAACTGAGATACCATTTATTTTGAAATTGAATATTGTTTTGAGAAATATAAATATTAAAAAATATTCAACTTTTAATATCTCCCATTTGATGTTTTTCCATTACAACAAAACTCATTTAACATTTTGTACCACTCTCAAAAGTTAATCAACTTTTAATTGTTTGGATGATCTAAATTTAAATCAACTATGATAGAAAATGGACCTTCTAAATGCTCAAAATTGTAAATATTAAGTATGTAGGCACTTAAATTGTAATTATTTAAGTATTTAGATTCTTAAGCTTTAGATTATTTAAGCACTTGGATGCTTTAAATTGTCAAGTTTGTTTTTAGAGTTCAATTGCTAATTGTTGATTAAAAGCCACTTTTTGACTTGTAAGTATAAGACAAAAATCCTTAAATTTTTGTATGATGCTTAAATAGTTGTATAATATTGGTTTGCATGCATGAAATGTGCAAATTATGTGTGTATTTTAGCATTCAAGCTCAAATGATTTCATTTTTTAAGTATGAAAATATGCTAAAGAATTAGCATTTTGGGTATCAAAAAGAATGTATTAAATAATTTTTATAGTCAAATGTACAATTACTAAACATTTAATTCTTTTAAAAAAAGGTATGTTACTACAAAAAACCAAATACTAAGCATTTTAACACTAAAATTGCAATTATGGAACATATAGATACTCAAAGCTGAAAATTACAAAATTGATACACACATTGTTCAGTGTGTGTGTATATATATATATATGGGAAATATAACACAAATTATGTATACTTTGTGTACATTTTGAACATGTGGATCATAAACAGTTTAATATGTTCTATTTTTAGAGTCTCTTAGAACTTACTACTATTAAAGAAACAATATACACAAATGTACAAAATACAACCATAAGACATATTTCATGTAGAAATTACTAACTTTCAATAAAGGTGCATTATTGGTAGTCCATTTTTATATAAGAAGAAAATTCATTTTCTTAAATAAAGAGGCAAATTAAAGATAAGGTGTTTTCAAAATGTTGAAATTTAACTAGAACTAATGGAAACAACTAATGGAAATACAAAGTCCTCTAGTTCATGTGTATAACATCAGCGAAAGAGAGAAATAGTTTTATAATTTATCCCTTCAATGTACAAGGAAAACAAGAGCAATTAATCACACAATACACATATGAATAATTTACAATAAACAAAAAATGTAAATACACAATGTTTGAAATTTCATCTCATTCCTTTAAATCAAAGTGCAAAGTCTTTGATCCATTTTATGTGCAACCAAAAGTACTACCTTGGAAAATATGTAGAAATGATTACAAGTTTAGCATACAAAGAGATTGCAATAGATGGGGAATAACTAACCAAAGTCTAGGAAAAGCCTTCAATTTCTCTAAAAATGGAGCACAAAGTCTTCTAATCATTTCTATAGAAGGCTTCTGTTAGGTGGAGAAAAACCTCAAAAAAGGAGGACCTCAGAAAAGAAGAAAAGAGCCCTTTACAATTGGAAATACTTCGTATATATAATTCCCTATTTTTTGTAACTAATTCATAACCACCTCATTTTAGGACTTTACATAATAATTAAAATAATATTGTCAATCTCCTAGCATGGTTGTAGAGTATTTGACTCATTAAAATAAATGATTTTTAAACATAAATAACAACAACTTTATGACTAAATATTTAGTTTCCATATAAATTTAATGTCGAATGGCTATCATTGCAGCATTTCACCAAATAATTTGCATGTTTTATCTATAAGTGTTGATTTTTAGAATAAATTTTTGAATGATTGGCAAGTATGCTCAACATTCTTCCAATATCTCTCCTATCATATTGTTATAATCCTCATCTTCTAAAACACATTCATGACTAGTTGTGTTTGCTAATGGAATTTTTAAGATTGATTGAATAAATCAATTTTGTGCATATATTACAATCATTGTGTTTGATCAGGTGCATGAGTCAAGCATTTAAACCCCCTACCCATGAGACATTTTGTTAAATAATTTCAATGTTATGTCTATAGGTGAAGTTCTTTTTGAAACATTATGTCAAATGGTTGGCAAGCATGACCTGTAGGTGAAGATTTGACAAGACATTTTGTCAGACAAATCATATGCTATGTGTCATTCTATATTTTGCATATGTTTCTATCATAGCAGTTCCAACTGTAGTATCTAGAAGAAAACCTTCCAATGGTGCATAAATTATATCAACAGTGCTTACTCTTGATCCTTTTCTAGACTATAAGATGTTAAAAATTATCATCCCTAATATTCCTTTATATCTAACAATTGTATGTTTTTTTAAAGTTTCTAAATCCTCTTTATTGAATCTATTTTCTACAACTTCAAAAAAACATATTGTTCTAAGAACAAGTTTCTACACTAATGAGGTTCCAAGAAACCAATAAAACATTGAACAAGATTTATTTAATTTTTTTCTTGTCAAGTTGTTGCCCTACCTAGCTTTGACACAAATGGCATTCTAACTTTCTATAACCTACAAAACCATGTGAATGTTGATAATGGTTGTGTAAGGTTTGGTTTTGCATCTGCAGTAAAGTTTTTAAGTGGAATGTCACAAACTACACATATCATATCTAAATAAATGGTGTCACAAAGGATTGCACCCTGTCAAGCAATAAGCTCAACAATCTTATGAAACATTGGATCACTCTTAGACTTTGGATTGTCTATGGTGAGAAGAAACCTCTGGAAGAGTCGGCTCCCTTTAAATGCCCCTTAGATTTGATGTACTTTCAAGGATTTAAAGAGATAGGGAGGTGATTAATAAAACTAAAATTTATTGTAAGGGGTGATGTACCAATGATTGTAATCTAACTTGCAACTAATTTACAATGTTTTCTCAATAGATCTATTCATACAACTCAAACTGGGTAATTATAACACATAAATATTTCATAGAAAGGCCTAAAAACTTCTCTTCTTTGAAGGAAAACTGGCATTTTCACAACTTAGAAGGATAAGATAGATCACTTGCACAACCTACAACCTGTGATGATGAATTACTTTTTATGTATACTTGCATTCAATGAATGAGATAGAAAATGTAAAGCTTTTGATTTAAAACACCATAAATCATTATCAGATCATTCAAAAGAGAATAGGACACCTAAACCTGAGAAGAAAAACATCTAATTTTATTAAAAAATGGAGGAATACCTCTGTAATAACTATAAAAATGCTAAAAATAAAGTTGATACTGTACAAAAACTATAAAAATGGATAAGTACTGGAATCTCTCTCTGCAATCTGCAAAGGCAAGAAAAAGCAAGATCTGAGAAAAAAACATAAGCTTTTTCTCCTATAAAGCAAAAATCTATGCAAAAAGCCAAAGGGAATCTCAACTCTAGTCAAACTGCACTCCAAGTGATGCATGAATAGGTTGGAAAAGTTAACTCCCAGTTGCTGGGCGAGAAAGAAGAAAATGCCTAAATAAAAGGGCCCACAACTGCTCCAAATTGAGCTATTTTAGCTCATAACTCCTCCTCTCAAGGTATTTGACCAAACTAACTTCCAAAATTAGCCCAGTTTGACTCAAAATCAAAAATAGAAGTGAAGTAACCTCCTACATGAGTTTGCCACCTCAATTTGACTCCACTTCAATCTTTTGCATGATTTGAGGGAAAAAGTACATAATTTTGACAAATATTAAGGGTAATTTGTTTGCATGCTTTACCTTAATAGGTGTTATATGATCTTATCTTCATTGGTTTTGTAAAACAAATATTAAGGTAATTTATAATTATTACCCTTAATATTTGTTTAAATACAATATTTTGTCTCCTACTCATGCAAAAATAAAAAGGAGCACATGATTACATTATTTACTACATAATCCCTTGTAGAAGCTCACAAAAGTCTAAAATGCCCTCCCTGCCTTTGACTTGTTAAATGATCTTAAACCTATTCCTTGATGCTGAAAAAAGACTCTAAGTCTAAAGCTAAAAACTACTTCAAAGGCTCCAAAAGGTCATTTCCTTCAACCCCATGGGCTCATCATGTTTTGCTAGGCATCCACACTTTAGAAAAGTGTTGACCACATCCCTCCCTTTGATTTATGATTATTTATTTTAAAAGGTCAAAAAGATAAAACCCACGGGATAGGGCAATGTGATCAAAAGGAAAATAGACCCTAAACACTTCATTTTTTCAATTTCACTTTTGTACTTGGTTGTGTTGTAAGTATGAGCCTAACTGGTGTTGTCATTGATGTCAACATACTCCTATTGCATTAATGTCAAGGATTGGATGAGTTGTATACTAAGGATGTTGAGAAAATTAGTCCTATCATAAATAGAGAAGATCAGTGAAGATAGTGAAGCTCTCTGGAGTAAAGATTCCAGCTAGATGAAGATCAGATAATGCGCATCAAAGGGTTTGTAGATATGTCTCTAAAGGTGATCCAGTCAAGATCTAAGAGGTCTGCATGAAATTGTGAAGGAGTTATGGCCATAATATTAAAATTGGTTATGGCAACTGTTCAGAGGTGACAGAGTGGCTCAAATAGATCTGGTGAGATTTAGAAAAACAACATCATGTTCTGCAGATCTGGTGGCATGTTTGGAAGGCTAATGTGAATTGACAACTTAATTGGTTCATGTTTTGGAGGTCCACAAGTAATATTTCTAATATGACAGAGATAAGCAACTGTGTTCTTAAGGTTCCAGATGAAGATGCGAATGATTACAGTAACCAAAAGTGGTGTGGATGTTCTTTGTGATTCAAGCAAGCTTGTGGGTGTCTCTAGATTGTGTCTAGTTCGTGTAAGGGCTCCGCATTGAAGATAGAGCCCGTAATTGAAGATTTACCTTCCAGTGATGGTGTTCTTCCTAATCTTGGCCAACCAGATGATTTGCACATATTGCGGATGATCTTGATGTTGTTTTACAAAGCCTGGCATGTTCCACAAAGAAGATTGAAGTCCCAACTATGAGTAGCCGACAGTATAGTAGTGCGCATGAAGCTTTTGTAATAAGTCAAGTTATATTTTTGTATTTGCTCTGTAATAAAATAAGTGTATGTTGTGTCAACTTTGATGATCTTTCCAAAGTTGATGTCTTGTATAAATAAGAATTGTGAAGTCAATCAAAAGCATTCTTGTAGCGATGAGAAGGTGGTAAGGAAGAAGAAAGAAAGGCAGAGTAGAGGTGTTAGGCTTAAATGGAACTGACTCAAGCATAGTGAAGATGTTGATCTCCAGTTCAAGTATGTAATATTCATATTATTTTGTAGACAGTGTGTCTCCTATAGGAAGTGGGCCTCTTGTGAGCAGTGTGCTCGGGCAGTGAGCCCTAACTAGGAAGTGATATTTTATTCATCCTTATTTTTCTAATAGAGAATACAATCTTGGGTTAATCACCCCATGGTGTTTCCCTTAACCAAGTTTTCCACATCAAAATCTTAGTGTTATGTGTGTTGAATTTGTTTCTGCTCTTGAATTATTGCATTATGCTTCCTTGATTAATCTTTGATATGTTGTTGAGATATAAGAAGGCTTAAAGTAATAGAGATTTTGCTAACAAGTCACCCCCCCTCTCAGTTGTCTATCCTAAATCCAACAATTGGTATCAGAGCTAAGTTCCTCTAGAAGAAGCTTAACCGCTTGAGGAAATCTAGAATGTCAACCTACAAGAAGGATAGTACAAGGTTTGATGGATCAAACATCACTGCCTAGAAAAGTCGCATGGAATGACATATATAATGCATGGGATATCAGTATTGGAACATAACCTCAATGAAATATGTTCCCGCAAGGAATGGCCCAACAACTATAGATGAAATCAGAGATGTAGAAAATAATCTTCGAGCTAAAGAAGCCCTACTGAGTGCCTTGTCTGATTTAGAGCTAACAAATGTTATGGGATTGAAGACTGCTTATGAAATTTGGACAAAACTTGAAAATCTATATGAAGGAGACAAATATGTTAAGTGTGCCAATCTATAAAGTCTGAAAGGAAAGTTTGAAAACTTAAAGATGAGTGAAGATGAGAATATCACTTCTTATATGACAAAAGTAAATGAGCTTGTTTGTGGCATCAGATGTGTTGGTGGAGTACTAGATGAAGTTGAAATTGTTGCTAAAGTTCTCAGATCTTTACCCCTACTTATAAACACAAAGTTGCTGCCATTGAGGAAATTAGATCTTTGACAACTATCACAAGGGATCAATTGGTTGGTAAGATATCTGCATTTGAGTTAGCTGAGTTTGGTGATGCACTTCCCAAGACTGAATCTGTATTCAAAGCTAGTGCCTCTACAAAAGGCAAACAGAGATATGATCCAGGTGAAAGTTCCTCAAGAAAATCAACTTGGTATTTGAAAACAAGAAAAGATCTAGAAGAGGATGAATTAGAAGCTGAACCACTTGAGGCCATCATTGCAAAGAAATTGCCAAGAGGATTCGGTAAGTATGAAATAAAATTACCTTTTAAATGCTTTGCCTACAATAAGATTGGTCCTTTTGCCTCAAGATGTCTGGAAAGGTTTTCAAGGGTAAACCCTAATAGATCAAGGTTTCAGAAAAAGTGTTACTATGTTCAAGAAGATGATGATGAAAGAATAACAGATGATGAATCTAAGATAGGAAACAAATTCTAAAGTGACTGGCTGTTTATTGTCATCAAAGAAGAAGATCCAATGCCTATTGAATCTATCAATCATAAGATGATAGAAAGTGTTTTGGCTGCCCACGTTGAAGAGAAAGATGAATGGGTTAATGACAGTGGATGCTCTCACCATATGACTAGCGACAAGAGTAAGTTCTTAAGATTGGAAAGATATGAAGGTGGAGTTGTAAAGTTTGGAGATAATTCTATTGGTAGAATTAAAGGCAGAGAAAACTATTTATTTTGATGGAAAGAACAAAACCAGTGATGTTCTATATGTTGAAGGTCTGAAGCATAATCTTCTCAGTGTTGAACAATTGGTGGACAAAGGCTATGATCTCTGATTAAAAAATAGAAAATGCAAGATTTTTGAAAGCTCGAGAACTAAACAGAGTCACATTCAAAAGTAAGGAACAATCTTCAACTGAATTGTTAGACTTGGTACACATTGATCTCTGTGGTCCAACAAGAATCAAGAGTCTACAAGGAGATAGGTGTTTCATGTTGCTGATTGATGACCACTGTCAGATGATGTGGGTAACTTTCTTAAAGGAGAAATATGAAGAACTTGAGAAGTTCAAAATATTCAAGGCTATGGTAGAAAATGAAACTGGCATGAACATAAAATGCCTTAGGTCTGATAGAGGTGGAGAATTCACATCTGAGGATTTCATATCATTCTGTGAGAAGCATGGGATAAAGAGACAGTTATCCGTTCCAAGGACTCCACAGCAGAATGGGGTAGTGGAGAGAAAGAACCGGACCATCCAAGAAGCATCCAGAACCATGATGATGGAAGCAAATGTTCCTCACATCTATTGGAGAGAAGCTACAAGCACTGCTGTCTATACTCTTAATCGAGTACAAATTAGAGGCAATACTGGTAAGACTCCTTATGAACTATGGTTTGGCATCACTCCTACTATGAAGTATTTCAGAGTCTTTGGTAGTAAATGCTATATCAAAAGAGATGATGATCTTGGCAAGTTTGATTCTAAAAGTGATGAAGGAATTTTCTTGGGATATTCTTCTCAAAGAAAAGCATACCAGTGTTACAACAAGAGATTGAGAAAGATTGTAGAAAGTACAAATGTGAAGGTTGATGAAGGCATGGAAAATCCCTCAAGGTATTATGAATATGAAGCAGATGATCAGGATAATGTCTCAAATCAAGGAGAATAGTCCCCACCCCAATTCACATTCAGAGTGATCTGGAGAATCCTGACATACAAGAGGAAGAGACATGCTTCGAAGAACCTTTCCAAGAATCAGAAGTGCAAGAGAATCCCAAAACTCTCAGGTATGTAAGATTGAATCATTCTAAAGATTAGATTATAGAAGACAAAAACAAAGGTGTTCAAACAAGAAGAAATATTTCTTAAAATTCAGTAAAGTACTGTCTGATTTCAAAATTTGAACCAAAAACAATAAGTGAAGCTTGCAATGATGAGAGTTGGACTAAAGAAATGGAGGAAGAATTGATTCAGATTGAAAAGAATAACACTCGGGATCTTGTCCCCAGACCTAAGGACAAAAATGTGATTGGGACTAAGTGGGTCTTTTGAAATAAACTAAATTAAGAAGGTGAAGTAGTAAGAAACAAAGCCAAACTAGTCTCTAAGGGTTATTCTCAAGTAGAAGGAATTGACTTTGAAGTGACTTTTCTTCCGGTGGCTACAATTGAAGCAGTCAGATTATTTCTTGCCTTTGCTGCCTTCAAGGATTTCAAAGTATATTAGATGGATGTCAAGTCTGCCTTCCTAAATGGTGATTTGGAAGAAGAGGTATACATTGAGCAAAGATGGATTTCAATTGTCTGATCATGGTGATATTGTATGCAAATTGAATCATTCTGAAAGCATTGTATGGACTCAAACAAGCTCCAAGACCCTGGTATGAAAGATTGGACAAACATCTTTTGAAGATTAGTTTCAACAAAGGCACTACTGACAGTAATCTATATTTTAAGATTTATCATGAAAATATCTTGATTGTGGAGGTATTTGTTGATGATATCATTTTTGGAGGGAAAGATAGTATGTGCAAGACTTTTGAAAATCAAATGCAAAGTAAATTTGAAATGTCTATGTTTAGGGAAATAAATTTCTTCTTGGGTCTGCAAATCACTCAAACAAAGAAAGGAATCTTCATATCACAAACCAAATATGTGAAAGAATTGTTGAAGAAATTTGGGATGGAAGATTCAAAGGCAGTGAATACTCCCATGTCAACTGGATGTAAGCTAAGTAAAGGTGATGAATTCCCTAAGACTGATTAGAAAAAAGTACAGGTCAATGATTGGAGGGCTGCTCTACCTTACTCAAACTAGACCTGATATTATGAATGTTGTTGGTCTTGTTGCCAGATTCTAAGCTGATCCTAGAGAATCTCATGTCATGGCAATCAAGAGAATTCTTAGATATCTAAAACGAATAGTTGAGTATGGATTATGGTATCCGAAGGATCATGATTTCTCTCTTCATGCATACACAAATGCTGATTGCGTAGGAGATGTGGATGATCGAAAGAGTACCAGTGGTGGTGCATTCTTTTTAGGAAGAAGGCTAGTTTCTCGGCTAAGAAAGAAACACGAGGAAATATCTCTATCCACTGCATAAGCATAGTATATTACAACATCAGACAGTTGCACTCAAGTATTGTGGATGAAGCAAATGCTAAGAGATATCAGAGTAGAGTATGAGGAACCTATCACAATTTTCTGTGATAACTCAAGTGCAATAAATATATCAAAAAATCTAGTGTTGCAATCAAAGACAAAACATATATCCATCAAGTTTCACTTTTTGAGAGAGCAGGTGAACAAAAATGAAGTCAGATTGGATTTTGTGCCCTCAAAGGATCAGATAGAAGACATTTTTACTAAACCTCTACCTAAGGACTCTTTTGAGTATCTCAGGCAGAAGCTAGGGGTTATTACCCCTCCAGTTCTGAATTAAGGTGCACTGATGTGCATCAGTCTAATGGATCCCACAGTCATATCTAGTGATCCAGATTGATGTTAAGAGGTTGCTACTCAAGGGGAACAATTAGTATGATTCTAAAGTATGAGAAGTGGGTGCAAGTATGTGAAATACAAAAGTGGTTGTTGATCAATGGGGGAGCATTAAAGGAAGAGAAGACATCTGAATGGTTGTTGTTGATAGGGGGAGCTATGTTAGTCAGTAAGGAGAAGTTCTTCTCTTGATGGTTAAAATAGTTTTTCACATTATATGTTGCCATCAATGACAAAGGGGGAGATTGTTGCAAGTATGGACCTAACTGGTGTTTTCATTGATGTCAACATACTCTTATTGCATTAATGTCAAGGATTGGATAAGTTGTATGCTATGTCTATTGAGAAAATTAGTCCTATCATAAACAGAGAAGATCAGTGAAGATAGTGAAGCTCTCTAAAGTAAAGATTCCAGCTAGATGAAGATCAGAGAATGTGCATCAAAGGGTTTGTCGATATGTGTCTAAAGGTGATCTAGTCAAGATCTGACAGGTTCGCATGAAATTGTGAAGGAGTTATCGCCATAAGAGTAAAACTGGTTCTGGAAATTGTTCAGAGGTGACAAAGTGACTCAAATAGGTCTGGTGAGATCTAACAACATCATGTTCTACAGATCTGGTGGCATGTTTGGAAGACTAATGTGAATTAACAACCTAATTGGTTTGTGGTTTGGAGGTCCACAAGCAATCTTTCTAATATGACAGAGATGAGCAACTATGTTCTTAAGGTTCTAGATCAAGAAGCAAATGATTACAGTAAGCAGAAGTGGTCTGGATGTTCTTGGCGATTCAAGCAAGCTTGTGGGTGTGTCTAGATTATGTCCAGTTCGTGTTGGGGGTCCACATTGAAGATAGAGCTTGTAATTGAATATTTACCTTCCAGTGATGGTGTTCTTCCTAATCTTGGCCAACTGGATGATTCACACATATTGCGGATGATCTTGATGTTGTTTTGCAAAGCCTGGCATGTTCCACAAAGAAGATTGAAGTCCTAGCTATCAGTAGCCAACAGTATAGTAGTACGCATGAAGCTTTTGTAATAAGTCAAGTTATATTTTTGTATTTGCTCTGTAATAAAATAAGTGTATGTTGCCCACTTTGATGATCTTTCCAAAGTTGATGTCTTGTATAAATAAGAATTGCAAAGTCATTCAAAAGCATTCTTGTAGAGATGAAAAGGTGGTAAGGAAGAAGAAAGAAAGGTAGAGCAGAGGTGTTGGGCTTAAATGGAACTGACTCAACCATAGTGAAGATGCTGATCTCCAGTTCAAGTATGTAATATTTATATTATTCTGTAGACAATGTGTCTTTTGTAGGTAGTGGGCCTCTTGTGAGCAGTGTGCTCGGGCAGTGATCCCTAACTAGAAAGTGCCATTTTATTCATCCTTATTCTTCTAATAGAGAATACAATCTTGGGTTAATCACCCCATGGTTTTTCCCTTAACCGGGTTTTCCACATCAAAATCTTGGTGTTATATGTGTTGAATTTGTTTCTTCTCTTGAATTATTGCATTATGCTTCCTTGATTAATCTTTGATATGCTGTTGAAATATAAGAAGGATTAAAGTAACATAGATTTTGGTAACAACTGATTCATCCCCCCTCTTAGTTGTCTGTCCTAAATCCAACAAGTTGCTCTCCCTCTTGCACTGCCATGAGAATTTGGTGTTTTGGACTTGTAGGCTCCTTTGTGTGCTTTGGAAGGCTCTTTGGACTACTCCAGGCTTCACTTAGAAGGTGAGTCCCCTCGTTTTCATGTTATTTTCCTACCTCTTGGTATACATGATGAAAGAAGTGCGCTTTTCTTCTTTTTATATGTTGTTACTTTGACCAAAAAAGTGGAAAAGATAACCCCTAAACCCTAAGCTTGAGAAAACCTAAACTCATAAACCCTAACCCCTAAAGGTCTGAGCAACCCTAAACTTGCAAACCCTAAATAATTCCCCTAAACCTGAGCATCTCTCTCTCTCTCTCTCTCTCTCTCTCTCTCTCTCTCTCTCTCTCTCTCTCTCTCTCCCAAAATCACTAAACCCTAAATAATTCCCCTAAATCCTAACCCCTAAACCATAAACCATAAACCTGAGAACCTCTAAATACTAAATAATTCCCCTAAACCCTAAACTCATAAAATTGACCAACCTTCTCTCTCTCCTAAAACCCCTAAACCCTAAATGATGCCCGTAAACATTAACCCCTAAACCCAAGCAACCCTAAACCACTATCTCCATATCTCTCCCTTATATCGCTATATCTCTATCATCTCTCTACCTCTAAATCTCTCTCCCTATATCTCTAGAAATCTCGCTCAATCTCTATCTTTGTATCTCTCCCACACTAGGTTATCGATGAAGGAAATAAAAATAAGAAAACTAGGACTCTCTCTCTCCCCTATCACCCTATCTATCCCATATCTTTCCCCTCCATCTTCACCCTCTCTCCCTCTTCCTCCCTCTCCCTCTCCCTCTCCATTATCGACAAAGAACATGGAAATAGGAAAACTAGGACATGCAAAGAGGGATGAGGATATAAATTGTGAAGAGGAAATGAAAACAAGATAATTTATGAAATTTAATTGGATGGGAAGAATGATGAGGGGTTTGTTGCAAATATGTGTCTAATTGGTGGTCATTGATGTCAACATATCCTTGTTGCCATTGGTGTCAACTGTATCTTATTTTGTTGCATGTTTAGAAGAGTGGAATGTTGAGTATATTGAGAAAATTAATGAAGATCAATGTATGCGAACCATATGACTATGTAGAAGATTATTTGAAATAGCTCCAGCTAAGTTTTGAGAGGTCCACATGAAGATTTGATGAAGCTATGGCCATCTGAGTAGAACTAGATTTTGCTCTGTTTAGAAAAGACAAAGTGATAGTAAATTGGTCTGGATTGCTCCACATTGAAATATTATCATCTGTGGTTCTAGAGGCATGTTGGGGAAGTCAGTGTGTATCATCAACTCAAGTAGTTCATGGTTTAGAGGTCTGTAAGCAATCTTTCTAGTGTGACAGTCATGGCAGATAGTGTTCTTGAGGTTCCAGGAGAAGATGCAAGTGATTTTGATGATTTGGAGGAGTGCGGATGTCTTTGCTAAACTCAATGTTCTAATGGAGGTCTCTAGATCATGCACCTACTGTGTTAGAGGTCCACATTGAAGATTGAGCTCGTTGTTGAAGATTTCTTCTCTAGTGTTGCTATTTTTCCCAGTCTTGGCCGATCAGATGATTCAAGAGTGTTTTGGATGATCTAAGAGAAATTCTATGGAGTGTGGCTTGCTGATCGAGGAAGATTTGAGTCCCCATTATGTTTGGTCGACAGCCTAGTGATTCGTGTTAAGTCAGATGTTTGGAGTGCCGACCTTGATGTTTATTCCAAGGTTGATGAAGTATATAAAGGCGTGCAGTTGAGTTATGGAAAATTATCCTTGTACGAAATAATCAAATCCCAAGAAAGGATCAGAGGCAGAGCAGAGAAGATCTGAGTAGAGGAACAAGAACAGTAAAGGATGAAGTGATAGTGAAGAAGTATTTGGGAGAAGAGCAAAAGTTTTATGAGCACTTAATGAGACTGAACTAGGCATGAAGAAGATGCTATTTCTCAGTTAATTTCTTCTATATTAAACATAAATTCTATAGGCAGTGAGCCTCTTTTGAGTAGTGAGCTTTGGCCAGTGCACCCAAAGGCAAGTGCCTTCCCATTTTCAAATACTTTTAACAGGGTACGAATCTTGTGGGTTAACCCCCACCGTGGTTTTCCCTTAATCGGGTTTCCATGTCAAAAATCTTAGTGTCAATTGTGTTAATTGTGTTTCTACTCATGTCTTATTGTTTCATGTTTTAATATTTACATCATTAATCTCTTTGTAAATTGTGAAAGAAGATTAAAAAGAGAAAAGGTTAATTTTGTGGGACAACTGATTCACCCCCCCCCCTCTCAGTTGTCTGGCCTAATTCCAACAATTGGCATCAGAGCCAAGTTCCTCTGAAAGAATCTTGACCGCTTGAGGAGATCCAAAATGTTAACTTACAAGAAAGACAGTATGAGATTTGATGGAACAAATTACACTCTATGGAAGATACACATGCAATGTCATTTGTAATGTATGGGAGATGCCTACTAGTTGATAACTAAGAATGAATATACATTCCAAGTTTGATTAATTGTATAAAAGCATGAAATGTAGTTGTGAAAAAATGTGTGAAAATGAAGAGGTAAGTGGAAAGGTGTGAAGGAGCAGAGCAAAGAAGTTTTTGTGCTTCAATGGAACTGAACCCAGGCATGGAGTATATGCTACTTAATTAGTTCACCATTTTGGTAGTGAGCCAACCCTTAGCAATGAGCCACACTTTGGCCATGAGCCATTTTTTGTAGTGAGTAACTTGGGTAGTGAGCCTTAAAGGCAGTGAGCTTCTATTTTTCCGTATTATAATAACTCATATATTTTGTGGGCTAACACCCACCATGGTTTTTCCCTTTTAGGGTTTTCTACGTAAAAATCTAGTGCCTACTATATTGAATGTGTGATTGTTGTCATTTCATGCTTTCATGTTTAATTCTAATTATCAATAGTTAAGGATTTGATGATTTGATATTCATAAGAAGTTAAGTTTTTGTGACAACTGATTCATGCCCCCCCCACACCCCTCTCAGTTGTCCTATGCATTTCAACAAGGAGATAGTGAGAGAGACGTTAGGAAGTAGAGAGGGGAGGAGGTATAGAGGGAAGGGAAGAAGAGAGTGAGAGAGAAGGTAGGAGGTAGAGAGGGGAGGGAAGAAGAGAGTGAGAGAGAGAGAGGGTAGGAAGTAGAGAGGAGAGGAAGTAAACAGTGAGCGAGAGAGGATAGGAGGTAGAGAGGGGATGGAAGTAGAGAGTGAGAGAGGGTAGGATGTAGAGATGGGAGGGAAGTAGAGAGTGAGAGAGAGAGAGGAAGTAGAGGTGAGAAAGAGAGAGGAGGCGAGGGAGAGAGGAGGGGAGGGAGTGAGTGTTTTAATTCAACACAATGTGAGTGCATTATAACACACTCGCGTTATGCTTTTCCTTGGAAATTTCCAAGCCTTAGGCTTGGATTTTCCTTGGGCTTCCAACCCAAAGGCTTGGACTATGTTTAGGTTATCTAAGGATGTGTCTTTCTAGATTCTAAAAAATTTCTCATAAATTGGAGTGTGCTTCCCATCAGGATTGAACTTTTTCAATAAAAACTTGATAAAAGTACCACCATAATCTTAAGCTCTCTGTTAGCTATCTAACAATATATTTTTTTCATTTTTTGAGTATGTTAAGGGTTTCATCTTTAATTTATTTTGTTAGTGTGTCCATTTTTTGTCAAAAACTAGTGCCTGGTATTTTTGACTTTTTTAACCATTTATCAAAATTTCAAATAAATAACATTTTTAGAAACTAGACTCCATTCTACATGTGTCTACTTTTAAAAAATTTGGGGCAAATCACACTCAATTTTTAGTTTTTCAAGATGTGTCCACTTTTAAAATTAGTTAAAAAATCAATTATTCATGAAACAGTTATCAGAAATCAGGGATAAACTACATGGTGTTAGCTAATTTCTCACCAAAGTAATTTTTGAAATACTAAAAAAAAAGTTAACATTTTAGGGGGAGCACACTAGATGCTATGTTATGTTTTTTTGAGAAAAATGGGACCAGTTTGTGTGCTCCCCCTTTTTGAACCCCTTAATCTCAACCATTTTTGAAAAAAAATAGTAGTTTAGAAACTAGATTCGGAACATTACAGCTCTTGTTTTTGTTGTATCTTCAAATTTTGAGTGCAACTATCTTCAATCTCTCATCCAACATCAGTCTGTCCTAATTTTAGAAAAAAAGTGGCATCTTAAGACCCCATTTTGGTCCCTCATCTAGTTGAAATTGTATTTATAGACTCAATAAGTCTTGAAGAGAATCTGTCTCAGATGCATCTTAGCCTATGTCATCTATCTCTTCTAAATTCTCTTATTCTTTGGTCTTTTGTTTACCTTCTTCATTCTTTTGTTCCTCATTGTCATTTTCCTTCCCTTTTTGACACTCCTTAGGAGTAATTTATCTTCTTATTTCAACCTTCTATGTGTTTTTTGGAGGTCCAACACTATTTTTATCTTGATCTTCAATGCTTTGAGCCTTGGTAATTTTAGGAGTGTCCGTATGAGCTGAAGCACCAATATCTTCAGGAAGGCCATCTCTTTATTTTTCTTAGGCATGTCATTACCTTCCTCACTTTCCTCAAATTGACTAGATATGTAATATCCCACCACGTAACCCCAAAGGGTAAGAGCCAAAAGAGAAATAGAATGTTTTTTTTGACAAAAGTGGACAACATAAACAGATTCAATTGTCAATTCAATAAATCGATAGCATTCATGGCCAAGTATGGCCGAATGCACAATCTAAAAGAGATGACCAATTCACTCTCCAAAGGAAACATTAAACAACTACATTCATTTTAAGTACCAAAGCAAATGTTCCTAATCCCATCTGATAAAAAACTGAATCCATAAGTATAAAATACAAGCATATCTGATACCCACACTAGAATCCGTAAAATAATTAAGGAACATCACATTTCATCTCATTAAATACAATGATTACAACTCTCTTAAGAGAGTTTCATTACATAACTGCATATACAATTACAATGATATATTCTAGAATATGATACAAGTACAATAACATAGTCCTAAATATGATATGAGGACTAAATGGGTACAATAACTGAATGAAGAATTCAAGAAAGAGATCATCTCCACTGGTGCTCCAAAACTTGTTCACAGATCCCCAATGGTGGTGGCAATGCCTCCCAACCATGTGGACTCATAAGAGACCACCCAACCATGCTCGAAGATAGTCACAAGGCCCAAACAGAAGAATAACTACAAGGGGATACAAGATGGCCAACACTCACATAGAGCAGACATAGAGAACAATGTATACAGTCAAAGTCATAACATAGGTGTACTCACCCAAGTCATAGGTCGTGTACTACTCACGACTACTAAGGTGCTAGATACTAGAGTGTAATCATATGGAGTGTCATCATGTGTTCTCGAAGGGATGGCACCACACGGAACGAAGTACTCCTCTCATGCAAACAAGGAAACTCAGTCATGCTTGAATCCACACCCCATAGACAGATGACTCGATGCCCTGCAGATGGATAGGCCTTCTTGTTGCATCCTTAGCCTTTACAAGCACTTAAGGCCATGCACGAGGTCTAATTATCTTATTAGTGGTTTTATCCCAATGTTTTAGTTTTAGTTATCACTTGTTACTATAACCCTACTACTAGTTCCCCTAGCAGCCACTTATGGGCTCTGGGCCCGTAGAGAGCCACTCTAGATGACCACTCTAATTCCTAGACCTTGTTCATCTCGTTTGACTAAACGAAGCATTCAAAAGACTAAAAACACTAAGTTATAAATTTAAATTAGTAAAGGTGAAAAATATGACCTACAATACAAAAGCTTGCGGTAACAGTGTAGTTTAATGAAAACAACCCTTTGCCAGTAAGATCAGTTTCCTAATAACTCCAGTGACCCCAATTTTGTCACAATTCACAAGGTATTCATGAATAAAATAAAAATATGGAAAATGGCATTGCAAGTCTACTCTCAGCCTAAATTTTGGCATATTTTCTACCATATTTATCATAGAAAAATAAAATGTAATGCACAAAATTATAAAATGGAAATCTGAATTTTCCTCCTATGGTAGTTCTCCTAGGTTCTTGTATTGCATGGCAGAATTTCTTAATAGAAATTATGTGACTAAATTTCAATGCATAAACCTAGATCGCTATAGCTAAGGTAATTTAGTGCCATAACATTTTTTTTAACTCAAATGATGGTTCCCACTAGGCTGGAGATTTAGCAAAAAATAGATTGGATTGTCCAAAACAAAAGCTGTCCAATTTTCTTTAAGGAGAGTTGAAATGAAACTATATCAAAGAAGTCATCATAAACAAAGAGGTTTCATGGGACTTGGATCTATTCACTCTCTATCCTTAGGTCCCTATTTTCACTATGGCTACCTTCATTAAATTTTCTGAAGGAAAATGACCCTCTCTGTTTGCCTAAGCTTACACACTAAAACCACAATCTTTTTTTTTTGAAAAAAAAAACCCCATTTAGCTAAGACATTCAGTAAAGAGTTTTGAATCAAGAAAAATAATTCAAGGAAAGAGGAAATGTAAATATCCTACATCAAAAGAGATTTTGGCATACTTTTTAAAATGGCAGTGAGGAGGTTACAATTTTCTGCTGCTTAATGAAAACAGAAACTTACATATTTTAATCTCTTTTTTGTAGGCAATAATGAGGTTTTCATTTCTTTGTGTTTATGAAAACACATTAAACATATTTTAGTTTATCAAAAGGAAATAATGGGGTTTCGATGTTATCTATGCTCAAAAGGAATTGCATCAAACAAAGTTGGTTTATGTGCTAGAGAAAGACAAGGAACAGAGGGAAAAACCTTAGATCTGATGCACTCCTCTACACTTCAACACACCTCTGATCTTGGAAGATGATGTGGTTCCTGAAATTGGCTCGTACTCCCCTCAGCTTGCCTCAATTCATGTAATTGATTACTTCCCTCAGTCGTTTGATCTGCTCCTTTAGTATTTTTTTGTCCCTGTTTCCTCTTTTTTTTTCATGGTTCTCTCTACCTTTTTTTTTCTCTATGCCTTCCTCTTTTGTGTCTTTTCTTTTTACTTTTAAAAATAGAGAACCTCCTCAAAAAATCCCCACTATGTCTTCTCATCTACCCTGAGAGATAATTTCCTTCAGCAATAACTAACTCTCTATCCTACATGCTTTCAAATAGATATTTTTGTTTTCATTAATGTGTTTGACCTGCTTTCCTATCATCCCTGTGTGCTCTTCCATCTAACCTTAAGATATTTCTTGCAGTCTTAAACTCACTCAGCCACCTCACCATGTCACCCAGACATTTTCTTTTGCATTAAAGCTTCCACTAACTATGAGTGTTGTTACAAGATAGTTCTTCAATAATCCCCATCTCAATCTTCATCTCATTGAGGACTTCTAAAGTTTTCTTTAATATTTCCCTTTTCAACTTTTCTATCTCCTCCTCATTTCCTAAAAATAGGGTATTTAGTCTCCTTTTAGTCCTAAAATCCTTTGTTACGATTTTGGAAATTTTGGCTCTCTCTTCTTTAGAAATTGTAGGACAAGCCTTTTCAAATGCACTTTTCTTTATCTCAACTTCTTTATTTAGTGCATCATTTCTCCTTTTGGTTAGGATGTCATCAAGGCTTTTTGGAAGTTGATGTATGATTTCAATCAAAGCCAGATTGTGTGCTCCCATATAATTGATCACTACTTCTTCAAGAGTGGATTTATCATCTACATGCCTTTCATCATAGATTCTTGAAACTTCTTCCAAGGCACCTTCTATCATAGAATTTATAGTTGCATCTAACTATATGGTAACATGAATCAATTTCTTAATCTTGTTGGCTTTACCTTTGTTTTTCTCCTATGAGGTCTCACCTTCTTTTCTTGTTCTTTTCTTCAATAAAGGTGCTTTATTTATTTCTTCTTCATCTTCTTCCTCATCTTCAATATTCATTGGCTTTATCTAGCCTTTAGGTTTTGCTTCTTCCTCTTCCTTTTCTCTCCTTCCCTTTCTGTTTCGCCTAGGCTTCTTCTTATCAGTGGTTTGTACAGGGATCGTAGAACTAGTTCTTTTAGTAAGTGATGAAGATTTGGAAGCTACAGAGGATGTTGTTGCCGATGGTCTACTTGTTCTTCTTGGAAATGAAAAGAGAGGTGTTTGTACCCCTCCTAAAGAACCTTTAGGAGACTTAAGTATCTTCTCTAAGTTTGTTTTCATTTCCTCAGCCTTGGATTTTGTGTCCTCTATTTCCTTGACATTTTTCTTAGCATTATTGTACATGATTTCATCATATGTACCATATCTCTCAGCAGAGGGATCCTTTGGATTACTAAGAAGTATGTTAGCATACCCTACCAAATCAAATTCTAACACCTCATAGGGCAAGGTTGTAATCCAAAATATCCTTGGTTCCACCACCTCCATATAAAAATTGTATTTATCAACCATAAAGGTAATATCATTTTTGTATTTCTCCAAAACCTTGCCAGGTATTCTTTCTCTAGATTGCAGGTCATGCTGAAAGGTTTTAAAGAACTGCCAAAATAGAGTATTACACCACTCATAATCAGAAAAAATTCTCTTATAATATTTAATTTGATGGGCAACTAGTTTACATGAGTTCCACACTACTCCATTCAAGGAAATTCATTCAAATAATAAAACATAAGACATATAATAAGAGAACCATATTGGAATCTAGATTTGGTTTCTTTTGTCCTCTTTAAGTTGTCTGTGAGTTGTTGCTAAAGAAGTTCATAAAGATCAAAATCCATTCCCTCTTTAACGATATGGTGTGCTATGTGGATTGCTATTGCAGAGGTAGAGTTATCTTTGTTTGTAAAATAGATTTTTTATGCAATATCCATGGTTGCATATTGGACCACCAAGTCATCAATATCATCTACTGTCAGAGTTCTTTTGTCAAATTTGGCTTTGGTGAGCCTCATTACTTTTTCATTCTTTACAGACTTCAAAATAGGCACAGGTCCAAAGGAGCATAAGTCTATCACCACCTTTACACCATCCTTACTGATTGCGTGAGGGCGATCTAAGCAGCAGATATCTTCAAGAATCTGGCTTAGGGAAATTCTTACCCAAGCACCTTCATATCGGAAGTTTGGAAAACCCTTCCAAATGTCTAGGTTTTGGGGGATGATGTTTGCAAACTCTGGTTTTAACTTGAAATCATCTATCAACAAATGTTCATTTACATGTCAGATACTTTCATCTCCATGAAGAATTGATGATGGATTTTCAAAATAACTCCCCTTGAGTCCATGTGACCTCTTGGTAGAAGCCCTTATCACTGTGAACCCTAAAATCATCCACAATCTGTTGTATTTGAAGATTTTTCTCAAGAATTTTCATCAGACTCTTTTAATTTATTATCTTATCATTCATATGCCAAAACTGATCAATATGAGGAGAACTCAGCATCTTGCATGTTCAAGGGTTTGAAAACCTCACTATTGTAACTCCTTCTAACCAAGTATTTTACTTTTAATTATTGGGGGATCCACCTGCATTAGGAAAAGGTACGGAAACATCTTTGGCTTCCTTCTTCCATACTTTGTTTATTTCCACCTTTTGTGGAGCAACATCAATGAGTTTCATGTAATTTTCATAATGCCTTGTTTGATTTCTTTCATAACATGTGCACTTTGTTTGCTGAGCATTTCCATTTCTTCTTGCCCTTGATTTGTAGTCTTTTGCTTTGTGGCCAAACTTATTACAAGTATAAGAGTATCCATAAAATGATTGAGTATTATCTCTGTTATACCTTGGCATTTTGCTTCTGCACTCATTTGCCCTATGTCCCATCTTATTGCAAGCATAAAACTAAATAGAGTTCTGGCTCATCTTACTTCTACATTCAAAATCTCTATGACCAATTTTATTGCAAGTGTAATATCTTAAAGGATTCATTTCATTTCTACACTCCACAGCTTTGTGACCAAACTTATTGCAAGTAAAGAAATTGCCATTGGAGCCTTGAAAATACCTGATGTGAGTTGGTTGTCTTGTAGGTAGAGGATTTTTGAAATTCTTCTTCACATTCTTCCTTTGTCTTTGGACAGGGGTGAATACATCTTCTCTTGTAACTCTATAAACCTTTTCTTTGGAATCTTCAATGTATGCTTCTTCTTTCCTAGTTTTAGACTTTCCCCTTGAGTGAAAGTTATCATATAAGTTTGCAAAGCCTTTGATCATAGGACTTTTTCCCTTTTCATAACAAAGACCTATTTTTTCTTTTGTTGGCTTTTGGGATCTTATTATTTCCTCAAGAATATTTGTTCCTCCTTTCAGTTTTAGTCCCTTGTCAATCTATTCTTGTGCCATTTCTAGTTCTTTTCCTAGAGTGACAACTTCTTCCTCAAGTTGAGCATTTATTTGATTCCTCATTGAGATTAATGTTTAAGAAATCTTAAACTCTTTTTTCTTCTTCAACCATGATCTTCAATTTTGAGATCATTTCTTCTACCTCCTTGAGCTTGTCACTTCCTCTATCATGCCTTCTATCAAAGTCTTTAGCTTGCCTATTTCTTGTTTTGGTTCTTTGGCCTTTGCCTTCAATTTGTCAATTGTTTCTTTTATCTTTTCAAGCATATCTTTATATTCCAAGTTTAGTTATTTTTCTTCTTCTAGATCATTGAGAGTAGATTTGAGTTCATCTTCAAGATCTATTTCATTTTCATTAGACTCAAAGTCCCAACCTCCAGGTTCCATAGCTTCTAGATCCATTTCAGGTGCAAATATATCATTGTCCAACACTTAAAATTACATGTGTTCAAGTGGAGGATCTACCTCAGCAGTCAATCTTCTCAAAGGTACTTGGCTCTGATACCAATTGTTGAACATAATGGGGTGCTAAGAGGGCGGTGAATCAACACACTTAAAAAATTTACTCAAACAATTTTTGATAAAACTGAATAACTTTGAAAGCATAAAGGAAAACATGCAATTTAAGAATCAACACATTAAACCAAATATTTTACATGGAAAACCGTAGAATAGGGACAAACCATGGTGAGATCTCACAATATATTATGCTCACCGCAAAAGTATTACAACTTTGTTTTAGGGTATCAACCCAAGGAAGCAACTACTTCTTGATTACAACTTTCATTTAGGGCAACTAGCCAAGGAAGCTACCACTCCCTAAAAGCTTAGCTCACTACTTATTGAATTTACACAAATGATAGTACATATATAAGGATTGATGTGATCGTTACATTTGTTATATGGTGATGGTGCAATCCTCTATTCTTTCTCAAAGCTTGTCTTCAAATAATTTTGCACATGATTTCATATCTTTATTTATGCTCTACTATATTCACGTTCCTACTTCTTAACCTTTCAAAATAATTTTCTCATCTATATATATCATCCGCAAGATCTTGAAACATTAGTTAGCTCAGCATCCATATTAATATTGAATGTAAAGTGTAGCTAGTCAATGCTCGGCCTCAATACATACAAAGTGATAACAAAGTTGTTGCAGACCTTAGGGCATTATGACAAACATCAAGACACACCTTTCCATACCTTTCAAACTTGGAGAAACTGATCGGGAGCCTCTACATCAGGTACTTAACCAGTCGACTCAACCTGCTTAAAACTACCAACTCTTCATCTTTCACCAATTGAGGAGAAGCCAAAAGCTCAATGCGGACCAAGAATTTGATCATATAGGAGCTCAATAATATCCATACATCTCACTGAATAAGTGTCATACCAAACTATACATCTGCAAAAAAAGAGATAGATTAGTCAGTAGAGAACAAAGTCCTTTGGACCTTATGTGATGCTTCACAATCAAAAAAATGATGTTGCAGTAAAGTGTAGGCTTTGAAATCTTTTGGGAATGATCATACATATCATGTATACAACTCAATAGATCCACACACCTCTGCATAGAGTTTTTGGAAGAATTCAAGAATGGCCTAGGTACTTAGAGTTCTGGAGGACAGTTATACTTACAACTTTACTTACAACTATGACACTTTGATACGTTACTAGAAAATGAGATTTATCTACATGTGAATCATACATGATGTTCCTTGGAACATATACTACCTTTGCACAACCTTTGATAATAGATTTATACATGTTTCATCTTTTGAAGAACTTGACTTGTATATTTAGGCTCCAGAATACAATGTGATACCTTTGTCACATGATTAATATCTTTGTAGACCACTAGAACACTTGAAACTTCATCATAGCATGTAACATACTAATCTTCGTCATTCCTTAGAACCACATGAAAAACATATCTCTTTGATAGGAATGCAGAGCATTCTATTGTCTTCCCATTACTATTCTACTTTATCTAAGTAATGGTCGATGTACTATCCCTTATAGCTTTTCATGTTGAATAGGTGAGATATTCAAACCTTGGATATATCATGTCAATACATGTCAAAAACTATTCATTAGAACCACATGGCCAAATCTTTCTTTCTCAAGAAGTGAAGACCAATTCAAGTTGACTCTACGATAGGATTTACACTGAGAATGCCTTAGACACTTTTCTACTTCTTACCCTTGAGTGCAATACTCCCAACTGATGAGATATGTATATGTTTATGCAGGAATCATGCAAAGATAGGAGTGTAAATACCTCTACATCATGTACAAGCCCAAAATTGATCCACACTTAGACTATTTTCTCTTCTCTAGACTGATTTTCCTTAACCATACTGACTTCTATTATGTTTACATCAATGTGTGGTATGCTGAAATCAATGACGACACATATGGCCAACACTAAATACTGCTCATTTCCCCTTTTGTGGGAGTGGGCACTTGCTCCACATCTCTAGAGAAAGAGCAATTCAACATTCAGAGCACACAAATATAGAACTACATGCCTTTATTTATGATTTCTCAAAAGTTTGGATTCTTTAAAAAAACAAAAATATATTTGATTCTTCAAAATTAATCTATATCCTCCATATTCTAGGGCTCACTATATATTAGTTGTATCTTGTTGATATATATCTCCAGAGTCTTATTCTTATAACTATTTGTTTTATACAAGATAAAAAACCATTTATTCATCATTCTAAACATAGAACTACTACTTCTAGAAAAAGGCACGCAAAGACCAAAGAAAATTATTAGAGTGGCACTAACTATGTCACTTTAAGCAATAGTTCAACTTATATTTAAATAGGTCGTGAAGGTCCCTGATTAAAAATAAATGTCATAAAATAACAGTTTGTTAAAATTCTATAACTTCTGCATAAATAGTCAACTAGTGATTTCCCTTCTTCAATAGATCAGTGAAAACAAGAATAGAAGTCACTTCATCTTGCAATAATTCATGGGGTACATCATGGTATTTTAAGATATAGTCTTCCTCAAAATCTATGTAGTCTTTTGTATAGCTCTGAAATGCTAAGAGCACCTCCGGAGCTTCTGCAACAACTCTTCTCTAGATCTCTAGAGTTGACATGAACTTCTTTGGAGCCTCATGAGGACCTTACTTCTTATAATGAAAGGGATTCATACAATCAAAAAATTGTTTTTGCATATCCTTTATTAGTAAAAAATTGCAACATGAAATAATCTAATTCTAGAAGTGACTGCAATATTACATCTACTATTAACATAATTAAATGAAGTTTTTAACAATTTTTAAGGTAGAACCAAAAGATGGAGTGGATTTAGGGTAGGAAAGGGAGATATATTTGCAAATTCAGGTGAGCTGTCTTTGGAGCTCATTACTAATATTGCTAGAATGCTCTCTTAAACACTATCAATAACCCCTACATGCTCCTTTATAACTCCTAGAGCATTCTTTAAAAGTGTCAATTCAAATGGATGGATGGTTGTTTGTAAATACAACCAAATATGATATGAACATCTCCTATAAATGGTTGTTATTTTGACTATCCACATACACTAAACTATCATCATAAGCATATGCAAACATATTTCACATCAAACTAAATCATTTCTAATATCTACAACAAATAGTAGCATTTAAAGTCACACATAAAGAGTTATAGAATATGGTAGTTGCACATATGTTTTAGTAAATATAGAAGGGTCATCCCACAATAATGGGTTACACTTTTTTGCCAAACTTTACATTAAAATCAATATTTTGAACTAAATATTCACTTTCTGACACCTATAACCGCTAAACCCTTAGGAATTTGAAGATGATGTGAACTAGTGATTTGTGAGATTTTGTTTGTAGATTCTAAATATATATATTTTTAAAAAATTAGAGTTAAATTGTAATTTTTTTTGCGTCTCCTTTGATAACTAGTTTTTAATAGTAAACAACATTTTTTTAAAGTGATGTGTATTCTGTAACACATAACTTTTTTTCTACAAAGGATAAAATTCTGAATATTTTGAATTTAGATTAGTAACACCATTATATAGAGCATGCATTTGGTTTTATAATGTTTTGTTGAATATTGTTTTTTAATTAATTTTTGAAGTCAAACCAATTATAATTTGGACATAGGCGTATTTCGTAAAACATAACTTTTTCTGTATGTATCAAAATTCAAATTTTTTTTTTTGTTTAAACAAGGACATCAATACCTAGGACATAGATTTTTTTTTTTTTAAATCACTAATTTACTAATTTTCCATGTGTGTAGAACATAGAACTTGATGTTTGGTGAAAAATCTCCATTCACAAGAAATAAAAAATAAACATAATAATCAAATTAAATATATTTAAAATTATACTTTCTGGGAGGCTTATAATAAGGACTACATACTTATAAAACATAAATTTTAAATGAATTCATTTGGTCCCTCAAAAGGTAAATCAAAAGTGGCTTTTTATCAGCGTTTTGATAGGTGTAGAGGAGACTCCATTATAGGTATGGTTTAAAACTAGCGGGGTTCTATCCAAGGGGGTTTGAATCTAAGAGGGTTTGATCAAACCCCCTTTAATTAAAATACTTTAAACTGAACCTTTGAAGGCTTAAATCATCATATTTTTTAAAAATATGGGATTTGAGCAAAAAATAGAATGTTCTAGAAAGTATAACCCATTATTGTATCCCAACAAAAAATAGAATGTTCTAGAAAGTGTAACACATTATTGTGGCAGCACCCAGAAAGGAATAGATTTGGTCATGTCTCCATCTAATAAGAGTAGATAGTGAGGTGTTGAGTGCATTCCCTTGGAGTTTTCTACCGTTTTAGGTTTTCCTTAGTAATATATATGGTACTATGTGTTAATTCTTGCATTTTCTCTAATTTACATGTTTAGATCATTATAATTGTGTGCTTCTGGATCAAAACTATGTAACAGTATTTTCTCTCAATTACAATATTATGGACTATGGAAATCTGATTTCTATTATGTTTACATCATGTTTGATTTATTATTTAAGCATTTTAATAGTCTCAATGGTTGGATAAATCCATTAGGAAAAAGTATTAAGAGTATAGAGTAATGCCAATATTATAAATTCATAGTTGGTAGACCACTAGGGTTATGAACCTAGTGAGTTATGGATTAGTGGTTGGAAGTATAATGTTTGAGGTGGTAGAGAGAAATTTAAAGGGCTAGTTATTAGCTTGATAGTGATATGCTTTCCTTTTCTAGAAGTGTTTTATTTGCAATTTAGATATCAGAAGTTTGTCCTCAGTGGTGACTTCATTATTTTGGGTGACTATTTACATCTTTCCAAGATAGTCTACATATGTACTATAAGACTTGTTGAGGCATTGTAAAACACATATAACTATGGATTAGAGGTGTGAAGATCATATCTCACTCTTCTTGGAGTTTTTAATTATTCAAGGATTTCTCTAGAGTATCTTGTGTTGCATGTTTCTATTAGTGATGTAAGAGTGTGTATATTTTTACATTTGAGATGTTTTTGTTTTAGTCCTTTAATACATGTGTCAAAGTGATTGAAAGCAATTATACATGGTTGAATGCATACAATTATAGTTTGAGAGTGTGCCACTTTTAAATCCACATTTGATGTACTAGATTATAGCATAAATATATAATTTTATGGATCAAGCGATATCAAATCCATTTGTTCTCTAAGACTAGAAGGAAGTGGTACCAAGTAGGTCATTTCATTATGCCTAATTTGCTAACATCCAATGGTATATGGTGGTTTTCTAATTAATTGCATGGTAGAGGGTTGGAGATCAAGAAGAAGTATATTAATGTTCAGAGTACCAAGGGCTACAGCTATATTT
Organism: Cunninghamia lanceolata; assembly: GCA_027924645.1. Taxonomy (NCBI): domain Eukaryota; kingdom Viridiplantae; phylum Streptophyta; class Pinopsida; order Cupressales; family Cupressaceae; genus Cunninghamia; species Cunninghamia lanceolata. The sequence goes on from BSBN01001562.1 coordinate 976,034, forward strand.
GAAAAGTAGAGCAGAGCCAAGAGCTAGAGCTAGTGCCATTTGAGCTAGAGCTAAAGCTAGAGTGAGTGCCAAAGTTAAACCTTGAAGAGGTGTAGAAGCATCATGAGTTTGTTGGACCATGTAAGTTGAGTTATCTTCCACCATTTTATTAAATAATAATAATAATATTAATAAAATTGTTTATATGAGTAGATGACACTATTCTAGGGGACAACATGGATCTGTATAATGGATTGATCCTATGCAATGCTAATACTATGGAGCAAATACAAAGCCTTGAGCGAGCCTTGGACAATCTCATAAATTATTTGTATTAAATTGCTAGGTTTTTTTTTTCTGCTTGTGCTTTATTGGTTGCCTATGTATTGATAATCTAACTCCCTTTTGTATTGATACTCTGCTAAAATGACCAGAGTATTTATCATTCATAGAAAGTTTAATATTTTTTTAAAAAAAGATAACATCTGTGTTACTTTTTGGAAAATTGGTCAATAATTGACTACATAAAGTTCAAACTCTACACCATACTTTATTTTGAAAAAATTGCAAGCATATAGATTATTATATAGAACCATTTCTCTCACATGGACCATTTTTTTCTAATATTCATGAATTTCTCTAGTAAACTAAATAGGCTTATGCACCTTGCATTGACAAAGTGGTGACAGTCAATCTAAACTTCCATTTTGGTTTTTGTTTTTATAACAGGTAACCAATTTTGGATTGGAAACTTCATCCAACATAGCTGCTCCATTTGGTGGATTATATGACATATCATCATTAGTCAATAACAATGTTGATAGATCCCAACTATACAAATCTCGCTGGAGTAGTGCAACCAATGTTGCTAACACTTCCATTCCCACATCTTGCTCTCCAAGAACCCACTCCTGATCAAAGTTTATGGATTCCAAGGACATTCTGGCACTTAGAAGCAAGGCCTAATTTGTTTGTCAAGCAATTTTTTGTGACAGTTATCTCTTTGAAGTTTCTCTTCAAATACTAAGTCTTACATTATTTTAGAAAAAAATATATAGAATCAATTATTTGTAGTTGAGCTTCCCTCTCTCTATGATGTCCTACCTAGTTCTAGATTTTGCATGTTACTCTCAAGGTGCAACTTTCGTTTCAGTAGCTCAATCATTCTATCTTGGCTTCTTTGAATTTCCATCAATGTATCTTATAAAAAGTTGCCTTTCTTTCATTTTGTCAAAGTTCTCAAAACTCCCTCCTCAATTCATAGGTTGATAGGATCACAACTTTGATACTACTGTAATAACTTGTATTGAGTGTGGATAAAACAAACCCTGAAATACTATAACAATAAATATTTTTGTACTTTTTAAATATTTCTTCAGAACATAACATAAGCAAATTGAGATTCAAAACATACCCACATGTAGAATTGGACACTATTGTTATTCCAGATGTAAGGGGTTTCATCCTCAAGAAGCCTGATCATGTACTTGTATTCTGACTATAGCTTTTAATTTTTTTGTGTCCACTTCTATGCCTCATTGTGACACAATGTATCCAATGAGTTTGCTTGAGGTAACTCTGAAGAAACATATCTTTGGGTTAAGATGCACCTTGTATTCTTCCAATCAGTCAAATATCTTTGCAAGGACATCCAAATGATCTTTTCTAGCTCTTGATTTCCCTAATAAGTCATCCACATAATCCTCCATGATGTTATGAAACAAATCATGGAATATGATGGTTGTGGCCCTTTGATAGATTGCACTTGCATTTTATGACTAAAAGGCATGATGATCCAGAAATAAGTGTCCCATTCACAAATGAATGTCATTTTGTGTTGGTCTTCCTCAGCGATTCTTATCTAATTATAGCTTGAAATCCATCCATGAGTGACAACATCTTGTGTAAAACTGTCAAGTCTACTATGATGTCGATGTTTGGTAGGGGAAGTCATCTTTGGAGCATGCTTTGTTGAGGTCCCTAAAATTTGTGCACATGTGGATGCCCCTAGTGACTTTTTCTACTAATACAATGTTTGAGATCTGTTCAGGATAGTCAATGGGTCGAATAAAACCAACATCTAAGAGCTTCTTAAGTTTGGCTTTCACAAGAAGTGTGACTTGAGGATTCATTTTTCTAAGTTTTTGCTTGACGGGCTTCACATCAGGATACATTGTGCAGTTATGTACCACTAGTGTTGGGTCTAGACCAAGCATGTCAGCATATGTCCATGCAAAATTATGGCCTTTCTCTCTCTAAAAAATGCCAAATATACTGCTTGTTTTGTTGAGGTGAGGGAAGCTACTCAAAAGATGATCTTTGGTGACTCTTTTGTTCCCAAGTTCATTTCTTAAGATTCTTCCACTAATATGCACTAGTACAGAAATAACACTAGTAAAAGCACCAAAGGTGCTATCAAATGGCTGATATGCACAAATATTTATAGGCTTATCACTAAATAGTTTATATTTTTATTTTTTTTGTTTTATTTTTTTCAAGTGATCACAGTGTAATTTCAATTGATTGATGGAATTGAATATAAAAGACTATCATTTATATTTTTTTGCTTGTTTTGTAAATTAATGGGTTAATTTGACGAAAACATTTTTTTAATGGACTATGTGAAGAGGGGGCTAGTTATGCTATTATGATGATTGCCTAGCATTCTATGTGAGACCAAACTTACTGATTTTGTCAGTGCTAGATAAGCTGAAAGCTTATTATACATCCATCACTATAACAACCATCTAGAAGCACAGGTAGACACCTTATACACACAACTATCAACTTACTAGTATTAAATTAGAAAATAGAGAGATTAAGATCATATTTTTCTTTGTTTTCTTATCCACTTAGCTCAATTGCAGCAAGGACACATTTTCTTTCTTCTACTTGTGCATGTCTTGAATTATGTCTCATTATCCAATACATAGCATAAGAAGCATAGACAACTAAGATCCTCCAACATAGCATATTGTATGGTGTAGCTATCAAAACTCTAATTTCATCCATTCACAATCTAGCCAATCCAAACTGGGTTCTTGCTCAACAACAGCTTGAACTTTAAGGTCAATCCTAGAGCTTCTTGTGACCAACCACTCATTCTCCTTGTCACAAATCACATGTTTAAGGGATGGCAGTTTGGCTAATGTTTGAAGAGTTTCCTTCAATTGATAGTGTTCCCCCTATTCACCTTCAAATATATGCACGATGAGATGTCAAGCAATTTAAGTTTTTTTAAGATTGCAGATGGAGGATGGCAGTGCTTTCAAGCCTAGAGATTCACACAATCTTATTTCCTTAAGTGATCCAGGCTTATCTAGCTCCTCAAGTAACTTTGCAAGGCCATGGAAATGAGTAACAGACAACATTTTCAGGGAAATTGAAGAATAAAGTGATGCTGGCAACTCCTCAAGATCAATGCAATAGTCCACATTAAATTCCAAAAGCCTAAGAAAGTTGAACATTTTATCCCTACCAAGGACCTCACATAGACTCAGTATATTTTCTCCAAACTCTCCAAGACTCTACAATCCTTGGGAACTATTAGCATTTCAAGATGTAGATGTTTCAGTTGAAGGGAAATATATATTTTTTGATCATTTTTAGAGAGAAAAATTAGAGGCATACTTAAATTACAATGTAAAAGTCCAACAGTAGCAGTTACCTGTGTGAATGGAAACAATTTGTGCTTTACATGAAAGATCTCCATCTGCTTCTGACACCTTCATTGGTGGTTTCATTCTCTCATTATTTTTGGTACTTCATATTGGTGACCATTGTAAATTCTTGATAGTTGTGTGGCAGTTACAGAGCATCTCATTTAATGTTGCTAGTGGTTGTGTAGTGGTCACATGTTAGCCTCAATTTCCACCAACAACAATCACCTTTCAAATAAATGCAATTGGAAAGCATAAAGATAAACACATATTGTGGAAAGACCACATCTACTATTAACACCTATAATTTTTACAATTTATAAATTGATGCCTTGATAATAATAAAATAATAACAACAATTTCAATCAAAGGAATAGCCATATGGTTGCATTGTGGAGTTGAAGTCTATTACTTAATGTACATATTTAGTTGGTTTAGGAAGAATGATGATTGTAGAAGAATAGAATGTGGTACATGAGAAATAAAGTTGATTGCTAAAGGGACATCATTAATTACTCTTTAATAACATTATTAATAAAACCATATTAATAACATTACAAAGAATAAGCCTATTTCGCAAGCCAAGGAGAAACTCCTCAAATGGTTTGTTAGAAAAATCCTTCGGGAAAAAAAAATAAAAAATAAAAAATCTATTGATCCAACCACTCCAACCATCTTTTACAGCCATTCTATCACCTGATATCTCTAGGAAGCTGCACATGAAATCACATATACACACAATAAGTTAAAAATCCTCTTCAACACAACCCAAATCAACTATCAATGATCGCATACACACAGAAAAGTTAAAAAACACTCATCCAACAAACAAATTTCAATGACTGAGTATTAAAAGACCAAAAAAAAAAGATAAAATCTTTTCCAAAAGATAACAAAAACAAGAGATCAGATTACTCAAAGTTGAGCAAACCCAATGTTAATCTTAAACATGTCATTCTCAAATAAAAATTAGTTGAATCTCTAAAATAGTAAAGCAACTTGAGCACAAGGATCAAAGATAAAGAAAACTATCATCTCATGCACATTATTTCACCTCTGAAATAACTAAAGTTGACTTTAAAATCTATCTCATGACTCCACCCATTGATTGAAACAACACAAATCAGCACACGTCCTCACATTACCCTCAGAACTCAAATAGGCCAAGAGTTCAACATAATAGAGTGTATGTTTTATTGATGATTTCAAATGATACAATGCAGTGTGATTTATATGAGGAAGATGCAGTTCACATAACTGTATAACAGTTTTAACTGCAACAATGTAATACAAATTATTAATATAATTATACGCCAACATTCCCCCCTTACTATGTTGTTCTTGCAATAGTACCAAGGGAACCCCCCGAATGCTAATATACTCAACAAAGCTGATAACATAATATGAATACATATTTTATAGAAGATCTTCTCCCAAAGAACAAATCTTGAGCCAAGCGGGGCTACATCATGTTGTCTCATCTACCCTTGGAAAGGCATAGCTTCGAGCTGTGTTCTTGAGCTCTTTAGTCCTAAACTCTCAAATCACGGAGTCTTGAATTATTCGACAACAATCCCTAAGAAATACGACAAATCTCTATCATTGTCTAGTGACCACGAAAGGGTATAATTCTCAATCATATACTCTAAAGCTTGTTGGACAACAATCCATATTGAGCTCAACACCAAATCCCAAACCTACCTCCAAAACAAAATCTTCACAAAACATACATTCTTCAAATCTGTCAACATCAACAAAGAAAAGCAAAATGGCCAAAACTAAAAATGCTTCTCATGCAAAGCATCATCTCAAAGAGAGAAGCTAACTTGAGATGATGGAAAATCCTCCATCCTTCGATGCCGCCTACCTCCAATATGACCCTGTTACACTTTAACCAACTGATATCTTAGATGAGTCTTTGAAGGCCTCATCAGGAATAGAAAAGATGACCCCGAGAGCACAAGTAATGTTTGATGTAGCCATGATAAAATAAAATGAACAAGGTGCCAAATTCCACCAAAAGTGCACCTTTTACAATATATTGTAAACACAAATATATCCTTATAACTCCAATGTTTTCCACCTTATTACTCCAAAAAATAAATAAAAACTCTAGAATTTCACAACCAACTTTGTTATATTTGACCATAACAAAATTATCACACTTTCTTAAAATTTAAGATCCCTCTTTAAATTTTTGACCACCACTTTAAAATATTTACGTGCCACTTCAAAATAGAAACCAAAAGCAACTTTTTCTTACCTTATACCTTCACACTTCCAAATAATTGCCTTTCCCTAAAACTTTTTTTTGATCTGATTTTAAAACCTAAAAAAAAATTCTTCAATCTTAAAATCTTTGTGCACATAATCTCCTCAAAAGTAATGAATATATGAAGAACGATACCTAAGTAGGGAAGGATGCATACAAAATAATGCTCAATCAAAACCTAAAAATCAAATGCCTTCTTCTTACATGGCTCATGTTTCATACGCAGCATAAGTAATGGCACACCTTTTATAACTATTTTAACGCTTAGCAAACAATTACATGCCCTTTCTTCTACTCCTTATTTCACACCAACCGAAACATGTAATCTATATCATATATAAATTTTAGCTAGTTTTTTAACTCACTATGGCTGGGCATATATATTTTATATGAATTTCAATGAGACTGCATTAAGAGGAATGTCTTCTATATGCTATAGTAATAATATTCCATGAGACGCTGTCTCATTCTTTCATATGGTCAAACACTTAACGAGATTTCACCAAACTTCCGCACTTGACATACATGTAAATAAATAGGGCTGGTCTCCTCTACACAACAAAATTTCCCTCATACAAACATGTCTTTATGCACTGCATCCAGGCAATCGATTGTTTTTTATTTCTTCAAGAGATCTCCACAAATATCGTGGTTGCATCCTTTCTCCTAAGCTCTAAATCCATTCTCTACACATTAATGGATGGTGCTCCATGGGACCAAATCAACATTACGCCATGCTATGTTTCTATTCACAGTGGCAAGATCATCTAGCACTTTGATACCAAATAATGGAGAGTATGTTTTATTGATGATTTTAAATGATACAATGCGGTGTGATTTATACAAGGAGGAAGATGCGGTTCACATAACTGTATAACAGTTTTAAACATAACTGTATAACAATTTTAACTGCAACAATGTAATACCAATTATTAATATAATTATACGCCAACACAACAGGCCCAAAACTAATCTAGAAATTTCCTACACAGTTTCATCCAAATATTTGTTTCTCACTAAAAGATGTTATTATATAAGCAAAATGAGTTGAACCCATAACATGGTAAACCCATTGGAGCACAGTCATCCCTTAAGATTAATATCCATAGAACCTAAATTGATCCATAAAAGATTTTAAGAAATTAATGTACCAGAAATATGCATCCTTTCCTCGATTCGTGATTGACCAAGATTATGTTGTCAGAAACACAAAATAAGATAGATCTACAAATCTAAAGAGAAATGGTAGTGTGGAAAGTTAAGAAGGCCATGAATGGCATATTAGATAAATCCATATAATCTAATATGGTAGATTCTACTAGATTTTATCAGTTCAAATCATGCCATGTCTTGTGTACCAAAGACCAAAAGAAACAAACATATACATTTTTTACCAGAAGCTTTTTACTCATTCTTGTGGACTGTGAAAACATCATTTACAGTATAGAACAAACATGTTATACTATAGTCCATAGAGTGTCAACAAAAGTAAAAATGAAATGCACCTACCACAGAGTAAAGAAGCTTGATATCCAAAGGACCTAATATGGTAGATTTACTAAATCTTTACTTGATTACTAAATTTCAAGAGTGATGAGACTATTAGACTCATTCTCTTCAAATAAATCAACACAGAAGAAAAAAAATCATGCATACATACTACTTCACATCTGTTAAGAGATTTCTTTTAAGTGACCTTAAATCAATCTGGTTATTACCCATTGATGAAAACAACAAACCTTCTTAACAAAACACAAAAAATGATAAAGGATAAGTGGAAAGGAATTATAGGCCTATAAATATATTTTAAAAGCATCAAATACCAATTTCAAATGCAATCCCTAAATTCAAAACAATAAAACATAAAATTCAACCCCACCAAAAATCAGACACCACATTCGAATCCAATGCCCAAATTTAAAAAATTAAGCACCACTTTCAAACCCAATGCCCAAATTTAAAAATATCAAACCCGACTTTGATGCATTACCATAATAAAGGAAAGATTCCATAAAATCATAAGGATTTAAGTGCTAATATTAATTGACCATCAATAAATTAGATCATCTGTAAAGTCAGATAATTAATATATCATATCATCAGTGAATGGTTATTGAAGAATATAGAAGCATGAGATCTATTCGGTAAAATGTGCCACCAAAAGGCATCATCATCTGAAATACAACGAATGAGGGATACACACAACTGTATTTTGCATATAGAAACTTTCTAACATTACCATAAAGTAGGAGATTAAATAGAATCTTTGGCATTTACCATCTAATAGACATCCACCAAATGAATCTCAGAAGAAAATTTATCAGAAGAAAAAGAATTAGAAGGAAGCATTTTGTCAGAAGTTGAAATTGCTAGCACCTAGGTAGCCAAATAGGCTCCCAATTATTTCACAAAATGTCTAAAAGAAATGCACTCTCAAGGGCTGGATTGATCATAGATGTCATCAGAAGGAATACAAAATGTATAAGCAAGCACAAAGCACTTGAATGAAAATTCATATCATAATACGCAATAATTGCAGAGTATGGACAAAATGGGTAAGTTGGAAATGCTTCTAGAAACTTTGAAGAAGAAGAAATTAACAGGAGTAAAGCCGAATTCCATGACCAAAGTAGCATTGTAGGATATGCACTTAATGTATTATTTTAGAAACTTCCAAAAAAAAAAAATGATAGATTTAAAGCCATTGTGGAGGTCCATATAGGGCACAAGACTATTTGACATAATGCCACAATATTCACTAGATAAACTCTTAATGGATTGTTGAAAAAGACTTTGGAAACCTTCAAGCAATTGTAATCAGTAGGTTTAAAGCCTAACTCTTCAAAGCATAAAGGAAGAGCAATTTTCATGTCGTTGTTGCGACTGCCTGGTAAGCATGTATGCAAAATGTATTATCACAATGACCCATTTGATTGAGTGTTCAAGGAGACGTCACCTCGTGGATAGGATTGTTTGTGGGTTACACACAGGATTGAAGAGAAGGATTAAGTAACTTTCATAGGAAAGATAAAAAATCTAAAACCATTGTTGATGACTGTAGACAATAGTAGCAATAAAGAATTACTAGTTGTATCCAAGAAAATCCAAGCAATCTAGAAAGAAATTGACCTAGAGGATAAAGGAAATAGAGTTATATCTACAATAGAGATAAATAGATACAATGCAATCAGGGTTTCTTCACTCAAATTTTGACATCCATAAACATACAATGATAAGAAACAATTTCCACCTCAACATTAACCAAGGATGCAAAACCTAAACAAGCTGTATTCCCAAACAGAAGCCTTCCCAAATCTACCTCCTATTCCAGAGGTTAAGCATGAAAATATATAGAAAAAAACATTCCATTATCTCTCCTTCTTGTAATGTCCACCATGACTCTTCCACTTCCATTTCCATCATCCATATTCTCATAAACTAAAATTAGCTCCACTAAAAATAATGGACGACGATTTATGTGTAGCAGGTTTTTTATTTTTATTTTTATTTTATTTTTAAATTTTAGAAAACAAAAAAAGTTGAACGACTACAAAATAACTCATATTCGAACAAAATAACTCATATTCCAGAAAGAAGTGGCTTGACAGATTTTCTAACAATTTGGTAGTATATTTAGTCGTTGATTTAGTCATTGATTGTTGTAATCTGCTCACTTATTTAGTCATTTTTTTACTGATATATTTAGTCGCTAATTTAGTCAATGATTGTTGTTAACTGATCACATATTTAGTCATTTTTATTCACTGATTTCTGTCTATTGCTAGTGTATTTAGTCATTAATTTTAATCATCATTTTGATCAATTTGGTAGTATATTTAGTCATTTTTATTCATTGATTTAACACTGGTCATATATTTAGTCATATTTATTCACTGTTCACTAATTTCTATCAATTGGTAGTATATTTAGTCAATTTAATTATTAATTGACATCAATTAGTAGTATATTTAGTCATTTTGAAGCTTGCATTTAGTCATTAGTATATTTAGTAGTATATTTTGAATCTTGTACAATGAAACAACTTTGAGAAGGTAAAAACAACTTGTTTTTATTGATAAAAAATGCTTACAAACAACATACAGATCTAAAATAAGTTACAATGCTTTCTCTTTGCTAAAAAAACTTTCTTGGTTACAATACATAGCTCAAAGAATGAGCAAGAAACTGATTTTCTGAGTATCATTGAGCATAGAAGCACAAGGACATTCATAGATGTCTTCTTCACAAATCCATTACTGTCCCATGAAGCTCACTATCCTAGTTCAAGATATCCTATCTCATGCACCCAACTTGCTCTAGTTCATAAGTTGTCACTATGAATTGTTACCTGTAGCAATAAATTGTCCTTATCTCTGATGATTATGCCTCTGAGGATTGTCATCATTGGTAGGTTGCCTCAATTGTCATGGACTGTTATTCAACATTGCCTTATGACTAGGCTATGCATTGTCCTAATCAAACTTGTAGCTTCTTAAAATGCATTGTCCAATCACTTGTCAACCTATTGTCATGCATTTTCCCTTTATAAATAACAATGCCTCATGACTGCTACTACCGAACTCATTATTCTGGTATGCTTTCACTTGTACTCTGCCTCCCATCAACCTAGAACATTACCCCTCGACTATTGATTGCCTTGACTGCCTTTGACATCACTATATCTTTTCCAAATTCCTTGAAAATAATTCATCATTACTACTGATACCTAGCTATGCACTCTATGTCATCTGCCAGACTGTTACAAGTTCACACAGTCCATCATTGGTCCTGTCACTTATCACATCACTATCATGAACAACTATCATATCAGTTTGTTTGATAATAGCAATAGCAGTAGTTATGCAAGTGCTGATGCAGCGGGGGAATTGAAGAGAGGACAATAATTTAGTTAGCTTCAGCATTGGTGTGGATTGCACACTGTCTATGGGGATGCTATCTCAAGAAGAAGAATACGCTGATATTGCTCGAACGTCATAGAAATATTCTTCTTCTGCAGATAGCACAGTATGTACTGGCAACTTGAATAACTACTGTTATTGTTATTATCCAAACTCTCAATGCTTCCAGGAACGTGTAGAAATATTCAAATCTAAGCTTCTTTCACCCAAGGTACGAATCACATTAAGCTAATGGCTCGTACAAAGGTTTTTTAGTTTCACGATGTTTCTATTTCCAGGCTACCGTCAACAAGTGGAGAGAAGGAAGGGGCCCATTCTTGCAATTTGAGACATGATTTATTGATTTTATCGTCCGTACTAACAAATGGTTTAAGATATTAGTGTGCTTCGTTGTTACATCATCTTCAATATCTTTTCACCTTTGGCTGTGGCTGCGTTCGAAGCAAGAGTGGTGTTGACAAATGTCTTGGGATATGCTATATGTAGGGTGAAGATTTATACTTCCTTTTTAAAATGTTAAATTACTTTTTCGCTAAAAATTTATCAGACATATCACACAAATAATGAAAGTTTTTATGATGTTGATGTTGGATGTGAAGTCTCACTGTTCATTTCTTCTATGTTTTAAAATATTTCAAATATTTCTATGGATCTAAATATGTTTTGAAATATTTCTTTCTAACCCTTCACCTTGTTAAGAAATATTCTTCATCCCCCATCAATATATTTTATTTTTTTAATATCTCATTTTATTTGGTATTGAGTGTTTCACGTTAGAAATTAAGAATATGATATAATAATAATAAAACTGTGGAGATTGAAGCTGCAAAAGAGAAGAACGATCTTTAAGAAGTTTAATCTCTCCCGAAGCCGGTAGGAGACCGAGGTGGCTTTTATCTCTCCTCCTACATCATGTAGATGTTTTTTGTTTTGATTCTCATATGTGCATGGGACTGTGGCGGTTGGATGGTTGTGGGTTTTGTTTTTTGAAATCTCAGGTCTGAATAAGGCATTTGTGTTGGCTGTTTTTAAATATCATCCATTTTAACAGTCAAAGGTTAATTTTCGCCAATAAAAATAGGACAAATATTTACCACTTTTTGTTGTGCATGAGGTGTAAAATAGCTATTTGTTGTTTGACTATTAAAGTGGATGATATTTAAGTAGAGTGGTATTTCCAACTTAGCCTATTAATGAAACTTATTCGTAAAAACGATTTACTGATTTTAATATATGTCTGGGTGTCTTTCACCCTTTTATTAAATAATAATAATAATAATAGTTAAAAAACTGTTTATATGTGTAGACGAGACTATTCTGGGGAACAACATGGATCTGTATAATGGATTGATCCTATGCAATGCTAATACTATGGAGCAAATAGAGAACCTTGAGCGAGCCTTTGACAGTCTCGTAAAATATTTGTATTAAATTGCTAGGTTTTTTTTTTCTGCTTGTGCTTTATCGGCTGCCTGTGTATTGATAATCTAGCTCACTTTTGTGTGATGAGGTTGCTAAAATGACCAGAGTATTTATCATTCACAAAAAGTTTAATATTTTTTAAAATAAAAAATAACAGGTCTGTTACTTTTTGGAAAATTGGTCAGTAATTGACTAGATAAAGTTCAAACTCTGCACCATACTTTATTTTGAAAAAATTGCAAGCAGACAGATTATTATATAGAACCGTTTCTCTCACATGGACCCTTTTTTTCTAATATTCATGAATTTCTCTGCTCAACTAAATAGGCTTATGCACCTTGCATTGACAAAGTGATGACAGTCAATCTAAACTTCCGTTTTTTTTAATAAATTGAAGTGATTGTTAAGTAGATATAACTATTCAAGAGTTTTGGTATTTGAATAGATTGACCTTTTCTCCCCTCTTATGATTTTGGTTTTTGTTTTTATAACAGGTAACCAATTCTGAATTGGAAGCTTCATCCAACATAGTTGCTCCATTTGGTGGATTATACGACATATCATCATAAGTCAATAACAATGTTAATAGATCCCAACCGTACAAATCTTGCTGGAGTAGTCCAACCAATGCTGATAACACTTGCATTCCCACATCTTGCTCTCCAAGAACCTACTCCTGATCAAAGTTTATGGATTCCAAGGACATTCTGGCCCTTAGAAGCAAGGCCTAATTTGTCCGTCAAGCAATTTTTTGTGACAGTTAGCTCTTTGAAGTTTCTCTTCAAATACTAAGTCTTACATTATTTTAGAAAAAATATATAGAATCAATTATTTGTAATTGAGCTTCCCTCTCTCTGTGATGTCCTAACCAGTTCTAGATTTTGCATGTTACTCTCAAGGTGCAACTTTCGTTTCAGTAGCTCAATTATTCTATCTTGGCTTCTTTGAATTTCCATCAATGTATCTTATAAAAATTTGCCTTTCTTTTATTTTGTCAAAGTTCTCAAAACTCTCTCCTCGATTCATAGGTTGATAGGATCAGAACTTTGATACCACTATAATAACTTGTATTGAATGTGGATAAAACAAACCCTGAAATGCTATAACAATAAATATTTTTGTATTTTTTAAATATTTCTTCAGACCATTACATAAGCAAATTGAGATTTAGGAAACTGATACAACTTACCAAACATACCCACATGTAGAATTGGACACTATTCGTATTCTAGATGTAAGGGGTTTCATCCTCAAGAAGCCTGATCATGTACTTGTATTTCGACTATAGCTTTTACTTTTGTTACGTCCACTTCTATGCCTCATCGTGACACAATGTATCCAATGAGTTTGCTTGAGGTAACTCTGAAGAAACATTTCTTTGGGTTAACATGCACCTTGTATCCTTCCAATCCATCAAATATCTTTGCTAGGACATCCAAATGATATTTTCTAGCTCTTGATTTCCCTAATAGGTCATCCACATAATCCTCCATGATGTTATGAAACAAATCATGGAATATGACGGTCATGGCCCTTTGATAGATTGCACTTGCATTTTATGACTAAAAGGCATGATGATCCAGCAATAAGTGTTGCATGCACAAATGAATGTCATTTTGTGTTGGTCTTCCTCAGTGATTCTTATCTAATTATAGCTTGAAATGACAACATCTTGTGTAAAACTGTCATGTCTGCTATGATGTCGATGTTTGGAAGGGGAAGTCATCTTTGGAGCATGCTTTGTTGAGGTCCCTAAAATTTGTGCACATGTGAATGCCCCTAGTGACTTTTACTACTAATACAATGTTTGAGATCTATTTAGGATAGTCAATAGGTCGAATAAAACCAACATCTAAGAGCTTCTTAAGTTTGGCTTTGACAAGAAGTGTGACTTGAGAATTCATTTTTTTGAGCTTTTGCTTGACCGACTTCACATCAGGATGCATTGTGAGGTGATGTACCACTAGTGTTGGGTCTAGACCAGGAATGTCAGCATATGTCCATGCAAAATTATGACCTTTCTCTCTCTAAAAAATGCCAAAAATACTGCTTGTTTTGTTGAGGTGAGGGAAGCTACTCGAAAGGTGATCTTTGGTGACTCTTTTGTTCTTAGGTTCATTTCTTAAGATTCTTCCACTAATATGCACTAGTACAGAAATAACAATATGACTGAAAAAACTACTAAAAACTGCTTATAAATGACCAAACATGGTCACGTGCCCATTAGTAGTTTACTGCTAGTCATTTATAACACGACTACATTGATGACTAAACCACTTTTAGTCATTTATTGGTTGTTTTGATTGATCGATTTGGTAGTATATTTAGTCATTGATTGTTGTAAGCTGGTCTTATTTAGACATTTTTTTCACTGATATATTTAGTCGCTAATTTAGTCATTGATTATTGTTAACAGGTCACTTATTTAGTCACTTTAATTCACCAATTTCTATCCATTGGTAGTGTATTTAGTCATTAATTTTAATCATCATTTTGATCAATTTGATAGTATATTTAGTCATTTTTATTCACTAATTTAACACTGGTCATATATTTAGTCATATTTATTCACTGTTCACTAATTTCTGTCAATTGGTAGTATATTTAGTCAATTTAATTATTAATTGAAGTTAATTAGTAGTATATTTAGTCATTTTGAAACTCGCATTTAGTCATTAGTATATTTTCAAACTTGCACAATGAAACAACTTTGAGAAGGTAAAAATAGCTTGTTTTATTGATAAAAAATGCTTACAAACAACATACATATCTGAAAATAAGTTACAATGCTTTCTCTTTGCTAAAAAAACCTTCTTGGTTACAATACATAGCTCAAAGAATGAGCAAGAAACTAATTTTCTGAGTATCATTGAGCATAGAAACACAAGGACATTCATAGATGTCTTCTTCACAAATCCATGACTGTCCCATGAAGATCACTATCCTAGTTCAAGATCACACTGTCATCTCTATAGAGATCCTATCTCATGCACCCAACTTGCTCTAGTTCATAAGCTGCCACTATGAATTGTTACTTGTAGCAATAAATTGTCCTTATCTCTAATGATTATGCCTCTAATAACTGGCATCATTGGTAGGTTGCCTCAATTGTCATGGACTATTATTCAACATTGCCTTATGACTAGTCTATGCATTGTCCTAATCAAACTTGTAGCTTCTTGAATTACATTGTCCAATCACTTGTCAACCTACTGTGATGCATTTTCCCTTTATAAATAACAATGCCTCATGACTGCTACTACCTAGCTCATTAATCTGGCATGCTTTCACTTGTACTCTGCCTCCTATCAATGTAGAACATTGCCCCTCGACTATTGAATGCCTTAACTACCTTTGACATCACTATATCTTTTCCAACTTCCTTGAAAATAATTCATCAGTACTACTGATACCTAGGTATGCACTTTGTCATCTGCCAGACTGTTACAAGTTCACATAGTCCATCATTGGTCCTGTCACTTATCACATCACTATCATGAACAACTATCATATCATATCATCACCTCGAATATTGAAATCGACATCCCATTATGATATTGTTGTTGCAAAATATATGTGTCTTGGCAGATAGCTCATGATAACCCTCAACCTTGTTGCTGCTCACTTGTACCAACTCTATTGTACTGTCCTAGGTGTTCATGCATCTAACATGAAGACTCTTGACTATCATGAGATTTGACACTTTCAAATGCATACTAAAAGGTTGTCTCCTTACACCTTTAAATGCCTCTTGAGACACTAACAAGATTGTAACCTTTGCATAGTTCTTCTCATTGACTCTAAGATTATCTTTTAATGTTTGCATGATCAATTTGTTTTGCATGAATCTCCACCACTTGACAGTCACTTGTAGGTTTTCTTCATGCATAGCTGGAAGCTCTTTCACAGACTATCCTTTGAATACTTACTATACATCCTAGTTTGCAAACATATTCACTCAAGTTTGAGGAGTGCTTCTACCATGGTCATAATTGTTTTGGAAACATTGTCATTGCATTGATGTCATTTGATCATGACCTTTGCTTTGTGTTTCTAGGTTAGATTGAAACTATCCAATCTCTTTACACTCTTCTCACTATATTGTTTCAAACATCCCTATGTCTTCTACTTATGGATCTCAGTGTAACCCTATCATTCATGGGTCTTTAAGTGTTTCTCAGCCTCAAATGACTATCACTATCTTTTGAGAAGGTCCTCTTATTCTTTTACAGTCATATCACTATCATAGTCATTCCTTGTGGCTGAAACCATGATACGAAGGATTATTGCAAACAACAAAGAGAGGACCTACAAAGCAAAAATATAGTTTTTAGTACTTGATCAATGAATTTTTTTAAGTTTTCCTAGTTGGACCATATTGAAAAATCTATAGAACATTATTAGTAAAAACTAACAATTGCTGAATTTGATAAACAAGATCATGAAAAAAGATATGTATTCAATAAAATTTCCTTTGAAGTATATGGAATCCTTGATTCCTTGAAGTATATGGAAGCCTTGATTCCTTCAGATGTTGTAGTTGTAACTACTCTAGTAGACATGTATGCAAAATGTGGAACCATGGACAACGCACATGAACTGTTTCATAGAATGTCTCAAAAAATGTGGTCTCATGGACTGCGTAGTTGCAGAACTGGGCTTGAACTTTCTAAGTTGTGGGCCCCCTTCATGGTCTACCAAGTCCAGGTGGCACAATAAGGCCAGCCCAAAAGAGACTCAATAACACTCATGATGTTTTTCCTCACTTGTTCCACGAATTCATTTCACAGGGTAGAGAGGGTTTTGACTAACACAAATTGTAACAAACAACAAATTGGAAAATAGTTTAAACTTTAAACTTTAATACAAAAACATATTTTTCATCTTTGTTTGTAATTTTCTATCAAGCAACTGTTAAACTATCTATTTCAAACACATTTAATTGTGACTTGCACAGACCTATCTTAGCTCCTCATTTAGATTTGATGTCCATGCCAAAGCAAGAGTGTTGCTTTCCTTATGATACATAAGTATATATTTATTGATGAATTTAGTAGACTAGATAAACTTTATCATCTAGATGCCATTAAAAAAGAAGCAAGTCAAAGATAGAAATGCAGTTTTAAGAAAATTAAAGTAGTTTCCATGTTAAGCATGTAAACCATTAATGTGTTTTTGTCTCTCACTACAGTCCCGCAGGTCACTCAAAAGGTCTTGGTGGCTGTGTGAGAACCAAGGATAACAAGGATCAGTTATTGCTATCTCACAACATGAAGAGATTACACTTGCGGCATCGAGGTATGCAGTGATCGATTACCACAGCCCTACAGTGATCTCAAAATGAAGTGGTGGACTGATGGTATAAATTTAAGTGGCATATGATAATTCACTATGGTCTCACGGTAGTTAAGAGAATAACTAGTGGTAATGTAGTAAGAAGGAGTAGAGGAGTTTAAGGAGTTTGAGTTATGTAAGTGTTGAATACCATGGCCCCGTGACAGTTTCAATGAAGGAGTGCAGTAGTTCAGTGAAAGGCTTCAAGGGATGTTTAGTATACCAGGGTCCCATGATGGTCAATGAAATGGTTTGTAGTATTGCACCAGGGAACAAGTCAATAAACATAATGGTACCATGACCCTGCAATGTCCACTCCCTCAGTGTGTGGTAATGCGGTAAATGTTGAAATGATACAGGTTACCCCATTGCCTCACAATAGTGACCTCACTAGGTCTGCAAGGTAACGGTAAAAGATGATTGCCAACTGTTCTCCCACCGTACAAGATGACTTCCAACTATTATCCCTTCGTAAAAGATGACTGCCATTATTTATGGTGGCAAGTGTGTGGTAATCATTGAAATGACTACAAAACTGGTGAAATATTATGTCCATCTGATCTATGATGATCAACGGACTGTGTTTGAAGTGATTTAAACACCCAAATTTTCTCAATCCTGGGATGAACTAGAGTAAATGGCAAAAAGACCAGCTTCATACCAAAATAAAGCCTAAAATTCCCTTGTATTTCATCATTCAAGCAAGTGCAATGGTGATTTTAGATGGTGAGCTCAAGCTTTGAAGTGTGTTCTACAAACTTCATTCAATTAGGTAAGTCAATTTCATCATCCTCTTCAAAGAAAGTTGGTATTCAGTTGGTACTTTGGTTAAATGGATTTAGTAGATCAAAAAACTGTCAAAACCCTAGTTCATAAAAGTATCAACACAATGGCACCCAAAAAATATGAATCCCCAAGTAAGAAAGCTAAGTCCTCTGCCCCTAAAGAAAAGAAGCGGTCCCTTCAATAGTCACTATTAGACATTTTGCCAAATTGAGTTGGAAAAGGGGTATAAGAAAATATTTAAGGATATAGAAGAGGGTTATCGAGATGTCAGGGTTCCTATTTCTGGTTGGAGTCTATTTTTGTATTTTTGTGGGAAAAAAAGATCGTCAAAGTCCTCTTGCCAACCCTTGAAACCTAAATCTGGCCAAACTTGTAGTTCTGAATGTGTTTGTTGATGTTGAACTGATCATCTAGTATTGGCACAGTGCTACCATCTAGCCACCAGGATAGTTATATTGCCTAATGGGTCACCATTGGTAGCATTGGACAAAAATGCAATTATTGATTGTTTCATGCTCAGTATGTAATTCCTCACACAGGTTGACTTGAAGAAGAGTCAACAAGAATATAATAGCCTCTAAAAAAATACAGGAATGATGAATTGCCCATGTACACGAGAAAAGGGGCTAATAACAGAAGAATTGAAATTCCATCCACTGTTGTTGAGCCTTTTGTTGTTGATGATTTTGTTGTTTATTTCATGAGGACATACTTTGCTCTATGTCAAGTACTGGGTATTGATGCCCAAGACAAAATCCCTATGGATTTGATGATGATGGCCATGAGGATTCAGAATCCAAAGGTGAATATTGAGTATAATATTGTATCATTTATTGAAAATAAGATGCATGATGGTCTATTGCAAATCAGAGAAAACAAGAAGCCCCTTGATTTCAAATATTATTCCTTATTGTGTCACTTGATACTATATCAAAATTTAGGGGAAAATGGCCCAGCAAAATGGATTTGAGTATGATTGACCAAAAGAGGCAGAGGTTGCCCACATAATGTTGGTGCTACAAATGGGATATTCATTGCAAGAATTGTAATTATGTAGTATTCCATGATGAGTTTGCAATCAGAATAATGAATTCACTTGGTTGCCCTTCTCCCAGATTGACCAAAGAGATGTAGAGGCCTCTTGCTCATAGGCCATCACAAGGTCATAAGCATAACTTTGTTGGTTGATTTTTTTTGCCTTACCATACAATAATTAGAGTTTATGGGCGTACTCGCCCACACCATGTGTTGCCAAAGTTTGTGCCAGACAGAATTGCATTCCTTGAGTTCACGTGGCAGATGCTTTAGATGGAGAGGGATGTGATGAAAAAGGCAAAGAAGGGCACTTTCCTTCCTGATTCTATTGTGCTTAGTGATTGGTCAGTTGGTTTAGACACTTTCGAAGAGCTACAAGCCTATTTGAAGGCTAAGTATTCTTTGAAATCAAGGGCTGAAAGAGTCTATGATCCAAAGGGCAACATGAATTTTGTCAGGCAATTCATTCTTACCAGAATGGGGATATCCCATCAAATCAATTTTGATGAGGATGTGGTCAGAAATTGTCACTTTTGATGAAATGTATAATAGAAAGAGGAAATGGGAAATTGTAAAAAGGATTGAGGATGATAGGAGAAAGAAAAACCTTAATTTTGAAGGACTTTTGTTGATGAGAAGGCCCCTTGAAGAGAATAGATATGGTCATTGATATTTTTCAAAGAATCTATGACAAGTCCGAAAAGAAGCCTACAAAGGCTACCAAGCACCCAATCAAGAGGCCACCAGGAGTTGTAATTCAAGAGCCTGCCTAGGTGATGCAATGTCGATTAAAGATCCTGTAGTTTCTGATTCACCTCCTTCCAAAAGGCAAATGACTGATAATGTTTCTCCATTAGTTCCATATGAAATGACTGAAGGAGTTGGAGATACTAAGGAGGTGGCTAGTATTCTGAAGCATATGGGAGATGAAGAGGAAGTAGATCAGCCACTGGTTGATGAAGAAATAGAGGCCCACAAACCTGAAGCAAGAATGGAGGAACAAGGACAAGGTGAGCCTGAGTTACAAGAAGATGAAAGGGTCGTGGCCTCAATGAGGTTCATGGAGGATGATGATTTCATAAATACTCTAGAATTCAAAGACTTCTAGTTGAAAATAAAGATGAGGGACTTTGAGAAGAAAGTTGAGATAAATAAGATGGGTGTTGATGAATCACAACATAACCAAATTGTGACCCAAACTTTCAAAGAAATGAAGATTGATGAAATAAATGTTACCCTGAGGAGGCTAGATAGTTGGTCTTGAAGAGTGATATGTTGATCATCCCTATCCTTGAATTGAAGAAAATATTTCTATTGGACCAAGTAAGGAATCAGGATGACCAAATGATGGTCTCAGAATTTGATTATTAGGATGGTGTTAGTGGTTGTGGGTTCAATCCAAAAATAGAAACTCTAGCAATATGGGTCACATAGAAAAACAACAACAAGCTGAGATTACTTGATGTAGTCCAAGAGAAGGGGACAACCATAGTAAAAACATTCCAGGATACATCAATGCTTGAAGTAGGCACTCTTAACATGCACTCTACAATGTTCACTCAAACCGTTGTCAAAAAGTTGGAGCAAAGATTGGTTGATTATGAGAAAACTCAGATTGAGTTGAATGATGAAGTGAACAAGTTGTATATAGAAAATGTCAAAGTCAAGAAACAAATGAAGGGTGCTAGTTCTTCTCAGAGCCAGGCTATTGTGCCATACCAAGCCCCTGTGCCACAAGAAACTGGTGATGCTATAGTACCAATTGAGTAGTTGAATGCATTAAAAATGAAGCTGGAAAAGGAATTTGAAGAATTGAAAGAGCAGAATGAGAAGACAAAGGATGAAGCCAGATTGAAAAATCTTGAAGTATTTCAAAAAAAATTGAATACAAAGTAAAATTGGTTGTTGATAAGTTGAAAGATGTGCATGAATGCTATTCCTCCATATCTCAGGCCATTGGTCAGTTGAAGGCCAATCTTTCTATTTTAGACCCAATATATAAGAAATGGCAACCTGCACACCATACATTGTTGACTTTGTGCAAGGTTCTACAAAGAGACCCATGTGCTTCAGATTCACTCAAGCTAACCGTGAAGATGGTGAAATGATCATGGATGAATTCTAGTATGTCAATGGTAAGAGCCAAAAAATCCAGGCAAAGATTGATTCTTTTGCCACCTTCAAGCACCAATTTATTCCTTCCATTTTGATAGAAGATGAAAAGATGAAATATTTTGATGCATGGAAGAATGATTTTAGCCTGATAGTTTCTCAAATCATTGATTTCTTGAAAAAGGATGACAACATAAATACTCTCAGTTTTAATGTTATTCTGGACAGGGTGATTTCCCTGGATGCTAGATATGTCAAGTTTGTCATGGATGTCAAAGTGTTGTTGGACAAAAAATGAAAAGATCGCCAAGCCAACCTGCTCCAGATTCAAGAATATAAATGGCTTAGTGATTATGCTATTTTCCAATGGGAGAAAAAATATCTTGTAGCTGAAGAGTGATCAGGCAGGGGAGAAATGAGCATCATGCTGGCATCAATAGGCACCATCAAATCTTGGATGTCCTCTTTTTGTCTATTTCTATTTTTCTGCTTTCCAATTTGTGTTCAAAATATAATTGGCAGTCTTTTTAAGACTTGTCAAAAAAGTATATATTGTAATACGTCATATAAGGGGTGGGTATTTGAAAAGTCATTTTTGGAATGTGAAAGGTCTAAAGATTGTAGCTTCCTTCACCCCTATAAGAAGGAAACCAAGACCTTAGGAAAGATCTCTGGGAATTTTAATTTTTGAAAAGAGACATTGTAAGTCCTGATCTTTGAAGCATATCAATAGAAAGTTGCATTTCTCTGGTGCCATTACTTCTAGTTCTCAATTACTTGTTGATTATCTTTGATACTCTATCTAGTTGTCTCCATATTGTATTTTCCTGGTTATTTGAATTAACATATCAAGGGTATGTTTAGTTATTCTAAACACATTTGCTATTTTGTGTGATTTATTTAATTTATTTGATAGGGTTTTGACTTTGTAATGAAGCCTTGAGTTTAAGGCATTGAGATCTTAGGTTAAGAAGAAAATATTGCCATGGTCAATCAAAAGGAGCATAATGCAATATGTGTAAAAGTAGACCAGCATTTCCCCTTTTGTTTACAATAAAGAATCAATTCAATGAGACATGTATATGCTCATTTAAGCTTGCAGAATGAGGATTGTATGTGATTGTTACAAAGGTTGATTTTCATAGTAAATAATGATGTAAATAGTTTAAAAGGTGGCAATCACCAATCACTTAGAGAGAAAAACAATCACCAATCTGAGGTAGACTTCTTCTCGCAAGGTAGTCATCATTCACAAGGAGAGAGGACAATGAACTAGGCAGGAGGTCTTTATTTATTCAAGAGGGCAGTTAGCAAAAATAGTGAATGTGCAAGAAGATCAAACCCTAGGCAAGTTTATGCAATGCATATAGGATTACAGTTCCTATAGTTCATCTACAATATCAAAAGAGAGCTTATTCTACAAAAAAACCAACAACGCTACAAAATTTAAGCTAGTTCAAATTGCAAATCAAGAAGTAACAAAATACCATACCTGACTATGCACCCAGCTCAATCATGTGTAACTTTGAAGTGAGCTGCCCTCCAGTGATTATTTTTGAAGCAAAGGAAATAAGGATGGAAGGATTTTCATTGGCTACAACCTACAGAAAAACAAAATCAACGTTAGGAAACACTACACAAATTTTAGAGACAAGATTAAAATGGAAGCACAACAAGAAAGAAGCATCTGATATGGTAGAGAAAATAATCTCAAAGAGTGGAAGAGAGTTTTACCTTAAATGATGCAAATGCGGCTGCATGGGCTTCTAGAGCTTGACTTCGCTTATGTTCTATACAAAACAACTCCATGTTCCCCTTGACAAGTTGTGGCCTCAGTCCATAGAATTTTTTTACTGTCAATAACAATCGTAAACCCCATCAATTGAGGAATATAACAATATCATAGCCATTAGATAGTACACACCTCAGGTGCTCCTGGTGCATGATAATGTAGACTATCACCATGTTTGTGTCACAGGGCATTTGACTATATTGTTAGATCATGTGTATACTTATGGTCTCACAGACTCTAGGAAATAACCTAAGACCCTTGGATTGCCTTAATACTCTCCTCTAACCTACCATGCTCTAACAATCTCTTACGTTGTCCTTTATCACCAACAATATACTTGTATACTACTTTTAGAAGTTTGTTTATTGTCCCCTTTTATATTTTCTATAGGCTGTAACTCATCCATTAGCATCTTGAAATTTTAAAACAAGATACTTAACACTTCTATCATGATTGTAAGTGTGATTGTGTAGGCTATCTTGTGACCTGCATAGGTGACCTATGGATTATTTGTCATCTATCGTTCATGCACACTTGTCATACAGTCCCTAAATATTAACTATCATCTACAACATTTCCATGACACAAAACCTTAAGGCCTAATTCAAGATAGTATCTCATAAAAATCCTTATATACTACCTTCTACTCACACTCACAATGTGGAGATAGAAATCACTTACATACTGCTATGCCAAATAATATGCTCTTGTTCACAATAATCTTAGGATTCACTTATATTTATAAAAATCCCATTAAATCTCTTAAAGACACCACTCTTTAAATAACATTGCCATGAAAGGCTTGTCATACTACTCTCTATCATTTGGTTTGATATGTCATTATACACTGCCTTCATATTCTCCATTCATTATTTTTCATGAGAGAAATCTTTTGTGAGTCCTCAATGAAACATCACATACCTATGACTGTCATGAAACTCAGTCATATTATCTTCACAAACCATTTACTTGAGTTATTATCTTTTGACTTGATAACAATGACTTCTTTTTTACCTTGTCTAACAAGGTTTAACATGGAAAAACTCCATAGATTTTCATGAAAGTACTAGGGTTTAAGAGACCTAAGATCTTATCACTATTCATATCTTTTAATATTCATAGAGACAAAATCTACCATGGAAAACAATGGAAAATAACTCATATTTCATAAGTAGTGATTTATGTTTTTCACATATTCATTTGAGAAATGAATATTCAAATGTCAATTTTAATTGGGTGTTCCTAGTGCATAGCTTTGTAACATTTACATCTAGTATCCCTACATTAGGAAGCTTATGCAAATATTAAAATCATGAAGAGACAGTGAATAGAAAAACACAGTCATAGTGTTATCTTTAATAGGGACAAGCCTGTGTTAAGTAAGACAGTGAGCAGTTTTTGTCAAAGGATAGTGGGATAGCACTTGGAGATGCTTGGTCAAGAGGCAAAACATGACAGTCCTTAAGGGATAGATTGAGTAGTAGCAACCTCAAAATTACAAACTTATCCTTCAATCCCTACAATCATGTTCTAATATTACATGGAAAATAGGTACATTTCTTCATTTAAATGACAAAAACACAAATCTTATCTAATATATTCAGTAGATCGAATACAGAGCACCAAGAAAAACTAATCGATGGTAAACTTCAATTGTACTAGTTGAATAAAATTAGAAACCTAGATAAAGGTTGTTTCAAACCCAATCAGTTTATATTTGAATGTATTGGAGTATGTGGAAATATGGGAGCATGAAAAGAAAAATGTCTAGAATTTTATGTAAATTTGTAAATAGAATATGTATATTAGAGGCAATGTAAACTCCTAAATCCTTGATAATCTAAGGAAGGAATTTTTTGACAGTGTTATTGAGTTGGCTACTTGGTCACCTAGCATATTGATTGTTCAGGGATATAAACACCATTATATAAAGGATGTCTTATGTGGTAGAGATAGACTCTGCATATTGATAGTTGATAGGTTTCAATATGTATTCATTATAGACATTTTCATGCATATTCATATCCACTTACACACATGCATATATACACTATTAGATATCTTTTCTTTTAGGATTAACCACTTGGAATATCTAATACTCGAGTGATTCTTTCAATGAGCTATCGTTATTACACTCATCTCTTTATATATAGAAATATACACAAATTTACATGCATATATGTGTCTATGTGTATATACATACAAACACACAAGTACATGTATATGTGTATACACATAAACATAGATATACAAATGTATGTATATGTATAGAGTAAATTGTATATGCAGATATCTCTCAATCACCATTATATGGGCATTTACATCAGGTCAAAATTTGCTGAATTAGGTATTTACTTGTATCTACCCCATATGCTGCTGGTGCAGGGTTGGGAAATGTCTATTATAGAGCATGCTCCCTGGATTTGGGGACATTTAAAATATAATTTTTCCTAAACATAAAGCAAAGAAAAAAAACACCAAGAAAACCTAGATATGAACAATTTACAACCATTGAAGAGACATTTTGCATAATTTTCTCTTTATATTTTCAATTACCAATACATTGACTTGGGAAGTAGCTACGCATTCAGACACATTTATGCATCTCTCTATGGTTCAATGTTTCATTGAGCCCTCCAATTCTATTTTCTAGGGATGTAGGGGAGAGAGAGTATGTGGAAATATGAAAAGTGAATGCCTGGAAGCTCCCCTAAAATGCAAGGAATATAATTTGAATAGGAAATTACCATGAGAATGGGGAGTACGTGATTGGGCCAGGGGGATGAGAAAAAGGGAAATGTAAAACACAGTGATGATTGACAATTTTTGCACAAGGAATAGCTATATTAGTATATATGAACAATAAAATGCTCTTTTATAGCTATATAAAAATTAAACTTCTAATTAAAAAGTATTGCAACAATTTTTCTTTCATGAATTCACTCTAAATTCTAGTTGACCAATAAGCACACTAGAAGATTCTAACTTAGTATGGTGATCCTCAAATCATAAAACCATAAATATGTCAAACAAGACCCGATTTCTATCACCAGCATTGAAAATGACCATGTGAGAGGAAGTCTCATCTTGAAGGAAGATAAAACTAATGGAAACCATGGTTGGAGGTAGAAGTAGGCCCTAAGTCCATATCAAAGTGTAGGCATTGAAGAATTAACATCATGATTATCACTAAATGAGGCAAAGAAAATTTTATAATGCCCATAGAAATTAAACTTAGATCGGAGGGCTTGGTGTGGCAATCTTGTGGGAGTGCAATTAACTTTTCTTGGGAGATTTTATCACAACTACCAGAAATTGGAGAGGAATTTGACAATGAGTATCTATTTTAATCTCTTGGAGTATGGATGAGGAGTGAGAAGATGTTTTATGTTTGTGAAGAAGAACATCATATGTACCACTTTGAATAAAAAACATGACATTTTAAAAGAAAATTGTTACTTTTGGACGCTTTATAGGGCTTCTCAATATAAGCTCAAAAAACACCAAAATACGGGAAGAAGTCTGCACTGAGTCATACTACATTACTGATATCCTTGTGTCCTAAAGTTTTACTTAACGAAGAAGTCCTCTATTCTCCATCAAACGTTTGCAAAAAGGCTCCAGGTTCAAATGCTAATCCTCTTCATACATGGAAAACTCATTCATTAATGAGCATCTGGTGAGAACAAGATGAAGGATTTTTTGTACTAAAGATATCAGTTAGAGCTTACATTCCTTTGTGAGGCTCTCGGCTCTCAAACTAATGAAAAGACAACAAAGGAAATATTTGCATCCTGCCAATAATTTCTTAATTGTAGCAATGGAGAGGAAATGATTAGCATCCCACCAATAATTTTTTGATTCAAAGTATTTTTTTAATTACCCACTTTTATTTGTGTGACTAACTATTTAGTCATTTTAATTTATATGACTAAATAATTTTTTAGTTGATGACCAAGTTAGTCATTTATTTACTCATGTATAGCTGAGTTGCAAAAACTTAGTAGAATTTAGTCATTTTTAGTTGTTGTGACTAAAAGTTTTAGTTACCTTGTCATTTATTTGCCAAATTCTACTAGTGATGGGTGATCTTTCTTGATATAGTGTTGGGACTTTGAGGAGGTCATTCTCTCATCTCCTAATGCCTTGAGGAGGTTTTCATCAAGGGATATGTCCTTTATTTTTATTTTTTTATCATCTAAATGTGCCACATGGTGGTTTTCACTAGGGGATGTATTTTTTATTATGATATTTTTGTGACTAAGAGATGTGGAGGTCTTCTTGAAGTACGCAGATGTGTTAAGATCTATGATTGATGCAGGAGCATCTAGTGGTGTAAGGGCAATATTGCATCACCCAAAAAGAAGTTAATTCAAAATCATTGCAGTTGTTTTCATTTATTTCCATAATTAGTGTTTTAGGTTCCATAATCTCTTGAATAATGATGTAGGACTTTCAATTTTTTTCAAACTGCTAAAAATAGCAACTTGCATGTTTTGGAAAGTTTAACTACCATTTTAGGAAAGTTTGCATTTGGGCACGGATTGAAGTGAAAACTTACAGAAAGCTTCATAATTAAAATATAAGACCTTTGGCAATGGAATCAGGCAAAAATCATCTGTGAGCTGAAAGATATTAAAGTTTCTATTTTCTGAAAAGCCCCTAAAATTTTTTGAAATGAGATATGAGGAATTAAAACATCCCCTAACATCCTAAAAAGTTGATAGAAATCCATTTACAAATTTCTGACATGATAGTTCACATCGCGAGCTTTATGGTGCTTAAAACAATTCATCAATTAGACACACAGATCAAAAGTTATGCTTCCCGGAAGTTTACCTACTTTTGGAGAGAGTTGCGAATTTCAAAATTTAGCTAGAGGCTGCCAAAAAGTGTTGTTTATGACTATTTTGGGAACCCTGGGTGGTAGTAGAGTGAAGGGGGCAAGTGTAGAGTCAAGAATAGGTGGAAAAACATAAACCCTAGTTGATTTGGGGTTACATAAGGTAGAAGATTCTAGAGCCTAGTGATTGTAGCTTAGTGTGTTACAACCTTTGAAGGATTGATTCCTCTAATTGTAATTGAGCTTCTGTAATGTAATGAATTGTCCAAATAAATAAAAGAAAGTTCTATTTTTCTGTGTGCAATTTTTGTTGTTGTGTGTTTTATGATTTACCCCCTTCATCAAGTGGTATCAAGCAAGGGTTCCTGAGTGTGTAGACAGATCACTGATCGTGAGGTAGTTTGCACCAGGACTTGAGGTTGTGGGTTTGCTACGGACATCAAGATGCCTCCACGAAGAAATCGTATTGGGAGGAATGCTTTGATGGAAGAGGGTTTTAGAGCCCTCCAAAGACAAATAGATGCATTACAAGAGAAGTTGTGAAGAAGATTTTATCTGAGAACAAGAGAAGAAAGCGAGTATAAAGCTAAAGAAGAGCTATCCGAGAAAGAACAAGAAGCTATAGGAGATCCTATAGAAGTTAGATTATTGAGGGTCATTTTGAAGATTGGAAAGAGGCCCAGGATTGAAGTTTCTACATATTCTGGAGATTTGAATATGGAACAACTCATTGAGTGGATCAATGACATGGAGGAGTATTTCGAGTATGAAGATGTGGAAGACCCAGATCGGGTCAAGTTTGCAAAAACAAAGTTGAAGGGCCATGCAAATATTTGGTAGAAGGAGGTCTAATTAGAGAGGAACATAAGAGGAAAAGGAGAGATCACCAGATGGGATCAGATGGTGGAGAAACTGAAGAAGCAGTTCATTCCTATGGACTATGCAATGGAGTTGTTGAAGAAGCTGCAAGGATTGAAGCAAGGTAACAAGTTTGTTAAGGAGTATACAGAGGAGTTTTATAAGTTACTGTCAGAACTAGTCATACAGAGGCCAACAAGGAGAAGGTAGCCCATTACATTAATGGGTTAAGGCCAAGTATTCAAGAGGAGCTTAGCCTGGTCAGAATGACCACCATAGATGATGCGTACCAGTTTTCCCTAAAGGTGGAAGAGAAGCTAAGTAAAAATTTGACAACAAACAAAGGGGAAGAGGTCAAGGAAGAAGGACTGGTGGAAGGTCCTATGGAGGATGAAATGAAGATCCAAAGAGAAGTGAAGAAGATGACACCAGTTAAAATCAAAGAGGAGATAATGCATACCACCCTTGTGACTAGAACAATGGTGAACAAAGAAGAAGAGGAAGAGGACGACTTGGGGAAGGACCCGGAAGAGGAAGTTTCAGAGGAACCTGTTTCCAATGTGGAGAAGAAGGGCATCGAGCATACGAGTGTCCACAACATCAGGGAAGGACAAATAGAAGACCTAAAGGTAATGCACAAGTTGCACATGTAGATGAAGATGCACAGTCTGAGCATTCTAAAGATGCTAAAAGGGGAGAAACCCTAGTTGTCAGAAGAACTTTGTTGAACGAGGAGAAAGAACCCAATCAAAGGAAGAGTTTATTCCACACAAGGTGCAAATGTGAAGGTAAGTGTTGTGATATTATTATTGAAATTGGGAGTACTGACAATCTTGTTTCAGAGGAGATGGTTGACAAGTTGAAGTTGATAAGAAGAAAGCATCCACATCCATATCGGATTGCATGGTTGAAGAAGGACCATAGAGTTTTGGTCAGTGAGAAGTGCTTAGTTAAGTTCAAGATTGGTGACTACCATGATGAGGTGATGTGTGACATCATACCGATAGATGCATGTCATATGTTGTTGGGGAGGCCATGGCGATATGATAGGAGCATTGTCCATGACAGTCGTGCAAACACATATTTCCTAACAAAGGATGGAGTTCATCATAAGTTGAAGCCCTTGAAGGAGGTGGAAGAAAAGGTATGTAGTATTGCCAGAATTTGCTTGGTAGATGGTAGGAATTTTTTAGAGGGTATGAAGCATGAGTGTCATTGCTTTGCATTGATTTCTAAGATGAGTCAAGAGAAATGTGAAGATGTACCAGCAGAAGTCTCAAAAATATTGGAAGAATTTCAAGATATTGTCTTTGATAATGTACCAAAAGGTTTACCACCAGTGAGGAAGATAAGTCATCAAATGGATTTGATACCAGGAGCCAGTTTGCCAAATAAGGCAGCCCATAGAATGACTCCAGTAGAGAGTGAAGAGTTGAACAGACAAGTTTAGGAGTTGTTGAGGAAGGGATTGATAAGAGAGAGCCTAAGTCCATGTGCGGTACCTATAGTACTAGCACCAAAGAAAGATAGAGAGTGGAGAATGTGTACAGACTCTCGAGCCATCAATAAGATCATGATCAAGTACAGATTTCCATTGCTCAGAATGGATGACATAATGCATTATTTGAGTGGAGCCAAGTATTTCACAAAGGTTGACTTGAAGAGTGGGCATCACCAAATCCATATCAGAGAAGGAGATGAGTGGAAGATAGCCTTCAAGATAAATGAAGATTGTATGACTGGTTAGTCATGCCATTTGGGCTAACCAATGCACTGAGCACATTCATACGGCTCATGAACGAGGTATTGAAAGAATTTTTAGGAAGTTTTGTTATTGTTTATTTAGATGATATTTTGATTTTTAGTAAGACTTGAGATGAGCATATGATGCATATTAGAAGAGTTTTTGAGAAGCTGAGGGAGGAGAAGTTGTTGATCAATATGAACAAATGTAGTTTTGCAAAGGAGTTGGTATACCTAGGATTTGTTGTCTCAGAGGAAGGTCTTAAAATGGACCCAAAGAAGGTGAGGGCTATCATTGAATGGCCTAGGCCAAGGAGTGCTTCCAAGGTAAGATCTTTTCATGGTTTGGCAAGTTTTTATAGAAAGTTTATCAAGAATTTTAGTAGTATTTGTGCACCCCTAACTAAGACAATGAGAAGGGATAGAAAAGAGTTTTGATGGACTAAAGGAGTAGACAAAATCTTTGATACATTGAAGCAAAAAGTCACAGAGCAACCTCTTTTGGCACTTCTAGATTTCAATAAGGTATTTCAGGTAGATTGTGATGCTAGTGGCATTGCTATAGGAGCTGTTTTGAGCCAAGAAGGTAAGCCCATTGCCTATTTTAGTGAGAAGCTTAATGATGCCAAGAAAAAGTATTATGTTTATGATCAGGAGTTTTATACAATAGTTCAGGCTTTGAAGAAATGGAGACATTATTTGTTGCCATAGGAGTTTGTTTTATATACTGATCATCAGGCTTTGTAGTATCTTAATAGTCAAGGAAAGTTGAACTAGAGGCACTTAAAATGGGTTGAGTTTTTGTAGAGCTACACTTTTGTTTTGAAGTACAGGAGTGGGAAGTCCAATAGAGTTGCAGATGCCTTGAGAAGAAGGAAAAATTTGTTGACAAAAATGAAGATAGAGGTTGTTGGGTTTGATGAGCTCAAAAGTTTGTATCCTAAAGATCTAGATTTTGCAGAGTCCTAGAAAGCTTGTTTGGAACATGTTATGGACAGGACAAAATGGTTCGATTTCATAATCCAAGAAGGCATGTTGTTTAGAGGAAGCCAGTTGTGCATTCCAAGGAGTTCCATGAGAGAGAACCTGATTAAGGAGAAGCATAGTGGAGGATTGGCTGGACACTTTGGTCGAGATAAGACCATTGCTATTGTTGGTGAAAATTATTATTGGCCACAGTTGCAGTAGGATGTGAGGAAATTTGTGTAGAGATGCAGAGTGTGTCAGATGGCAAAAGGAACAAGTCAGAATATAGGGCTATATCAACCATTACCTATACCAGAGAAGCCATGGAATGATATCAATATGGATTTTGTTCTTGGTTTACCAAAGACAGAGAGGACATGATTCCATTTTTGTGGTGATGGACAGATTCTCAAAGATGACACAGTTTATTCCTTGTAAGAAGACTAATGATGCTGTTCATATTGCAGTTTCAGGGAAGTGGTGAGACTACATGGTCTACCTAAGAGCATAGTTTCAGATCGAGATACCAAGTTTGTTGGTTATTTCTGGAGGACGTTGTGGAAGAAGTTGAAAATAGATTTGAAGTTCAGTTCTACACACCATCCACAGACTGATGGATAGACAGAAGTGGTAAATAGGAGTTTGGATAACTCGCTACGATGCTTAGTAGGAGATAAGCCCAAGGGATGGGATTTGATTTTACTATAGGCAAAATTCGCTTACAATAATTATGTCAATAGGAGTACTAGTAAATCACCATTCTAGATTGTATATGGCAATAGTCCAAGAAATGCTTTAGAGTTAAGGAAGCCAAACAAAGGAGAAAAGACAAGTGCCAAGGCTGAAAACTTTGCAAAACACCTGAAGAATTTGCATGAAGAGGTGAGAAAGCATATTAATAAGATGAATATTCAGTACAAGGCTAAGGCAAATTAGAAGAGGATATATAAGAAATTTCAGGTAGGAGACGAAGTCATGGTTCACTTGAGAAAAGAAAGGTTCCCAATTGGAACATACAATAAGTTGAAAATGAAGAAATTTGGACCATGTAAAATCCTAAAGAAGCATGATTCAGGAAATGCATATGAGGTAGAACTGCCAAGTGGAATTAATATTTCCCCTGTGTTCAACATTGCTGATTTAACAAAATATCATGAAGGTGGCACAGAGGATGGACCGACACAAAAAAAGTGGAGTATTCTGGTAACTACTTCAACGGAGGAGATAGAAGAGATCTTGGATAGCCATGTGGGAAGAAGTACTCAGAATAGGCAATATGAAGAATATCTAGTGAAATGGAAAGGAAGGCCTATTAAAGATTCTTCTTGGTTGTCTAAGGCAGAGGTTGACCATTTGGGTTTTCCTCACATAAACACCTAAGACATGACAGGGTCACTTCTCAAATTACCCTGGGTGTCTGATGTAGGAGCATCCAATGGTGTAAGGGCAATCTTGCATCACCCAAAAAGAAGCTAACTCAAAATCATTGTAGTTGTTTTCATTTCTTTCCATAATTAGTGTTTTAGGTTCCATAATCTCTTGAATAATGATGTACGACTTTCAATTTTTTTCAAACTACTAAAAATAGCAACCTGCCTGTTTTAGAAAGTTTAACTGCCATTTTAGAAAAGTTTGCATTTGGGCACAGATTGAAGTGAAAACTTACAGAAATATTCATAACTGAAATATAAGACATTTGGTGAAGGAATCAGGCCAAAATCATTTGTGAGTTGAAAGATATTAAAGTTTCTGTTTTCTGAAAAGCCCCTGAAATATTTTGAAACACGATATGAGGCACTAAACATCCCATAACATCCTAAAAAGTTGATGGATATGTATTTATGAATTTTCAGTGTGATAGTTCACATCACGAGATTTTCGGTGCTTAAAACGGTTCGTCAATCAGACACCTGGATCAAAAGTTATACTTCCCAGAAGTTCACCTACGTTTGGAGGGAGTTACAAATTTTGAAATTTAGCTGGAGGCCACCAAAAAGTGCTATTTATGACTATTTTGGGAACCCTGGGCGGTAGTAGACTAAAGGGGGCAAGTGTAGAGTCAAGAATAGGCGGGAAAAAAGAAACCCTAGCTGATTTGGGGTTACAGAAGGCAGAAGATTCCAGAGCCTGGTGATGGTAGTTGTAGTGTGTTACAGCGTGTGGAGGACTGATTCCTCTTATTGTAATTGAGCTTCTGTAATGTAATGAGTTGTCCAAATCAATAAAAGAAAGTTTTATTTTTTTGTGTGCAATTTTTGTTGTTGTGTGTTTTATGATTTACCCCCTTCATCAATGATATAGCCTGCTTTATGATCTCCTAAGGGTATGTGTTCTCTAACCCCCATCAATTCTATAATGGCTTAATTTTTTGAACACCATCTAGGATCAGAGGTGCTTGTTTGTCCCAACTGATGATTTGGGGGTTGATGAGTGGAAGGTCATCAAATGGTGATGGCATGGTTGAGAAGGTATAGATAGTACAGATGGATAACTCGAATAGTTTGATGAAGTCTTTGAAAGAGTCATAATAATCCTCTTTTTTTAGTACTCTCAATCATAGGGAAGGCTTTGGCAATCTCACTTAAGATATACTCTACTTCCATGGAGATGGGCTCATGTTTTCCATACCCTAAGCCTTGATGGTAGGGATTTTTGGTAGCTTAAATTGGCTTGAGGATTCCTTGCGCGTGAAGGCCTAAACTGCCTTGTCCTTTATAGCCCATTCTTTTGACATGAGACCTTTTCCATATTTTTCAATAGGCAGGATAAGAGGCTTGTCTTCTTCACCTTTATATAGTCAAGATGATATATCTTCAAGAATGTCTTGCTTCATTAGATGTTTATGTTCAAAGGTTGGAGATGGTTTGCACTTTATGACAATCGTCAATATATTGCATCAGATTTGAGCTTGCTAGATGCTTTAAGAGATGTTTGAAGTTGTCCTACACAAAATGCATCATGCAGGTCATACTCTCCACACCCTGTATCACTAACTTTGATCTTGATCTTGAGTGTAGGTGAGGATTTAGAGGTGGATGCAATGCTGGATGGATCAATGTAAGAAGTGGAAGATTTTGGATCACTATAGGAGGTGGATGGTTTAGTGGCGTTGTTATTGGGACAAAAGGTTTTATCATGACCTTCCAAGAAACTGCAGTATTGCAAGTGACAAGGGTCGACGTATATGGTGACTTCAGTCCCATTCTGTGGAAATTTGAGACACTGCTGTAAGGTGGACGAGACAGCCTGCATGGCATGGATCCATGGGCGGCCAAGGAGGATGTTGTATAGGTGATTAAGATCTAAAACTTGGCATGTTATCTCCAAAATATTTTATCCAACTTGTATTGGGAGCTTAATGGTTCCTTCAGATTGTCGTTTTATGTCATCATATCCTTTGATGGTTATGCTTTTACATGAATCCATGACCTCATCAAAATATCCCAAATGTTTTATTAATTTTAAAGTGAATAGGTTTAGGCAAGAACCGTCATCTATAAATACTCGTTTAATAGTGTGTTTATGGATGCAAACTTCGTTGTGTAAGGCCTCATAATGTGATGGATTTGAGGTGGAGAGGTCTTGATTAGAAAATTTTAGGTGGTGAGGTGAGGAGAGATGTCCTACCATGGCTTGGAATCGATTTATATTTAGGTCATTGGGGACACGGGTTTCCATCAATGCTTTATCAAGGACTTCTTTGTGACAAGGTGATGTTTAGAGCAATTCAAGGATGGATATTTGGGTAGGATTTTTCCCAAGGTGTTCAAGGAGATTGTATTTATTGGTGGATGGGACATTTGTGGGTGCGGAAGTGGTGGTTTTATCTTTGATTGGAGCTCCTCGAATGGATATGTGGCCACGGTGAGTGGTGACAGCACAATTAGGAGTTTTGGCCCGTATGGTGATGGTGGCCACATGATTAGGACACTCTTCTATACAACTCACAATAGAATCAAAAGGAGCGGGAATGATGTTGTATGCTTGGTTGGAGCTAGAGGTTTTTCCCTTGTTGTAAGCAAGTGGGATCCATATAAATTCTAAAATATACTAAAAAGAGCATAAGACAACCACATAATTTCTCTATCCTTTACACATACTTTTGAAGGGCAGTTACAAAATTTCACAACTTGCATTGATGTAACCAAAGGTAGTTTCAAGTTGATTTTAGGTTGGTATAGGGGAGATGACCCAATTGCTGAGCATGTTCAAATAGCTGTGATAATATTTGTGGATTTAAGGCCCAATATTTTTAAACGTCCAGCACTAGTAGTTGTGACTTTAAGGTTTAAAGTGTTGACTATAAGTACTTATAATTGAATGAAATGTGGCCTTTAGATCTACAAAACAACTAATCATGTGATGCCACATCATTGCACCAACAAAACATGACTTAATGCATAATTATTGGTCCACCTTTTTTGGGGGGGAAGTATTGAACACCTCAACAAAAAATATGCTGATGTGGCATCATATTTGACGATGTGGACCTAAAACCTTAGTTATAAATAGAGGCCTTGCCAAATAAACTGCTGTAAAAGATTTGAAGTGATTTAAAATTGCCAGATTATTTTGAGGCATGAAATTAGGGTGCTCAACTTCCCCGAATACAATTGACTAAGGGTGCAACAAAACTACTGCAACGGAAATGCTTAATGTGTTTTGTGATGTAGGAAACGTTGGTGCATGCAGGTCCAAACGCTAGATAGGTCATACTGTGACTGTGCTGGATAAGAGCGGCCCAGACTGCATTTAACGTTCAGTGGAAGAGAGCTTCCATAAAGTTTTTAACTCATGCATGCGTCACATTCGGAGGCGGTGCAAGAAAAATACGTGGATTGTTATCTTCTTACTATTTTTCGATTGTCATTGACTGATTTGAATCTATTCATAGTTATTTCTTACCATGATTATTATTGATAGAGAATAATCATCATGGTAAAATAGAACCATCAATATATTTGAAAAGCAGTCAATCACAATCGAAAAACAATTGGCTGCTACACTGCCCACCTCTGATTTGGAGAATCATGCCGACATAGCTATTTTTAGGTGGATTTTCCATTATTTTTAAATGGATTTTCCATCGATTGTGCGGGTGCCAATAGAAAACCGATAGCATCTGTTTTAAGATCTCCAACCATTTTAGATAGTAATTGTGTTTGTGCATCCAATACTCCCTGCTGAGGGAATACATCGTGGAGAGATTGCATAAAAATGGGAGGACTGTATACACTGGCTTGAGAGGAATAATTTTGCTAGCATAAGTTAACCTGCCATTGGAGATAGTTTTTAACATTTATTGAGCTCAAATAGGTGTGTACAAGGTTGTTAAGTTACAATATGCGCATCTCCGATTTGAAAGTATAATCTTTATAACATTTGCGTTCATAGACGTTTGTCTTTAAGTCATCTATTTCAATTCATATTGTTTCTTGGATTTACAAAGGCAAATTTAGCGTTGAGTTTGAATTATATTCTATAGCTCTAAACGTGATTTAGCCAAAGTGGTTTATTGGGTTACCAAAGAATGTCTAGTGTTTTTGCTTCATGATTTTGATTTGAAGGAATTTTGCCTCTAGAATTGTGTTTTTGATTTGAGGACTGCTTTTCTGAAGTGGGTTTATGGATTGCTGGGACGAGGAGGAGATGGAGTTTGAACTGAAGCTCTGTTGCTCGCCTGTGAAGAAAAAAAGAAGATACAATTGCAGTCTGGATTTGTTCAGAGGGAGTTCATGTGAGACTGTTCCTGGAACCATTGAGAGTTTAGATAAAAACAATAACAGTAGTTATGCAAGTGCTGATCCAGCGGGGGAATTGAAGGATCAGGACCTTATCAGATGTCAAATGAAGAGTGGTGTGGATTGCACAGTGTCTCTGGGGATGCCACATACTGTACCAATCACATTTAGCTTCTTTCACCCAAGGTACCAATCACATTAAGCTAATGGCTCATACAAAGGGTTTTTAGTTTAGTGTTTTTTGTTTGTGATGCTTCGATTTGCAGGCTACCTGTATGTCCGCTCCCAAACCAGGTGGAGTGAAGAAGCCGCACAGGTATCATCCCGGAACTGTTGCTCTTCGGTATATTTTATTTTTTTTAAATCTCATTTTTTTTGGTATTTAGGGTTTAACGTTAGAAATTAAGAATATGAGATATAATAATAATAAAACTGTGGAGATTGAAGTTGCAGAAGAGGAGAACGATCCTACGGAACAGGTGGAGGAAGAAGCTGAGACCAAGGTGACATCATGTGGATCAGTGTGTGATGCTGCTGTGTAATGTCATTTGCCTTAAGTTGGATTAGATGTTTTTTGTTTTGATTTTCATATGTGCAT
Organism: Cunninghamia lanceolata; assembly: GCA_027924645.1. Classification (NCBI taxonomy): domain Eukaryota; kingdom Viridiplantae; phylum Streptophyta; class Pinopsida; order Cupressales; family Cupressaceae; genus Cunninghamia; species Cunninghamia lanceolata. Next base: position 1,014,093 of record BSBN01001562.1, read on the forward strand.
TGGACTGTGGCGGTTGGATGGTTGTGGGTTTTGTTTTATGAAATCTCAGGCCTGAATAAATCATTTTGTATTTCCAGCGTAGCCTACTAATGGGTCCTATTTGTAGAAACGATTTACTGATTTTAACATATGTCTAGGTGTCTTCCACCCTTTTATTAAATACTAATAATAATAATAACAGTAATAAAACTGTTTATATGTGTAGACAAGACTATGTCCGGGAACAACATGGATCTGTATAATGGATTGATCCTATGCAATGCTAATACTATGGAGCAAATACAGAACCTTGAGCGAGCCTTTGACAGTCTCGTAAAATATTTGTATTAAATTGCTAGGTTTTTTTTTCTGTTTGTGCTTTATCAGCGGCCTGTGTATTGATAATCTAACTCCCTTTTGTTTGATGAGGTTGCTAAAATGACCAGAGTGTTTATCATTCACAGAAAGTTTAATATTTTTTAAAATAAAAAATAGCAGCTCTGTTACTTTTATTATTGGAAAATGGGTCAGTAATTGACTAGATAAAGTTCAAACTCTGCACCATACTTTATTTTGAAAAAATTGCAAGCATACAGATTATTATATAGAACCGTTTCTCTCACATGGACCCTTTTTCTTCTAATATTCATGAATTTAGATGCTCAACTAAATAGGCTTATGCACCTTGCATTGACAAAGTGGTGACAGTCGATCTAAACTTCAGTTTCTTTAAATAAATTGAAGTGATTGTTAAGTAGATATAACTATTCAATAGTTTTGGTATTTGAATAGATTGGTCATTTGTTCCCTTTTTATCATTTTGGTTTCTTGTTTTTATAACAGGTAACCAATTCTGAATTGGAAGCTTCATCCAACATAGCTGCTCTATTTGGTGGATTATACAACATATCATTATCAGTCAACAACAATGTTAATAGATCCCAACTGTACAAATCTTGCTGCAGTAGTGCAACCAATGCTGCTACCACTTCCAATCCCACATCATGCTCTCCAAGAACCCACTCCTGATCAAAGTTTATGGATTCCAAGGATATTCTGGCACTTAGAAGCAAGGCCTAAATTGCTTGTCAAGCATTTTTTTTTGACAGTTATTTCTTTGAAGTTGCTCTTCAAATACTAAGTCCTACTTTATTTTAGAAAAAAATATATAGACAAAATATATATGTATATAAGAATAATTATATAGAAGTTTTGACTGCAGCATCTATCCAGCATCTATCCTCATCAATTGTCCTCAACATATCTTCCTATATTTCCTCTTCATTCAAGTCAGAGTTATAAATATCACAGTTCCATTCACACTATCAATGTGAAATATGCTCCTACTAGTAGAGTAATGCCATACAATAGAAAATTTAGTGGTATCAGCTATCATAGTTACAATATGTTATGGTATATCATTCATTGAATGCCAAATAACCTCATGAATGGAAAACTCAAGTCAATAAATTATGAACAAGTTTTAATATGACAACATCCTGAAAGATAGTGACCACATCAATTATTTATTTTTACAAACTAGCTATACCTTGCTAATAATTAACAAATCCTTCCACCCTAGAATAAGAGTAGAAAGATAAATCCTTGCTATCTAAAAATAGCAACATTAACATACTTGCCATGTTATTATGATAGTTTATTCTCTAATTCATCCAGGTCATTAACATATACAAGGTTAGTACAAATCTTGGATAATTTAACCACGTCCCCAGATTCTTAGACAACCAAACTCATCAACATATACCCACTATAAACAGATGGAGAAAATAACATAGTCTACATGCAAATGGGTTGATAGAGATAAAGTAAAATACAATTGTATATGACTAGATAGAAAATATTTAATAATTGTAGCAATTGGAAACATAGAATATGAACAATATGATCAACCAACTACTACCATTTTTCACAAAGGCTACTCTCCATTCTATATACAAATTTAGCATGAAAAATTTGCATGTTAGTACACTCCAGGTACAATTCATCTAAGGTTCACCTTGCTCTAACCCACAAGGAATTATATTCATATCGGAATCACATTGAGGAAGATTCTTGACATAAATAATACCCAGTGTCCCAAACATAATTCACCAGCGATAAGCTTTTATTATAGACTTCAAATTTCACGAACAATTTTGAAACCATTAGATATACGTAAATTGTTCAGGTTTTTATAATCGAGACCAACCTCAACTCAAATGTATACATAAATGGAGTTAACAAGATAACACACCTGATCTATCACTGGACATGAATAGCTATAGTCCTTGAGAAACATCTCAATCTTCTAAACCTGAGCACCCAATGTTTGTGAAGGCACAACACCTACATTTGAGGGAAAGTCTTTTTAAATTTCTCTATCTTTCATTAATCTCCTTACCATTTGAGCCTCATCCCACCTGCCCACTTCTACATAGCCTTGCTGATGAAGTATTTACATCCCTCATCTAGTAAACCTCCATGGCTTCTTGCAAATAAAGCACATGTAAAGCTTATGCGATCAGGGTATGCTCCTAAGTGCTTCACTAGTTCAAGGAGTTTGAGAGCATCCTTTCAAAAGACATTTTGTGTGTATCTTGAAACCATGGCATTTCATGAGATGTCTCTATGAAGTTATTTGTCAAACAGCTTGTGTGTCTTGTTTATTCTTCCACATCTTGCATGCATGTCTATCAAGGCATTCGCAACTACAACATATGACAAAAATCCACTTTCAACTACACTTTGATGGATGTCCTAGCCTTGTTCCAAAGATCCCATGTTGGCACACGTTGGGAGGATGCTTGCAAAGGTTGTGGAGTCTGGTGTTACACCTGTAGATTGCATTTTCTTGAAAATTTTTAAGGCCTTTACAACAAACCCATTTGTGCATAGCCTACAATAAGCGCATTCCACAAATCACATTTCTTTGAGGTGCACTAAGAAATAATTCACGTGCCTACAAGTTCCACGCTCTGCATACCACGTTAACCATTTATGCGCTTTGTCTATGCCCACCTCTTCCCATCCTCCTCGTGTCACAAAATACCTCTATCCTTTATGCTTCCATGGATGTCTAGATCTCCTATAAGTCCCCCAAGAATTCCTCTATCCTTCCTTTTTTTACGGGCATCCATCACATGTTTTTCCTTTCTTGGTTACGCCTCCTTTGCATGTCCTTCCTCTTGTCTATTCTTGAGAGCCTAATAATGAGGAAAGTGAGGGAGTCCCATGCCTCAGTAATGGCGTGGAAAAATGCAGACTTCCTCCTATCCCGTGCCCATACTCATGCCATTATTTTGTCCCCCCTCTCATCGCAAATGGTCTTCCTATTTATTTCAACTATTAACCTCATTAATGAGATGACTTTTATATTTTATTTTATTTTGTTTGGCCACGTGTTACTTTCAAACCATTTACTATTCTCCTCTTGTCATATTTTGACCCCTATGGCCTTAATTTATGACTTGTGTGTATAATTTTCTTCCAAAATTTGGGTTACTAGCTAAATTATTTGTTTTGAATCCTCTATCATTGCCTTTGAGGTGCTTTCTTCTTCTCAAATTTGACTAGTTTAGAACAATTTTAGAGGATTAAAAGGATACATATTTGAATACATACTCCATAATTTACATTTTCGCTCAATACAATCATCCATTTTTCAATTTATGCATTGATTTTTTGTAAGGTAGGTCATTATTTATGTCATCAAGTACCCCATTTAGCTATTCATACTCACAAGGTGGTGTAGTACTGACATCTCTTTACAGTCAAGTACACCTCAAATAATCTATCACTTTCCTCAACTTCCACTTAAGTTTCATCTTGCAATCAAGTTACTCAATCACATATCACTAGTGTTCTATTTGACCAATATTAGCAATTTTTTTTGGCTCAAATGAGTTTATTTAGTCTTTGAAGAATACAATCACAAACCTCTATGTTCTTGCAAGTTATTATCCATGTGGCTTCATACCATATGCAAAATCATTTCAAAAATTCATAGCATGCTAGATTACTAATGTCATGTGTATTAGTTGGTGCATACCAATCTTCACCTACCTATTGTTCCTTTGGAATGCATTGCCTGCATATAGGTATTTGAATAGATCACATTCACAACATCTCCATATGCTTTTTATCTTAGCTTTGACTTTGCTCTTTATGACAGATTTGTACAATAGATAGACCATTTCAATATATGGCTACATCAACATGTACAACAATAAGGACAAACTCATCCCATATGATTGTATCATTAATTCAAAGTCCTTCAAACATACCAACACATTCCACCATGCATCCTCAATTTATCTAAATTTTAAGTTCATAGCAATCTATACTCATACCATGAGAAGGAATCTTAATACTCTTAAATATGTTGTGAAAGTTCTCACTTAACAATGTGTAGACTCAAATCCAACAACTGGGTCATAGAGTAAAATATTTAGGAATTAATGATCTCGTCATATACTATCACTTCTTCTGATACATACTCTTATTGTCCATTATAAATCATATATCCAAATTTCCTTTCACACCATGTTAGGTATGCTTGGTTAATCACACTTACGTAACCACATCTTCATCGGTGACACTTGAATTATCTCAATCACATTGTTGTTAATCAAAACATCAAATAGATGCTTACCAATACATTTGTCTTTCATTAGTCCTTTCAAGTATTCTTTGGTCACAATTTCTCTTTCCATGGAATCACAATCATTTACTCCTTCACTTTCTTAGGGTATGTTCACAATAACATTCATTCTATCTTATCCTCATGGGATTTGAACATGACTTTTTCTATCCTTCTCAACCTTGGGCTAAACTACATGATGACGAGTACAAGGTAGTGGAAGAGATCATTCTATACAAAGATGAATCCCAAGATTGAAGACGAAAGGAAAATGAAATAAAATAATAAGGGGTATTTCTAGAAACTTTTTGGGACTAGTTATAAAATATGAGAATCCTAAAAGTAAACCAAAAGATATAAAAATCATTTCAGAGAGAACAGTGCATTCAAGGTCATAGATGCGTGTCATGCTTCAAATCCTCATCTTAATATATGAGAAGCTCACTTTCCTATTTGGACTCAAAGGATATCCATGTGCAAAAGTTGGGCCAACTTAATTGGTTCTTTGAAGTTGTCGTTGATACCAAAGAAGAAAGTGATCTTTAGATTTATGCTTCTTGTACTTGGTATGCAAGATATCTTTTGGCTTCTTCTCCTTGAGATGAGAGAAAACTTGTCTTAAGTTAGCGACCTTAAGAGTTACCAACTCTTGGTTTTGTTGTTGAGAGATATTGGGAAATGCAAGTACATGAATCATAAGAATATTGGACAATAAATTGTCTTCATACTTTAGAAGATGTTATCAACCTTATGATATTAAAGAACTATGTTGGAGGTTGGATTAAGGAAAGTATACTAACAACAATTCTTCAAGGACAATCAATGTATAGGAATTACAAATCTTCAAGGTTGATTTGGGATCCTAGTAACTCTAGGAGCATCCTAGTTGTTTTTTATTGAGGATAAGCAAAATTGAGTGGGGAGGACTATAATGTCCCATCCCCTAGGGGTCGACCTCCATATAATAAGACAAAGGATGATATTAAAGGGTGTAAGAGAGATGTGTTGAAAAATAAGACAAATGAGATGCGATGGGTGTGAAATAAAAGTGCAGCAATTCATTTTAGATGAGGTGTGATTAGTGTTTGAGTATGAAGTTCAATTAAGGAATGCTGAAAATGTGGAGTGCAGCGATCTGTATTAACAAATAACAACTTGGAAGAAAAATAATATCAATTATGAAAGGGTGGCGATCAAGCATGAAGTAATGTGATTTAGTTTTGAAGGAATATGATTTGCTAATTATGAAGTGGTGTGATTCCCATATAATAAAATCGATTTGTTAATATAATTTTCCTATAGAAAAGATGTGATTAGCATATGGTGTGTCATTTCATTAATCAAATGGATGTGTCTCTTTCTTTACTGCCTCACTTGGAAAGGTATATGTAGTGAGAAAAAGTGAGAGTTAGAAGTGTGGGAAAAAGATATCAAGAAGGAATATAAAAGATATATATAAAGAATTACAACAGAAATAGAAAATCATCCATTAGCAGATCAGCAAGAGAAGATATCTAAGGCAGAGATAAATCTACAAGAAATGTATCGACAGGGTTATATATGTACAATAATTGATATTATCAGATAATTATTTATTGCAGCCATTCTATTATGCTATAACTCTATCATCCTCTCATTCTACTAATTTATCATTCCATCATTCTATTATTCGATTATTATATCATTCTTTCATTATATTCTTCTATCGTTATATCATTCTATTCTATCATACTATCATTCTATTATTCCATCATTCTATTATTATATCATTCTTTCATTGTTTCCTTCTACTCTTCTATCATTAGATATAATTCTATCATTCTATCATTTGATTATTATATCCTTCTATTATTCCATCATTCTATCATTCTATAAATCTATTATTGAATCAATCAAATCAGTGAATATCTAAGATATCAATTAACAATCAAAGGAAGCTATCTTCATTGGAAGGCAGTCATATATGAATCAAGCAAAAAGAAATATCGAGTATATATATTGGTGATGCAACAAGTGTTAACAGAAAAGAAGGATATACTACAATCCTTGATCCAAACTTGAAATCCATGAAGAGGTACATGGTATCAACCATCTAAAAAATTCCTAAGCAATCCAATTGAATTCAAGGAGATGCTTTGCAGGTAGGAAGAATGGCCCTTCTGAGTTCACAAGATGGTGAAGTACTGATAGGCCCCTTCATCAAGTGTGCACCACTCCTCGAGTTAGTTAGATCATGGGATGGGAGGCATATGAGTGCTCCCGAGCTTGTTGAATAATGGTCTTCATGCATCTTATCAAGCACGCCACCCCAAGATGAGACACTCATGGGCTGGGAGGTGACTAAGTGCTCCAAGGCTTGATCAAGGAGGATGACCAGCCTCTAAGGTGGACTAGTAGCTGCAAGTATTCCTAAAGAATTCATTATGGGATTAGCTTGAGGAATTGTGTTATGATGGATTGAACGAAATAATGATTATGCTATGATGATTTGATCTCATGATTAATTATGCTAGGATAGATGAATTTAATATGAATAATGCTATGAACTGAATATTATCTTAATTTATTGATCTTTAATATTTCTAATTTCCTTTTCTAGTAGTTATTATTGTATGCAGGTAAAGAAATCAGAAATTTCCTAAAAAGGGACATAACAAATGATCTTTTTCTTACAACTTCCTTAGCTACTACACATATTCTACGTCAAGATATTGAACAAGTTTAGATTGATCTTTGACATCATGAAACCATCATGAGCAAATTGGTACATCAAGAAGGTAGTATAGATTATTAATAAGTCTCCAAAAGAATAATTACACTAATTATGTTAGCCAAAATCCCCATGTTTTAGATGACCTAATGACTAAAATTTGATTACTATTACAAAGAATCAACCACTCAAGACATGCAAGATTTACAGTCCTCTATCAAAGATTATTTGAATAAACAACTTAACAAATTCCAATGATTAATAGAAAGAGATTAAACAATTATATACTCCCACGCCAAACAGTAGTAAATTGGATCCTAGAATTAGTAACATCACATTACTGCATCAAAGGTCAACCGCTTTAAAAAGCAATACCCTAATAGAAAGTAACTTCTACTTGAAGAATAAGATTCATACACAGACTATATAATAACTCATAATTATTTCCCTTAACCCAGAAATTATTTTGAATATAATTATTCATACACAGACTTTTTTTTAAATGGTCATTAGAGCGCAGGAGTGCATGGGAGCACTCAAGAGCAGGCAGGATGGTGCGATGGCGCGATGGGAGGCAATCAGTGAATGCAACAAGAAGAAGTGCAAATCATGGAAGGAGAATGATGAATCAAAGGTGTGGGGGAGAGTCAAACTTTGGAAGTCTACAGTACTAGAAGTTATTTCCCCTTTTGCTTCAGGAGCCAACAGGATCCTACTGGGGGTTAGGGTTCGAGTGGCCTCAGCAGTAGAGGAGAATTGTTCAAGGCAAATCATATCAAGGACGCAGCACAAAGACAATGGTGAGGATGGAAGGCTTAGGTATTTAGACTTCTCCGAGAAGGGGGGCTCAGAACTAGTTTCAATAACTATAGAATGCCAAAGTCCAAATCACTGATTATGCCAGAAAAAACCATCGATCCTTCCTTGGAGTGGCTTAAGAGCAGAGGTTTCTTTGTTAAATGGCTTGATAGGAATGTGGTTAAAGCTAAAATCTCATAATGGTGGAAGAAAAACTAGGGGAAAGAGCTACATGTGAGGGCCCTCCCAAATAATTTTTTCATTATTGAATGCTGCTCTACAGAAAGAAAAAGGGAGATTTTGCAGAGCGGACCACATTTGATGGAGGATTTAGGATTTTTTTATTATGGACTGGGTTCCCAATTTTGAGCATGGAGACAGAAGATGGGAAGGACACTAGTTTGGATAAGATTACACAATCTCCCTACAAAATACCGGTGTGAAGAATCTTTGAGAAGAATCAGAGAGGAGTTGGATTCTTTTGTAAAGACCGATTTAGAGACAATGTCAGGATTCAATAGATCATTCGCAAGAATTTGTGTTTTAATAGACATGGAAGTTAGTTGTTGGGAGAAGTTAGAGATCATCTCGAAACCAAGAAGGTGGAATAGAAGGTGGTAATGGAAACCTCTTCATCTTGGAAGGAAGGTAAGTGGACAGAGAAGGTTTTTGATCTAAAATGAGGTGAACCCCTTCAAAATTGTAGCCCCGATAGTAATTTAAGGGATATTACCCCCTCTAAAGAAGGGTCTCCAAGGATGCTTTTATTTGCTCCTGTAATTGAACCAGGGTTCTTAGTTGGCCAACAGACTGAGTAGGTTGTTTACAGTCCCAGAGGTGTCCAAGATTTTGAAACAATAGGTGAAAGAGGGAACATCACATCTGAGTTTATAGTTAATCCCTCAGAAAATGAAGTTCTTGATGGGGGCAACATTTTGGTTCCTTTATCTTTTGACCCCTTAGGGAAATTGGCGTATGCTGATAACAAGAAGAGCGAGGATAATGTAGGAAAGGAAAATGATACAACAATTGCACCCATTTTGGAAGATCAAGTTAAAGGACGACTGGAGGATAGGGCCTACACACAGGCAGCTATAGGTCTAGCAATTGTCTGTAATCAGACTATAGGGATCAAAGGAGAGTCCAAGGATTTGATTGAGAACTTGTTTGGAATTAATAACCTCAAACATTTATACTTTGGGGAGGAAGAAATAACTTCAAAGCCTGAAGGTGAGGAGGCAGGCAAAACAAGGTTAGAGGAGCAAGAGGATGAAGCGGATTTGACCACTTTTACTCCTTAGGAAAAGGAAGGGGCAACTAGCAATTTAAAGAAGAAAGTAGAAAAATTAGGAATAAGACAAAAGAAGTCATCTAAATCATCTCCAGACTATGGGGAAAAAAAGAAGATAGGGAGGAAAATTCATCAAGAAAAAAGAAGTATAGATAGGGATGCCAAGGGGCAGATGAAGATTACAAGATTGTTGAGATCAGGGAAGGTTACTCCCCTTCCCAAGGAGCTGTGAGGCTCATTTCATGGAATGTCAGGGGCCTTAACACCCCTAACAAATAGCGGCTGGTCAAACAACTTTTGGATCAGATGGAAACAGACATCTTCATCATGCAAGAGGCCAAATTGACCAACGTTGAAGGTGAACTCTTCTCAAAGTGAATGAAAAGGTGGCAAGGTGAATGGATGCACTCGGAAGGAGCTTTAGGGGCCCTTGCTACTTTGTGGAAACCTAAAACAGTGTTTGTGGAGAAGACTACAAAAAGGAGATACGGCAGTGCTACAAGGTCAGAAGTATTTCTTCTAATCTTCATTTCATTTTGACTAATGTCTATGGACGGATAGCCTACATAAGCAAAATAGAAACTTGGGTAGAACTTGTGCATATTTTAACCGCTATACCACTAGATTTCCATATTCTTGGAGGAGAATTTAATGTGATTCTCTATGAGAATGATAAGGGGGGTGGACTTATCTAGAAACTACAGTCTCAAGCTGATTTTGAAGCATGGGTGGAAAGAAATCATTTGATGGATATTGGTTTCAAGAATAGAACATATACATGGACAAACAAGTGAAATGGCTTAAGTAGTATAGCAAATAAATTGGATAGGTTCTTTTGGAAGGGAAATTTAGGAGTATTCACTTTTGGGATGGAGAGTGAAATTCTTCCTTGGTGGGGATCAGATAATTATCCAATCCAATTAAATATTAAAGAAAGTGAGTTTGTTCAAGAAGAAGTGTAGATTCCGATTAACCTATGCTAGCACAAATTCTACTTACCTAAAGCAGGCATTTTCACTTGGGTTGCTTTACAAAAAAAGATTCTGACAGTAGAGAAATTCAAGAGAATGGTCTACCAAGGACCATCAAGGTGTGAACTATGTTGTAATGTTGAAGAGACAGTGGATCATCTTTTATTGCAATGCTCCTTTGCTCAAGAATGTTAGAGATGGCTCTATGCAAAATTAGGTTGGGTCTCTGCTCTTCCAAATGACATTCTCAGTTTGTTCAAATCTTGTCCAATCATTAATAAAACAATAGCTTACTCATGTCTTTGGATTTTAAGCCATCCATTTTAATATCGGATATTTGGAAGGAGTGAAATAGAAGAATATTTCAAAACAAACAGATGTTTTTGGCTTCTTTCCTCAACAAAGTGGAAGCTTCGGTGGTAGAAGTAGCTAATAGTTGGATTGGGGAATAGAATCCTAGGGGGGTCTCCTTCTTAAGTTGGGATGCAATTATGAAGAAGCTTTGGCCTAGGTTAAAGAATCAACTAGTAAGGGATCCTGGAGGTGTTGCTTCATGGACTTTGAGAGATTTAGCTGTCTGACAGAAATTTGACATGGGGTGGCATAAGGTTAATTTTGATGGGGCCTCAAGAAGCAACCCAGGAGTTTCAAGTGTAGGTTGCATATTCAAATATTGGGAAGGAAATCTTCTTTGTCGCATGGAAGAACCCCTCCCGAAAGGATCCAACAATGAAGCTGAGTTGACGGCTCTTACCTTGGGACTGAAGAAATGCAAAGCATTGCAACTTAGGAAAGTGGTAGCAAAAGGAGACTCTTCCATTGTCATAAATGCCTTGAGGAAAGGGAAAACCCCCAACTGGAAGTTGTAGGCCCTTGTGGAAGAAACAATAGTTCTTTCTCAATTTTTTGAATCCTTCTCATTAGGACATATTTTTAGGGAAGCAAATGGAGAAGCAGATATTCTGGCAAACAAAGTATTAGATGGTAAGATTTATGTTCTTCATTTAATGATGAGCTCAGTTCCAGAAGATCTGGTTTGGTCTGACAGGGAGAGTGTTATTGTATCACATCATGGATTGGATATTTTCCTAAACTGGGGGCTCTTTTAATGTTGAGCTGATCTCTAAGTTAGCATTAGTTTTTTAATGTTGAAGTTTTTAGGCTTTGGAGACTACAGCGGTACTTTCTTGGATGGAAGTTGGTCTTTTTAGTCTTTGGAGGGAGCACAGTGCAGAAACTAGGTCATTCAAGGTGCTGTTCTTCTTATGCCATGGTTTCTTCTACCGTTTGCTGCTTGATTTCTTTGGTGGGATGCATTTGTAGCTTTGTGTTACAGTAAGGGTTCAATGTAGTCTTGGTTGGCAAGCTTTAATCGGGGATTCTCATTGATAAGGGTGTAGGTAGTTTGAGGCTCTAGAATTTCATTGGAATCTTTAAGGTGAAACCTTAGTCTTAATGTTTAAGGAAGCTCTGGCTTTCTTATGTACATTGGCATTGAATTGTTAAATTAGTAGTATGTGGGGATATGGAAGAGTTTTTGTGAATGGTTAAGTTCGGCCTTTACACAGGTGCAAGGGTTTTCGGGTCCTCTTTTTTGCCAAGTGATGGCACTTGGATACCAACTCTTTGTAATCTTGATATCTATTCAATATAACTCTCTCTACTTACGTATCAAAAAAAAAAAGATTCATACACAGACTATATAATAACTCATAATTATTTTCCTTAACTTAAAATTACTCTAAATATCTAATATTCTCCACTAGATATTAAATGAATAAAGTAATACCTAGACAACATTATTCAACACCAAGTCATTTAATAACATAAAAAATTAAATATAATAATTATAATATTTAAACTAGTGAATAAGAATTAAAGGTTATAGACCTATTAAAACACCAATGTGCTTAATGTTATTAGACCGTGTACCCTTATTCTTAATGGAATGCAAGGGGAACCCTCGTGAATCTAAATCAAAAGTCTACACTATGTTTTCAATATCTGAGAAAACCCTATGGAGTAGGGTTGAAATTAGATTAAGAATTCCAATGTAATCCAAATAACTATACACACGAGATTGACATGGTGGAAATTTTCTAATAACAAGGTGAGGTTTAATTGAGCTCAACTCGATGAGGTCATTCAGTCAATATGATCTCATGGAATGCCATGAATGCCGGATATGCACCCAAAAAAAAGGGTTTTTGTTGAAAAGTCTTTAGATACTTTTGAGAAAAAAAATTCAGTTGGCTGGTAAAAAGCAATACTTCGCAACCTTTGCCAGTATCCTTTTCTGCCTGTGCGCAGGTGGACGTTTGGATGAGGTATGGACATCCATTAAAAAAAGAAAGGACAGTTTTTGCTGGATATTACAGTTGGAAAAGCTCTGGTCGCCATGCATGTAACTATACCACGTGGAAGCATAGACAATAACTGGTTAACAGATTGAGATGTCATCTCATGGAATGCAATGATTGTAGGATATGCACACAATGGATTTGTTGAAAAAACTCTAGAAACTTTTAAGTAATTGAAACGACAGTCACACTATTTTGCCATAAGCAACAAATAGGTCTCCAACCCTAAAACCATGTAAGTAATTGATATGTCTTGTCTCCCTGTAAGACTTTGAGAACTACAGACGCTACAACTGTTCTACAATATTGAACCAGTTTGCTGAATAAGGAAAATAGCACCAACCAGAAATTACCAAGAATATGCGCATACCTTCATACTACCAGTGGGTGTCTCCATGCTCCTGCCCGCATCCTCCTTTTGGCGAAGCTTGCATTTTCATTTACCGGCTCCAAGGTAGGAGGGGTTATCAAACGGTCTACACACCAAACCAGATGATCCCCATTCTCCTGTTACCCCTAGGTTTTCAAAACCAAAGGCTAAATCCTATTGTATCTCAGGTCTAAGGTCCCCTTGTCAATATCTCTACTCTATTTCATTCAAGCAAAAAGCAAGAGTTCAAATTGGAAAGAAATCTATAAGATAAGAATGACAGATTATAAACAAGATAAGGATAATTGATTAATAAGGTATATATATAATTTAAATTTTGGTTAGTTTATATTTAATTTGTTAATTACATGGAGAGACTCCACTCATAGTGAAGTGGGATGATAGCACTCATTTTTTTTTTTGAGTAAATTTATAAAAAAAAAGTAAAATACCAAAAAAAAAAAAATGGAACTGTTGGAAGGAGAAAAAGATGGAGAAAAAAAAGAAGAAAAATGAAATTGGAAAAATTAAAAAATAAAAACTAAAAAATTACAAACTAAAAAAAATCAAATAAACTATAGAAAAAAGATATCCTCCAATATTTTAGATATATTTTTGTAAATATAAATATATTAGTAGATATATATACATAAAAAAAAAAATATTTTATTATGTTCAATATGCAATTTTTTTATGATTACCATAGGATATTAATTTAAAATAAAATTGTCAAATAAATTTTTGAATATACATTCCATACTAAAAAATAAAAAAATATTTTAGAATGAAAAATGTTTCTAAACTAATTTAATATTTTATAACTAATTTATTCTTTTTCTAAAACAAATGGTTATCTAGACATGGCATTAAATTATTATGTTCCAAATAAATCCATCTAGGAGAAATGGAGAAAGAAACAAATTTATTTAATCTGCTTAAATTTGATGGCCGTATGGCCGTATTTAGTGATTTTAGCCGTAAAATACAATTAAAATTTTAGGAAGACTATCACTTGAAAGGCCAGATTTCAAGTAAACTGTCAAATTTTCTATGTAATTCTCTCTCTCTCTCTCTCTCTCTCTCTCTCTCTCTCTCTCTCTCTCTCTCTCTATATATATATATATATATATATTCCTAAAATGGATAGGCTTTAATATCTGAAAGGCAACTTAAAATAGATAACCGTCACAAAAAAATTGCTTGACAGGCTAGGTCAACCGTCAAATTTAAGCCCTGCCTACAACTAGAAAATATTAACGAAACAATAAATAAATAATTTAGACAAAGATAATTAAGATGACTAATAGGGTTATGACATCAAAACTTAAATTCATTGTATCAATCTTCATCTTTGAGCAGTCATTCTGCTGGTGGATATGGGTCTTCTTATGGTGGAGGATATGGTTATTGACGAGCAAATGTATATTTAACTATTTCCTTCTCTATCATCACATTAGTTTTTGAAATTCTTGATGGAATGAAACAATGTAATCACAATTGCGACATTTATTCTGCAATGGATCTAATTTGGTATCTAATGATACCTAGAATTGGTCACCACGAGGATCATTAGTGTTCACGCGTCATTGTCTCATGAAGATACACAAGCATGTGAGAGGAATTTTAACTCGTCTTTACCTTATGATGTCACAGATTGGTTTGGAGCCCTGAATATATTTTAAATTGTAAGACTAATTTTTTAAAAGGTCTTAGGAATCCTTAAATGTATTATAAGTGAACTATCTGAGGGGACTCTTCCCCCGAATTGATATAAAACCGATGTAAATTGAGAAGAATAAAAATGGAAAGAGAACACATGGCGAGCCGGATGAAATTTGATTGTCTGCATTTGTAACCAAGACTCGGACGAAGAAGAAATGGGTGAGGATGAACCAGAATAGGATCAGGAAGAGGATCCTATGGAGGAGGAATTCGTGGATGACCAAATTAAACGATTGTTCAATGCTGATATGGATTGTGTGGCGGATGCGATTAAGAAGGTAGTTGTTGCCTAGCTCCTAATCCACGATCATATCCATGACATAACACTTTATGAAGATTTCCTCATGCCGGTGGTTCTGATCTTTGGAAGAAAGCAAAGCAGGAATTTAATGGCACATGCCTTCGTGAAGAAGGAGATGAGAGACAGGGCCTATGAGGCTATCTCTGCTTTCGATAAGAGGCCCAATTCGGGTTTGATTGGAGGCATATTTGAAGTAGCTGCTGTGAAGAAAAACAAGGTCTATGTAGAAGCATTACGACTGTTCCAGGATGGTATTCACAGGAATAATATGGAGGTTTTTTAATTTATTTCTCCCCCAATATGGGGACCTGCTATCACCTCCACGAATTGAGGCCTCCACTTTCTTTGGCATTTAAATATGCTACGTGATTAAAATTGTATCTTGCACGCTCAGATGAGCCATGCCCTATGTATCTTTTTTTCTACTTAATATAATGCAATGGGCGTTACTTCTTGGTAGCACTTATCAAAAAAATATGGAAAGAGAATAAGATTACATAGAATAGGAGTACATAGGTAGATTAGAATTAGAAATAGAAATAGAGCATAAAGGTGTAATGTTGATTTTAAAGATGCAAATATAATTAAATTTTGAAATATAAATAGAGCATAGAGGTGTGATATTGATTTTAGAGATGTAAATAAAATCAAATTTTGATTTTTTATTTCTTTTTATCAATTTTTGATGTATAAAGAATTGGGATTATTTATGTTTCTAATTAAAAAATATAAAGATGGATGATGGAATGAATTGATATTAATTTGAAAATTCATTTAAAAAAAATATGCTTGAATTGAAGCCTATGGTATGCGCATGATGATGAACTTGAACCCTGTGTCTAAGAATTTGGCAATTCGAGAATCCTTTTGAAGATTGTATTTCACAATCGAGGATTGTATGAGGATGAGTCCAGCTCATGGTTAAAGTTGGAATTGTCTCTTTTTCGAATTGAACATTGGGAGCTTGGGAAAACTTAGGTTGGTTCTTTCATTTTCTCCCTAACTTTCCTTTTGCAATTTTTTATAAACTGAATTAGTTTTAGGAGAAGATTTCAAATAGTTTTAAATTAAGTAAAATAAGATTTTGCATATGAAATGTTGTCCCAAATGAGCAAATTTAAATTGTTAAATCACGGGATTTCATCCTTAAGATTGCATTTTCACAAATAATGAGCTAAATACCATAGAAAAATCATATTTAAATCTACAAATAAACTTGTAAAACAAGGGGGTAGAATGGACGGTCAAGCCATTGGAAAACATGGATGATGCTCATGAGTTTGATTCCCCCATATTTACTTGCCACATGGGTGGAGGGCAACTCATGCAGATGGAGGTTATAGTGGTGTGTGTTAGGACCTCGTGTTGTGGGTCCCACCATGTGTTAATTCCTTAATAACAAAAAAAACTTACTCAAGCCAAGTCCCTTTTCAAGAGAGGTAGGGCACGCTCCAAGTGGACTCATTGTTCCTAAATTGATCATATCATTTCAACCATCAACATTAAGTCTCAGACTCAATATGACTTATTGAACTCATCCCCTTGCTCAAGATAGATTCGTAAGGTCTTTGAGGTTCATAATTATATGAAGCTTGATTTAATCATGACATAAGACTTCAGTTTAATACATGACTTCAAAATTTAATCAAGATATACATGACTTCATTTTCAGCTTTGGAGACTACAGCGGTGCTTTCTTGGATGGAAGTTGGTATTTTCAGTCTTTGGAGGGAGCACGGTGCAGAAACTAGGTCATTCAAGGTGGTGTTCTTCTTATGCCATGGTTTCTTCTACCATTTGCTGCTTGATTTCTTTGGTGGGATGCATTTGTAGCTTTGTATTGCAGTAAGGGTTCAATGTAGTCTTGGCTGGCAAGCTTAATCGGGGATTCTCATTGATAAGGGTGTAGGTAGTTTAAGGCTCTAGAATTTCATTGGAATCTTTAAGATGAAACCTTAGTCTTAATGTTTAAGGAAGCTATAGCTTTCTTATGTACATTAGCGTTGAGTGTTAAATTAGCAGTATGTGGGGATAGGGAAGAGTTTTTGTGAATGGTTAAGTTCGGCCTTTACACAGGTGCAAGGCTTTTTAGGTATCTTGATATCTATTCAATATAACTCTCTCTACTTACGTATCAAAAAAAAAAAGATTCATACACAGACTATATAATAACTCATAATTATTTTCCTTAACTCAAAATTAATCTGATATCTAATATTCTCCACTAGATATTAAATGAATAAAGTAATACCTAGACAACATTATTCAGCACCAAGTCATTTAATAACATAAAGAATTAAATATAATAATTATAATATTTAAACTAGTGAATAAGAATTAAAGGTTATAGATCTATTAAAACACCAATGTGCTTAATGTTATTAGAACGTGTACCCTTATTCTTAATGGAATGCAAGGGGAACCCTCATGAATCTAAATCAGAAGTCTACACTATGTTTTCAATATCTGAGAAAACCCTATGGAGTAGGGTTGAAATTAGATTAAGAATTCCAATGTAATCCAAATAACTATACACACAAGATTGACATGGTGGAAATTTTCTAATAACAAGGTGAGGTTTAATTGAGCTCAACTCGATGAGGTCATTCGGTCAATATGATCTCATAGAATGTCATGAATGCCGGATATGCACCCAAAAAAAAGGTTTTTGTTGAAAAGTCCTTAGATACTTTTGAGAAAAAAATTGCAGTTGCCTGTGCGTAGGTGGACGTTTGGATGAGGTATGGACATCCATTAAAAAAAGAAAGTTTTTGCTGGATATTACAGTTGAAAAGCTCTGGTCGCCATGCATGTAACTATACCACGTTGAAGCATAGACAATAACTGGTTAACAGAATGAGATGTCATCTCAGGGAATGCAATGATTGTAGGATATGCACACAATGGATTTGTTGAAAATGACTTTAGAGACTTTTAAGTAATTGAAACGACAGTCACACTATTTTGCCATAAGCAACAAATAGGTCTCCAACCCTAAAACCATTTAAGTAATTCATATGTCTTGTCTCCCTGTAAGACTTTGAGAACTACAGACGCTACAACTGTTCTACAATATTGAACCAGTTTGCTGAATAAGGAAAATAGCACCAACCATAGATTACCAAGAATGTGCGCATACCTTCATACTACCAGTGGGTGTCTCCATGCTCCTGCCCGCATCCTTCTTTTGGCGAAGCTTTCATTTTCATTTACCGGCTCCAAGGTAGGAGGGGTTATCAAAAGGTCTACATACCAAACCAGATGATCCCCATTCTCCTAGGTTTTCAAAACCAAAGGCTAAATCCTATTGTATCTCAGGTCTAAGGTCCCCTTGTCAATATCTCTACTCTATTTCATTCAAGCAAAAAGCAAGAGTTCAAATTGGAAAGAAATCTATAAGATAAGAATGACAGATTATAATTTTTAAATAAGGAATATATATACAGTAAGGCTGAAAGATTCAGATTCCTGAAACAATTTAGATTTTGTAAACAAAAATAAAAAATAAAAAATTCTTGTGGAATTTTTTTTTGGTTCCACAGTTTTTTTTTGTGATTTTCTTATTTTCAATTTGTTTTTTGATTTTTAGTTTTTTATTTTTTTCAATTTCTTTTTTAGTTTTTAGTTTTTATTTTTTCCAATTTCTTTTCTGATTTTTATTTTTTATTTTTTTCAATTTCTGAAAAGAGATATCACTCTGCAGTTAAATATAAATATACTAGTTTAAATTTTGGTTAGTTTTTATTTAATTTGTTCATATATATATATATATATATATATAACATTTTATTATGTCCAATATGCAATTTTTTTATGATCACCATAGGATATTAATTTAAAATAAAATTGTCAACTAAATTTTCCAATATACATTCCAGAAAAATAAAAAAATATTTTAGAATGAAAAATGTTTCTAAACTAATTTAATATTTTATAATTAATTTATTCTTTTTCTAAAACAAATGGTTATCTACACGTCATTAAATTATTATTTATTATGTTCCAAATAAATGGTGGATATGGGTCGTCTTCTTATGGTGGAGGATATGGTTATTGACCGGCAAATGTATATTTAACTATTTCCTTCTCTATCATCACATTAGTTTTTGAAATTCTTGATGGAATGAAACAATGTAATCACAATTGCGACATTTATTCTGCAATGGATCTAATTTGGTATCTAATGATACCTAGAATTGGTCACCATGAGGATCATTAGTGTTCACGCGTCATTGTCTCATGAAGATACACAAGCATGTGAGAGGAATTTTAACTCGTCTTTACCTTATGATGTCACAGATTGGTTTGGAGCCCTGAATATATTTTAAATTGTAAAACTAATTTTTTAAAAGGTCTTAGGATTCCTTAAATGTATTATAAGTGAACTATCTGAGGGGACTCTTCCCCCGAATTGATATAAAACCGATGTAAATTGAGAAGAATAAAAATGGAAAGAAAACACATGGCGAGCTGGATGAAATTTGATTGTGTCTGCATTTGTAACCAAGACTCGGACGAAGAAGATATGGGTGAGGATGAACCAGAATAGGATCAGGAAGAGGATCCTATGGAGGAGGAATTCGTGGATGACCAGATTAAAAGATTGTTCAATTCTGATATGGGTTGTGTGGCGGATGCGATTAAGAAGGTAGTTGTTGCCTAGCTCCTCATCCACGATCATATCCATGACATAACACTTTATGAAGATTTCCTCATGCCGGTGGTTCTGATCTTTGGAAGAAAGCAAAGCAGGAATTTAATGGCACATGCCTTTGTGAAGAAGGAGATGAGAGACAGAAGCATTACGACTGTTCCAGGATGGTATTCACAGGAATAATATGGAGGTTTTTTAATTTCTTTCTCCCCCAATATGGGGACCTGCTATCACCTCCACGAATTGAGGCCTCCACTTTCTTTGGCATTTAAATATGCTAAGTGATTGAAATTGTATCTTGCACTCTCAATGAGCCATGCCCTATGTATCTTTTTTTCTACTTAATATAATGCGATGGGTGTTACTTCTTGGTAGCACTTATCAAAAAAAAATATTGAAAGAGAATAAGAATACATAGAATAGGAGTACATAGGTAGATTAGAATTAGAAATAGAAATAGAGCATAAAGGTGTAATGTTGATTTTAAGGATGCAAATAAAATTAAATTTTGAAATATAAATAGGGCATAGAGGTGTAATGTTGATTTTAGAGATGTAAATAAAATCAAATTTTGATTTTTTATTTCTTTTTATCAATTTTTGATGTATAAAGAATTGGGATTATTTATGTTTCTAATTAAAAAATATAAAGATGGATAATCGAATGAATTGATATTAATATGAAAATTCATTTAAAAAAAAAATGCTTGAATTGAAGCTTATGGTATGCGCATGATGATGAACTTGAACCCTATGTCTAAGAATTTGGCAATTCGAGAATCCTTTTGAAGATTGTATTTCACAATCGAGGATTGCATAAGGATGAGTCCAGCTCATGGTTAAAGTTGGAATTGTGTCTTTTTTGAATTGAACATTGGGAGCTTGGGAAAACTTAGGTTGGTTCTTTCATTTTCCCCCTAACTTTCCTTTTGCAATTTTTTATAAACTGAATTAGTTTTAGAGAAGATTTCAAATAGTTTTAAATTAAGTAAAATAAGATTTTGCATATGAAATGTTGTCCCAAATGAGCAAATTTAAATTGTTAAATCACGTGATTTCATCCTTAAGATTGCATTTTCACAAATAATGAGCTAAATACCATAGAAAAATCATATTTAAATCTACAAATAAACTTGTAAAACAAAGGGGTAGAATGGATGGTCAAGCCATTGGAAAACATGGATGATGCTCATGAGTTTGATTCCCCCATATTTACTTGCCACATGGGTGGAGGGCAACTCATGCAAATGGAGGTTATAGTGGTGTGTGTTAGGACTTCGTGTCGTGGGTCCCACCATGTGTTAATTCCTTAATAACAAAAAAAACTTACTCAAGCCAAGTCCCTTTTCAAGAGAGGTAGGGAACGCTCCAACTGGGCTCATTGTTCCTAAGTTGATCATGTCATTTCAACCATCAACATTAAGTCTCAGACTCAATATGACTTATTGAACTCATCCCCCTTGCTCGAGATAAATTCATAAGGTCTTCGAGGTTCATAATTATATGAAGCTTGATTTAATCATGACATAAGACTTTAGTTTAATACCTGACTTCAAAATTTAATCAAGATATATAATAGATTATCATGATTAATTACAAGGATGAAATTTTTAATGGGGACCACTAAAAAATAAATCTCAAATTCATTATCAACAATAGGCTACAAAGAGAGCAAAGACAAACAAGAGATAATGAATTTTGCATTTTAGTTGGCATAGCCAACATGTCCCACACTTTTTTAGCTCCTTCATGTTGAATGCACAAGACAATTGAGAGGGGGGTGAATAAGTTGTAGCTTAAAATTTCAAAACCCTCATACACATTCAAATCCACAAGAATCCAATTAACCTTTAAACAGTTATGATGATTAAGCATGAAAAGCAAATAACAGAAATTGAACCACAGCAACATACACCAAAGAACACTAGATTTTACGTGGAAAACCCAAGAAGGGAAAAACCACAGTGAGGATTAGCTCACAATATAAAGTAGTAACAACACCAAATTACAAGAAGGCTCACTACCCAAAGGGCTCACTGCCTAGAAGAAAGGCTCACTACTAAAGCGATCACTACCTAGAAAGAAAGAGATAGAAGAGATGGCTCACTGCCAGAGTTTGAACTATTATAATTGCATCTAACATATGCATGGAGTACAGTTCCAATGAAGCTCAATATTCACCACAACATCAACATCATCTCCGCAGTATCAATGAAGAATAGTAGACACCTTCTGCTCACTGCATCCAGTAGTCTAACACATGAAAGATTGTACTACACCACACATTCAACTACTCCATTATTCACATCACATACTTCACGTGCACACTTTATCATGATCCCTTGACACTTATTTATACTACAACCTTGAGTGCATTCTCCAAGGTCAGAAATTCACCTCAACCTAGAAGATTCAAATTAGGTCTGGACCTAAACATTCATGTGGTGGAAAGGAATGAAGGCATACCACAACACACCTTAGCTTGGACCTAAATTTATCCAAGCACACCACCCCATGCTACTACAATCATTGAATCAGCTCTGTAATCAGTGTAAACACCCAAGGTCAGCTAAACCTGTGTTAACACATTAAACTTTTAACTACACGCTTCCTCAAACCCAAAGATGACTTGTGGATCACATGTAAGGCTTCAACACAATCTAGAGTATTTCACAATCATCCTAAGACAACCTGAATTCTAGTAAATTCTTCTGCAACAACTCTGACCAGCCATATAGACTTATCCTGTTTACCCAGTATACTTAACCATCTCTATCATACATTGCAACTTTAGAAATCAACTTCCAAAGCACTAAACCATGAACAACTTCAACACAAGAGAGATATGAACCAGAGAGATATGAACCTTATAAGAACACTTCCAAAACCACAAGGCCAAAAACAAATTTGCAGAGAAATGCGAAGCAAAATAGTTTCTCCCAAACACCTCTACAAGACTCAGAAACACAGTTTACTCATTGGTGAACACAACTTCTTCTTCATAATGAACCAAAGCACCAAATTTGGAATCTAACATCTATGAACATCTTTGAATAACATATCCAAACTACAAAGAAAGATAGATTCAATATAGAGAAAATGTGGAGCAAGACCATAACACTACTCTGTAAGCCAGAATGTCACTTCACCTCACTGTTTCCTTTATTAATCAAATTTTCTCAAAAGCATGTGGAAACCAACCAACAGAAATGTATTCTCAACATCTTTAACATCTCTACAAAGTAAACAAATCATCATTAGCAAGGCATCTTAACCAAATAACTCATACTACAATCACTTCATCTCTGCTCAACCAGTTGACACAGTTGACATCAATGACAACACAAGCTTGTTGACATCAATGACAACACTGATAGCACATACTTGCAACACTTCCTTTCCATTAATATATTTTTCCTTGTATCCCATTTCCCATTATGGTTATATCCCTTCTTACACTAATCTCTCATTGGCTACCTCATCCCTTCTATTGATGCCCAATCTTGTATTAGCCTTTTTCTATATTTTTGGTATTGCCCTATACCCCTCTAATGATAAATAAATATAATAAATTCTATCCAATGGGCCCCATTTAATTCCTTTACCAAGTTCTAGATCATGCTCCTATATCTTTTTTCCTACCCTTGTGATAATTCTTCAATATGACTAAGCTTCATATTTGTAGTCATGGTTGTTTGTGCAATGATCATTTGATATTTTGAGTTCTAGAAGAATGAATACATTGATATATGTATGAAGTTGAGATATGATCACGTGATGTCATATGTTGTGGGTTGAACATTGAGCACCGATCATTGATGTTTATAAGTGCTAAGGGGTTGATGTAGTAGTGAACTTTATGTACATGGTGGAGCTCAATGTTTATGATGGTGGAGCTTTTGTGATATGGGTGTCCCAAGGATCATTTCATTTTTTCAATTGAATTACCCATAGAGTTATCATGGTTGTCTAAGCTCTTGCAATTCTTTAGACTCTAAGGATCATTGGATGACATGCATGATCAATAGCTCTTGAATATCCTCAACTATGATATTGTTTTCTCAAAGTAAATGCTCTATGATTGGTTATTCTATGGCCATGTCATCATGTGGTGGGTCCCTTCTCTTTGTTTGTTTGTGTGTGCATGAATTGCATCATTGAAAGGATCCCTTGTACTCAAAATTCATAAATACTTATTTATTTACAAAATAATTTTAATATATATATATATATATATATATATATATATATATATATATATATCACATTTACTCAAGTGTACCTTACTTATATCCAAAGTTTGAAGAAAATATATTATTTTTGGTCATACTTAGTGTAAGGCCCATAGGCATTGTACCTTTGTTCTTTGCAACATAGTTTTGGATTGGCTTATGTATTTGATGTTTTGTACTATTTTGGTGATAACATTCTATACTGATATGACTATATGACTATTTTGGTGATCACATTTTATTTTTTATATTAGAGATCATTTACCATTAAATAACCAAAAAGGAGTAGGTACAATATAAGGTGCACATCACCAAGTCTATCAGTCAAAATCCAACCAGGACCTACTTTTCAAAACCATTAGTCTTCATACTACTTAACAAAGTATTAAACCATTAATAATATCAAAATGTTGGTACAAACTACAGATAGTAACAGTGATCAATCTAATACATCAAAAAACATCTGATAGTACAACCAGTCCAACATTTAATCCAAACATGTAGACACCACCTATTCCCAACAGCACCTCTGGTTGTTATCATTCTCATAGAATTCTATCTCAAATGTCCCAATTGATTGGGTCAACTTCATCTTTCAGAGCTAAGTCTTTCACTATGGATTCATATATATTAGCTCTTTTAGAATTCTTCTTCTCCCTCTCATTCACTACAACTTTTAGTTTGTTCACCTTATTCTTGTCCATATAATATTTCAACACCTGAAGCTCATCTTTATCAATGTTATTTCTATCTTGAGGCCAGAAGTGAGCACTAACCACCTCTTTCCTATACACAAGAATAAGGCCCCCCTTAAAAAAAATTCTCTTGGAGACTAACTCTATTTTGTTATTTTGATCTCTGTATCATTTACATTCATAGTTTATTATCTATTTTTTGCACTAAGTTTTATGGATTATTCATCTTTTCATCTTCTAACATGGTATCAAAACATTTCTAGTGCAAGAATAGATTTTAGTTTCCTTATTTAAGAGATTCGAGGGGGCTAATAAACTTGTGTGTAAGTATCCTAAAAACCTAGTATGATCTTCTCTTACATCTTTGGATGATCTAGAGAATTAGAAAAGTTTAATGGAAATATTTTAACCTCTAGGGTTTTGTTCTTGTATTTTCTGAAATCTAGTTATTTACAACATTCTGGTTATTTTGGTAGTGTTTTTAACTATTCCATAACATTTAGAAGGCTTGATAAAGTCGGATCTGGCTTTTGTTTCACTGAAATTAGAGCTCAAAAAATTAGTTTGTAAACAAGGGTTTGAAGAGTGGTTCCAAAAGGTAGTCAAATCAATGCACTTTCATCCCAAATAAACCTCACCATCACACTCAAGAGGCCCAAAATTATTAATAATGACTTTGAAATCATCCATTTTGGTGAAGTTGGCCTTTGAGGAAAAAATGTTTTTTTCCAAGAGGGTTGTATGACCCCCCAACATGCTTTTTCGAGGCAATATTTTTCAATTTTTTTTTTTAAATTATATCTTAAGTGCTAAGCACATATAGTACATTAAACACTAAGCACTTTCTTAAGCACTCACTTAAGTTTTGAGCATGCTTTAAGTGCCAATAGAGTTTTAAAGGGGCTCTGCCTCTATTTAAAGGGCTCTGACCCTATCGAAACCCATAGTGAGTTATATAAACTGCTAAGCAGCGATCTTTAAGCTACTAGAGGCTAAAAGAGCCATAACCTCTACCCCATCACCCCAAAACTAGCTCATCCACTGGGTTGTTGCCTCTGCGACAACCTCCTCTAGCAGCTCTACCCATAGGCCATCCAAGGGCCACTAGGGCCTATTTTGTAAGCCTTATATGGCAATGTTTTCAAACTTGCATAACTTTTGGTCATAAAGTTATTTTTTTGCAAAAAAAAAAAGAAACCGAAGGGGATTGCCTTATTATTGCATCTTGATTCTTTAGTGCCTAGTATTATGAACCACTAATTATTTTGAAGGGGATTGCACCATTATTGCATTTTGATTCTTTAGTACCTAGTATTATGAATCACTGATTATTTTAAAGGGGATTGCACCATTATTGCATCTTTATTCTTTTTAATGTAGAGCCAAAATTAGTTAATCGCCATATCTTTTATAATCATCTGTATGGGCTATCAACCTTTTTAAATTAATTTCACATCTCTAAATAGTGTAGTGTGGATCTTATTGTATAGTAGAGCTTTTTGATACAGATGTGATTCTATAGTATTTCAGTTGATATATTGATCTAATCATTCTTCAAGAATAGATCATCTCTTTGGTGTATTTTTATATTAGTTCTAACTTCATACCTTGTTTGAGCTTGCTCACGCTAGCAAGGGTTGTGAGTTAGCTTTGCATTGTCAATTTTTAAGATTTCAAGCTAAATCATTCAATCTTATTCTATGCTTACTACAATCATTACATTTTCTGAGATGAGGTCTCTCAAATATTTATTTTATTCCCATCCTATAGATTGAATCATATTATCTCTCTCTATCCATTTGTGTAGATCCTAAAAATGTTTTTCCCTTGCGCTATCATTTGAACATCCTAAATTATTTCTTTTTGTATGTATATTTATAACTATTTTGTTTTGTTGTGCCATGGTTGAGTAATAACATTTCACTATGTTTGAAGACCATCAACTAATCTATTAGTACTTATTCCTCATGCATAGGAATCTGGAAATTACCCTATCATCTTTGTCTTCCATGCCAATTTCTCCAACTTTGTAAAGATCTCCTTCAAGGTTTAATCCTCACCACACCTAAAAAGGTTTAAAATCAAATATTCAACTCTCTACTTTCTCAATAAAAAAGATCACTTTGCTACAATTTATTGCAAGCCTACACTAAAAAAAGGTCATGAAACTCAGGTTTACTCCTCCTATTTGCATTACTTGCAAGTTTTTAAATATTTTACAATAATTGCATTTTAAGCATCACCAATGATCATTGCATGACCTCTTTGTGAGGTATTCTCTCAAACCATTCTCTTGTATTTTACTTGAAGTAACTTCTAAAACCTTTTAACAAATCCATTTTATTTTATCAAATATTCCTTGAGATGAAATCTCATTAGGCACTTTGAGTAATAGAAAACATGCCTTGTTGTGTGTCCATATTTAGCAAGCATAGAGACCTGTTGTTGCATTTGGTATATACATGTGGCCATCTAGTAAGGATACCCTTGTCTTCTATATGTTGATAGGTGTTGTCTCTAGATAAGAATAGAATTAAATATAATTGTTTTCACATATTTTTATTTGAATTAGATTAGAAATGGGATAATAACATTTCTATAATGGGAATTTTACACAAAGGTTGCGATGTTATTAACATATTCTTATTGAGGCTAACATCTCCAATGATATTATATTGTGTTTTGGCTTAGAATGTCAATATCTTAGGTTGAATATATTTTCATTGGATAACTCATTTAACTATTCCATGGATTAGATAAAATTATAAGTATTGTTTTGGATAAAGGTTAGTTATTTTTAGATGATAAATGCATAAGTATTGTTTTGGATAAAGGTTAGTAATTTTTAGATGATAAATGCATAAGTATTGTTTTGGATAAAGGTTAGTTATTTTTAGATGAAAAATGCATAAGTATTGTTTTGGATAAAGATTTAGTTATTTTAAGATGGTAAATGTATAGGTATTATATTGGATAAAGGTTTAGTTAATTTAAGATAATAAATGCATAAGTATTGATAAATATATTGTTATGGAGTAAAAAGTGGACACATGCCTTTTTATCTCCTAGTTTAGCTCCTAGGTCCCCGTGTTTACACTCTACAAGCAAAAATATTCATCCTGATGAGAAATCCACCAAAACCCATGTCAAATGGGAACTAGGGCCCATTTAATGTTTAGGACCTGACCAAAAAGGCACCTTGGGACTTGTACGCCCATGCCCAAGTCTGCCTTGATTGGTTGGGGTAAAATAAGGGATGTCGACATAAAACTTTTAAATGGGTCCTCCCTTGTCGGCTCTTTCAATTAATTTACAAAAATTTAACGGGATAGAATATATAAATAAGTGTTTGAATTCATTTTGTAACAAGTTGATGATAGAAAGGTTATGATATTGAGCAAAGGAGTATTCAGGGCATTCATTGTGTTATTATTACATATTTGTGTTAGTATTGTGTTTGTTGCAAATTTGGAATCATCATCAACATCCTTATGAGTTGAAGAATCTTCATCCTCCTAAGGGCTTTACCTCCAAGGGGATGTTATCATTGTGTTTGAATCATTTCATCATCATTTGGATTATCTTTACCCTCTATCCTATAAGGACACACTCTCTCTCTAACAACAGTGTTGGGAAAGCTTGAATGCTAACCTAAGATTTGACTGAGGCAAATCCCTAAACACTACAAGCACCAAACCCCTTTTCTTCTTATGTGCAGGTTATAGGTGTGGGAATTGTAGAAGTGAAGGTATAGGGAGGTTTCTTAAGGGATAAAGATTTAAGATCTGAAAATAGAGTTCAACAATTCCACTATAGTAGACTTGGGTGCTAGCCCCAGTGTCTAACAGCTAAAACAAACCCTAGAAACATCAAGGTATCATTTACAACATTTTTCCAATTCAGAGCTTGCAAAGATCAGGAATTTCTAGACTCGGGAGCTAGCCCCAAAGTCTTTCGACATTTCAACTTCTAAGGAATAGGTTACTACATCACACTGATCATCCTAGTACTTTCAAATGCTGACTTTTCATTGTTGTTTGTCTATTATAAGTTGATTCTCACAATTCTAGGGTTTAGTGCATTGAATTGCCTAGGGTTTGATAAAGGCTTGGTTGAATCACATCTTTCCTTAGAAAATAAGAGAACAAAATTAGTAGTTGAGTCCTCTTGCATCTTGAAGTGACTTAGCTGAGTTTTGTCCTTGAATGTTATAGTGAAAGGAGGGTTTGATCTAGTGTGCTTACATACTTGCATTCAACACCCCTATTTTACCCATTAAACATTTGGTCAACCTATGTTTTAAATAATTTGCATCTTTTTTAGTGTTGAAATCATATCTTTCATTGATTCACATCATACTTATCATTCTTCATTAAAAAATCTTGCATACTTTTGAAAATTTGAAAAAAAAAGCATTCTAAGCTTGCATAAAGGCATAGTTTTGCATTATTTTCCTTGCATATCATTGGAAACATTTGAAAATCTGATTTATATATCATAATATTGAGAGAAATTACAGAAATTAATCATTCCATGATATCACACCTTGCATTTGCATATCTCATTTGTTAGGGTTTTGTTAAAAAATTGGCATTTTTCATATAACCTAGTTTTTTTGCAAAAGCTAGGGTTGGTAGTCAAAATCTTATTTCAAGTTTTGCTACTCTTTTTAAACACTCATTCAAATCTGATCTTTATTTGTAGTGTTTCTTCATGGTGTGTTCTTGCATTTAAATTTCAAATTTTGCAATTATGTATTTCAACAAACATAACTACCTTAATCTTGATTATACTAGTGATTAGTGCATTGAGTGTTATTGGACTTTGCATGATTTTTATAACCTATTGCCCTACTAGAAACATCTTTGTAATGAAAAGTTGTAGACTATTGGGTTGTAATGATGTTGATAGAAACGGTGTGCAAACATCAGAAAATCCATTATACAACCACTTTACAAAGGGTGAATCAACACCTCTACATGACATCTTAAATGATAACTTGGAAGAACCAATAATTCCTCCTTTTGAAGATATGGGTAACAAGGATATACATGTTCCTAATGAAAATCTTAAGAAATTGGATAAACAACTAGATGAGTTTCAACAAATTGTAGAACAAGCACATCTAGCTCAAGAAGTGGTACCTATTGTTGAAGGTATAAGAGGATTGTTACAAGAAGAACAAGAAGGTGTTGACATGCTCTGTGGATTAGCCCACATAGTGGATCATAACATTATGCATATGGCTAGTCACGCGAATAACATTGAAAATGTGTCACCACTGAGGTATATAAGCTCACCAGTCTCAACACCCATACCAACTACTGGAATATCCACTTTTACATCATCAATTCTCACCACAAATCCACATGCTTATAGTAATGCTACCACTACCATGGGAACATCTACTAGAAATTACAAAGTCATTAGATTTAATTATCAAAACTCTGCACCTCATATATCCATACCAATGCATAGTTATTCTCAACCACCCATAACCTCCACTTATTACCAATCACCTCTCAATTTCATGACTATGACATCTAAATCACCTATCTCAAATCCACAAACTACCTCTTCATCCAACAATACTCTCTTAAATAAGCTTTTGTAGAGTATGTCTTTATTGCAGTAAAAAGTGACAAATTTGACTAATGCTTCCTCCCAACTTGCTTTGCCAACATATCATGCTCACAATCCTTTATCTTATACAATTCTAAGAACTCCAATGTCTAATAAATTTGTGACTCCTCTCTTTGAAAAGTATGATGATAAAGGTGATCCTAATACTCATGTGGCAGCATTCACAACAAGGTGTAATGATTTCTTTTTTGATGAGGCATTGTTAGAAAAACTCTTTCCTTGATCTCTAAAAGATACTTCTTTGGAATGGTTTTGCTCTCTGCCTCCTAATTCATTAAATTCCTTCTCACAGCTAGTTGATCAATTCTTCCAACACTTTCAAGCAAACATTGGACCTACTATCTCCTTGATTGATTTGGTTCATTGTAAACAAGGTCCAAAGGAGAAATTAATAGAATTCATCGGTCGATATCAAGGTCTCATCTCGCAAATACAATATCTGATGAAAGATAAGGATCTTCAGAAGGTATTCATTATGAATCTACAACCAAACATACGTGACAAGATATTGTTGATGAAGTATAGTTCTTTTCAACACTTATGCATAGCTCTCTGAGATTACCAACTTTCGGCTAGTCAATATGAGAATCATACCTCATCGAATCCTATTCAATCCACAGCTGGCTCATCTAAAAATACATTCAAGAAGAATAAAAGGAATTTCATCAAGATCGATGGGCAACATTCTAATAATTTTCACTCACAAGTTTCTACTATTACAAAGCCTCCTTGGTCACCATTCTAATTCAAATAGGAACAAAGACAATTTACTCCATTATCATATTCTCTCCATTCAGTAATGACTCAAGTAGTGAACAACAATCTTTTGAAGCTTCCTCCTGCTCATCCTTTCGATAGTAGCAAGTCATAATGACCTTCATTTAATGCTAATTCTTATTGTCACTATCATCACTCGCTGGGACATGATACTAAAAGATGTATGCATCTTAAACATGAAATTCAAGACCTCATCGATTCTAATATGATACAAGTTACTGGTGTGAATGACAATGGAAATAAGTCAGTAGCACCTCTAAATCAAAATTTACAAATATTCACCAATCCTTTCCCTAAGCATAATGACAATAATATGGTGGAACAAACTACACTGGAGATTGAAGATGACTATATTGACTATGATGGTATAGTGGGTATGTTAGAAGTGGATAAGGTGACAAATGAAGATTTACCTTTCCCACAAGGAAAAGGTATCTATGCAGAGGTTCCTCCTTCATTATCCCTTTATGGACTAAGAGACAACCACAATGCACAAGATACACAATTGGAACAACCTATATGTACTCACTTGAAGCAAGATAAAGTGGTACCGATGAGAAGCATTCTAATTCATCATGAAAGACTCATTCATCATGCAAAGTAGAATAAGAAAGAAAAAGGAAGGAAAAGAACAAGGCAAGACTCATCGGTGGGAGAAAGCAATGATTCCCCTCCCCACAAGAAATAAAAGGTTTCAAACATACAGGGTATTGAGAAACAAGCACTGCAGGGCCATTCTGGAAATAAGCATCAATTAGGTACATCTTACCACACAAGTGATGGAGCACCTCTCTAAGATGCTTGCAAGTTTGGCTTCCTCTGAGATAAATATACTTATATGTGTTGTGTTGTGTTCCCCAGTGATGTGTTATATGTTGTTTAGGCCTCTTTGAATGACCCTTGATACTCTTGTAAGGTCAAGGACACAAGGAGATTGCCTCTGTTGTGACCATTCTTCTATGTGTCTCTCTATTCTTATATTATCCTCTCTTTTATTGTTGTGTGTTGTGCCTTGGGGGCATAACATTGTGGAGGATGTCTTGGGAGCATCTTCCCATGTGGTAAACCCAAGTCACTTTTGTCTCCTCTGTCATTTTATTGTTTCTATTCTTCAGTGGCTCTACTAGTTGGTGGATGATGAAAACAAACAAATATTGATATAGACCATGTGTCCCTTCAGCAAGAAAGAAAAAATGGACCTAGTCCATATATGAAGATGGGGTTGATATATATTACTGACGCTTGACTAGTCTAATCACTTTGTATTGTGATTCCATTGTGATATTTGTTGTAACAAACCTTTACAATACTCTAAATATACTTCTATACACTTTGGATTGTTTTGTATCTCCCCTTGTTACTACACTCGGTCCTAAGATACCTACAGTATAACTTAACTGCTATACTCGGTTCCAAACCTGCAAGTGTAGCCTTTGTCTATCTTGTGATATGATTTCTATATAGCTTTCATGAATTGCTTTAGTTGTTAACTTCGAGTAAGATTTTCTAACCAAATCTTGTATCTTGACGATTATCTTAGCATATGACATTGATGTGTTTGTGGGAACATTCGGCAATTGTGGCACATGTCACTTTGGGGCATGGGCTTTGTGAAAGCTCTTGTTCCCTTATGTGTTTTCACCTTACCTTAATGTGCTTGATATCGGCAAGCAAGATCAACCACCTTAAGGTGGGGGCATATATAATGGTAACTACTTGATTACTTTTACACTGACAAAGTGTGCTTGTAAGCCCTCATCACGAGGTGGAATGGCGTATCTCTTGAGCTAGTGTGCATTCTTTTGAGAAAAAGCCCTTCTGCAAAGGCGAGGCAATGTATCTCTTGAGCTAGTGCACACCATTTTTTAACAAAGCCCTCATCACGAGGCAGGATGGCATATCTCTTGAGCTAGTATGCATCCTTTTAAGAATAAGCCCTCATCACGAGGCAAGATGGTGTATCTGTTGAGCTAGTGCACATCCTTTTAAATAAAAGTCCTCATCGCAAGGCAGGGTTGGATCTTGAGTCATTCACCCTTAAGAATGTCCTAGGTGGTTGTGGTAGCGTAGCTCAATCGTCAACTATGTTTTAGATAGTGGAGTAGCGATGAGATCCTCCCTATTTCCTATTTTTGTAATGTATAAGATGTATATTATGTCGACGACATGCTATGTGGTGCTCGTGTATTCTGTGTCTTTCGTGTGTTTCATGTGTCTTCCTTGCATGTCTTGCATGTTTGTGGTATGGTCTAAATTCGTGTGTGATGAGCCCCCCATGTTGTATGCATTTTGTGTGTTTTCGTGCGGTCTAAAGTCGTGTGGTGATGGGCCCCCCCATGCTGTGTGTTTTATTTACTTTAGCATTATATATATAGATATGTATTTTTTTCTTAATTGTGTCTTCTCTTCATGTATTGTGTGCTTCCTTACTGTATTCACTATGTCTTATGTGACTGCTAAGTGTTTTCTTATGTTTTCCTAAGTCTAGGGGCTAGAAATAGTCCTTCAAACTTAGGGTGTGTCTTCATTCTAGTGCTTGATGTGTCTAATGTGTTTTGATATGCTTTGATCATACTTTAATGCATGTGTTGAATCATAGGACCGCACACACATTAAAGTGTGGGCTAAATGTTATGGATTAAAAAGTGGACACATACCTTTTTACCTCCTAGTTTAGCTCCTAGGTCCCCGTGTTTACACTCTACAAGCAAAAATATTCATCCCAATGAGAAATCCCCTGAAACCCATGTCAAATGGGAATTAGGGGCCCATTTAATGCTTAGGTCCTAACCAAAAAGGCATCTTCAGACTTGGGCACCTGTGCCCAAGTCCACCTTGATTCGTCAGGGTAAAATTTAAGGGATGTCAGCATAGTACTTTTAAATGGGTCCTCCCTTGTCAACTCTTTCAATTAATTTGTGAAAGTTTAACAGGATAACATATATAAAAAAGTATTTGAATTCATTTTGTAACAAGTTGATGATAACAAGGTTATGATATTGAGCAAAGGAGCATTCAAGGAATTCATTGTGTTATTATTATAGATTTGTGTTAGTATTGTGTTTGTTGCAGATTTGCAATCATCATCAACATCCTTATGAGTTGAAGAATCTTCATCCTCCTAAGGGCTTCACCTCCAAGGTGATGTTATCATTATGTATGAATCATTTCATCATCATTTGGATTATCTTTAGCCTCTTTCCTGCAAGGATACACTCTCTCTCTAACAATGGTGTTGGGAAAGCTTGAATTCTAACCTGGGATTTGACTGAGGCAAATCCCTAAACACCACAACCCACAAACCCATTTTCTTCTTATGTGCAAGTTATAGGTGCAGGAATTGCAGAAGTGAAGGTACAAGAAGGTTTCTTAAGGGATAAAGATTCAAGATTCAAAAATGGAGTTTGGAAATTCTACTATAGCTAACTTGGGCACTAGCCCCAGTGTCCAGTAGCTAAAACAAATCTTAGAAATAGCATCAGGGCATCATTAATGACATTTTTCTAGTTCAGAGCCTGCGGAGATCAAGATTTTCTAGACTCAGGTATTAGCCTCAGAGTCTTCCAACATTTCATCTTCTGAGGAATAGGTTACTACATCACATTGATCATCCTTGTACTTTTAAATCTTGACTTTCTGTTGTTGTTTGCTTGTTATAAGTTGATTATCACAATTCTAGGGTTTAGTGCATGCTTGGCCTAGGGTTTGATAAAAGGCTTGGTTGAATCACATCTTTCCTTGGCAAACAAGAGAAAAAAATTAGTAGTTGAGTCCTCTTGCATCTTGAAGTGACTTAGCTCGGTTTTGTCCTTGAATGTTATAGTGAAAGGAGGGTTTGATCTAGTGTACTTACATACTTGCATTCAACACCCCTCTTTTACCTATTAAACACATATATGTAAGTTGGGTATTTTAAATGTTTAATTGTAAGTGTATATAAGTTGGCTCACCTCTTTGAGGCTTTCATAACACACTTGTATTTGTACACAAGTGATTCATTATAAACCATATTGTTGAATGTGATATGTGAAGTTTTTTTGGACTTTTGTTTGATCTCATTGAGTTATCATCATATCTAACCCTGTCTTGGGTGCTAGAGATCCTCACTAAGTCAATCTCATGAGTTAAAGTTAACTAGATAATTGATATCAAATCTAATTTTAACTTAGTTTTGAACAATTATTGAGAAGAAAACCTTGGAAGCACTTACTCCTAGCAACCTAACATTATAGGAATTCAATGTTAGTATCAAGTATAAGGAAAAGAAGAGGTTCTAGGGTTCTGACAACTTAGACATAGTGTAACTTTGTTTAAGCTGCACAATGATCATTTTGTATTCCATTAAGACTATAGGGTACTAGAACATATAGATTTAGACACTTGAATGGTTCCCTATCAGATCAATGTTTCATTGTCTTAATTTCTATTTAATGTCATTTATGAAAATTGATCTATAAATATCTAATTAATTGATATTTTTTCATATGGTCAAGGCATCGTACTATCTATATGGTGCATAATTAATTTATAGAAGTTGACATATCTTGTTAATAAATGTGCACTATATAATAGATGTAAAACTTATAGCTTTTCTTAATTATCTTTATTCTCTAGGGTGAATGTTATTTTGAATAGTGATTGGTAGTATATTATGAGTGACAAGTAGCACTCATCAAAACATATCTTTATGATCTCTTTTTCCATTTCATATACCATCCTAGCTGCTAATTTGCACTATAAGAATTGTGAAATCTTGTTTATGTTATGTTAATTCGGGATGTAATATTGAAATTACTGTTGTGATTAAAAGACCCATGTATGGATGAAACTAACAAGAAATTGTGTAAGAAAAATCTCTTTTTGATCACAAAAATCTATCTACTTGGAGAGGCAAGTTTTTGAAGACTCCGGAGATGTTCCCAAACAACTCTAGAGATGTACAGAAGATGCATTACAGGAACTCCAATATATTGCATAAGAATTAGAGGATCTCTAGAGCTAGATTAATAGATCAACAGGGGTTAGTGAGCAGTTCATCTCCAGAGCTGAGTACTACTGAGCTATACAAATGTCTTCGGAGCACCTTCCATGGAGTTGCTTAATGAACTACACAAAATCTCCGAAGCAGTTCCAGAGCTACAGAGTTCTGTATGTAAAGGTTGGATTCTTTGGGAAAGATTGTTGCAGTGGCTCAAGGGGAACGAAGGACACCTGTTACTTGATTTTACATTAATTGAGGACTTATGTTAAGATGCTATTTTTAGAAGTTAATTCCTTTTTATCAGGGCCTTCATGGCATGATTTACTTCAAGTCAAGAATCTTGGTTTAAGTGACACCTTTTAAGTGTCACTTTAAATATCTTTTAGTTTTGCATGATTATCTCTTTTATAGGTAGACTACATGTTTAGTCATAGGAATAAAGATATTTTGTATCTAAAGTAGAAATAGGGGTGAACTAATAAACTTTGAAGATATGTTGTCAGAAAATACATCTGATATATATTGTATGGAGGTGATAAGAAAGTAATCTTAGGTTTTATTTTCAGAAACACAATACACAATGTTTTATTTTGTTGAAGATATACTATGTTTATGAAGATCCTGGAATAGAAAGGAGGTAGTTTTCCATTTGTGTGTTCTAAAGCTTTTTCTTTAGTCTTCATTATGGAGGTGTGGAGCAAGGGTCCACTCCCACCAAAGGAGAGAAGACTAATATTACTGTTAGAATTTATTACTTTCCTGAATTACTACAAATTATTTAGTTAGTTTTCCTTCTTTGATAAATTAAAATTAGATTATTGTTTATTCTATTTTTAATGTATTTTCCATCTTTCTAATTAGTTATTTCATCTCAGCATTGTAATGCTTAAATTCCTAGATTAAGATTTCATTTACATCAAATAGTTAAAAGCATAAAGTTCATTGGATAAGTAGGTCTCATTTTAGTAGTTAGTTCTAGGATTGTTGGTTGCTAGTTTATATTGCAAACTACCATGGACATTACCCTAGATTTGACAAAAAAATATGATTAAATGCAAAGTACAATGACCCTTGTCATTTTTGGCTCCATTGTCAGAGATCCTTTGTGTTAATAGCAACCTTAGTTAGCAGTCCTAGTTAGGGTTAGAACAATTCTACATGGTTAGACCTAGAGACCCAAAAGGTAGATATATCAAACACACACCCCAACCACAACCTATAGGTGAAAGAAGTGGGTTAAACCAAAACATTGTTGGAGAGGAAAATCATTTCACACCCACCTTGGAAGTAACACAACCACAAGATATTCCCACATTCCCTAAACACCCTACACTCTTAGAATACATTCAAGAGTTGTAGGAGAGACACCAACAAATCCAAACTGATCTATTAGATGGTTCCACCTTCCAAGAGAATCAACATAAATTTAGGGAAGAAGTGGTACCTCAAGGAAATCCATTAACCATGGAGGACAACCATGAACGGCCAGATCCTTTTCAAGAAATTGCAAGAACATTTTCATACCCCATACTCCTTAATGCAGAGGAGAATGCACCTATAAAAAACATGTCTCCCCCTCAAATCTTCTAACCTTTAGGGGAAACCCTTTTAATGATCCAGATTAGTTCTTCTTTGATTTTAAGGTTTTATGTCAAACCTATGATTATGGATTAGACAACCAAAAACTGAAACTTTTCCCATCTACACTCAAGGATTCTATCATGAGATGGTTCATGGGCTTGGCTCCTGATTCTATACACTCATGGGGACAAATGAAAATAGAGCTCCCAGACAAATATTAGGACTACTGTAGAGTTAGTGATAGGAAGGAAGAATTGTTTAGAACCAAGCAAAAAGAAGACGAGATCTTAGAAGACTACTTGGATGGGTTCAATTTTACCCTTCGAAGGTATGGAAACCCTATAGCACATAATTTGGCTGAAAACTTATTCATAAGAGGGTTAGATAAGGAATATAAACAAGAATTAGATCTATTAGGGTAGGGGAATAAAAAACTAGATATGCCCTTAATTGAGGAAATCTATAGAAACTATTCAAGAAAATAGGATGGAGTAAGAGCACTAAGGTCTCTCAAAGGGAAGGATGATTTAGGGCAATTGATGGAAGAATTTGCAAACCTAAAAATAGACATTATAGTTCAGCTGAATACCACTTTAGATGGGATCCATGCCAAAAATAGAATCACGAAACTACTGTCCATCTACTATCCTAGGTGCAAAATAAAACATCTTTTAAGAGAATGTCCCCTGGATGAGTCTGAGATTTGCCAGATCTATGATAAGGATCATCCTACTAGCCATTGTGATCAACTCCTAGCTT
This sequence comes from Cunninghamia lanceolata, assembly GCA_027924645.1. Lineage (NCBI taxonomy): Eukaryota > Viridiplantae > Streptophyta > Pinopsida > Cupressales > Cupressaceae > Cunninghamia > Cunninghamia lanceolata. The sequence continues at coordinate 1,052,555 of BSBN01001562.1, forward strand.
TGAAGAAGCTGGCTAAAAATAATGTTCAAGTAGAAGAGGAGTCGAACTATGTAGGATAGAAAGAAACTGGTAATTTTCCCTATAACCATTTTACAAATCAAGCTTCATATAGAGGCCCTTCAAATTGGGGAAATAACCAATGGAATCCTTCATGGAATGGAATTCAAAATGCTCCTCACTAAGGACCACAAGACTAGCCAAACCAATAATGTCAAAGCTAGCAATGGCCACATCAAGTATGGCCCAACCAACATTGGCCACAATAGTTTCCACCTTAATTTGGACCACAACATATGCTATCATAGTGGGGTTATCAAAAGAACTATAATCAACAATTTGAAGGCCAACCAAGATGCTTTCCAAACCAAAAACAAGGGATTCTAACTGGGCCACAAACACACTAAATCATCCTCGAAACAAACCAGTTAGTCAACCACCCCTACCAGATCAACCTATAGCAAACCCACGTAATAAACAAGGAGCGGCCATATATATGACTAAGAAAGAAAATATGGCTAGTATAAATTCTATTCATTTGAATAACCTACAGCTACATTTTGGGAAAAATCTCTGAAAACCATCTCCCCCTCATTGTTGAAGTCACAGATGAAGTGGAACTTGAAAATCCGTCCAAGGAGGAGAAGGTTACAATTTAAAAAGTGCCCCAAGAATAACCCTCAGATCACTCCAGAGTTCCTCCCAAAGGAATACCTATGGAGATCACCTCCAGAGCTTCTTCAAAAATAAACTCTGGAGCTACTCTAGAGACTATAAAATAAGCACCATACCCTGAACGATTTAGACAAAATGCTCCGCAAAAACAAATTCCACATAAACAAGTTCAGCCTACAATTGAGTCTAAATTTCTCCAAGAGATTAGACAACTAAACATTGAGATTACACTCCTATAGGAAATTAGAGATGTTCCTAAACTAAATTAGTTTATTAAACAAAATTGTGTGAAGACACAGCGCAAGAGGGAGAATTTTCTCACCACTATTCAAGTAGAAGGGAAAGTAGTTGATCTACTAGTTGAAAAATACTCCATCCAAAGTATGGGGATCCTAGAAAACCTATCATTATAGGCCACATCTCAAGAGTAGAAATATCAAATGTTCTAGTTGACTTAGGAGCAGTAACAAGTGTTATGATAGTTCACACTTTGGATAAGTTGGCTCACACAAGCATTCAAACCACTTCCATAATTTTACAATTGGTTGATCAATCAATAGCAATCCCAAAAGGAGTCTTAACTGATGTCCCAGTTATTTTGGAATCATGGGAATTCCCAATTGATCTTTTGATTTTAGAGCCGAGAAACCAAAGAAATGCTTACCCTCTGATTTTAGGTAGACCATGGTTGGCTACTGCTGCAGTATCCATTTATTGTAGAACCAGGGATATGGTCATATCCAATGGCATAGACATGTAGAAAATATATTTGTACCCCTAACTAAGCCATCCAAGCATTATTTAGGACAAGTCTGGATAGATGAACCCACCAACACAGAGAACAATGCTTCTGGTTATGGTTACCATCACTTAGCATTTAGGACATTTAGAGGAAGACATTGACTTAGACACCCCTGAGGACCTAACTCAGATCCTCATAGACATCAATGTGATGACCTTTACTGAGGATCCAAGAAGAGAGTTTTTAGTAGGTCATCACACTATTCTTTGACAAACATTATGTTAGAACACAAGGATATACTGAGAGGGGGTGAATCAGTATATATTAAAACTTATCCCAATTTAAATTTGTCAACCAAATCTTCTAACTGCCTTAATCAGAAGATCAACAAATTAAACCAATTAAAGTACAACACATAAGCACACAACCACAACACTAGATTTACATGGAAAACCCAAGAAGGGAAAAACCACAGTGAGCAAACCTCTTGGATCTACTATCTAAATCTAGCTTCACAAATAAAAAATAAGATTGCAATATTATTTATGGGCTACAACCCAAAGGAAGTTGTAACTCCGTAAAATACAATACAATAGCACTTACAGAATGAGGTTGCAACCTCTATACATCACACCTGACAAATTTCATTGATCAACCACCTCCGCAACATCAACACACTTCACACTGAAACGAATCTTCAACTCCTCTACACAACAAACTTTGCTACCTTTAATACACTTCCACACACATACTCACTTACTTTCACATTCGCATAAATATCCTCGCACACTCTCTCACTTTTCACCTCAAGCAAGATCTTTCATTTATACCTTCCGCAAATTATAAAATATTTCTCCCATGTCGGCCAAGATGAAATGTGTATACATGAAATGTGCATGGCCATAACAAGTCGACTCACAAATGATGTAGAAATCCAATGTGGTTCCCACTAAGTGATAACTAGGACCCATTCTTCCTTAACACATTCTTCCAAGTTGGTGCACCCCTCAAAACATCCAGAGAGATCATCAAAACATATCAATTCATCCCATCAAATAATTAACCTTCCACAAAATATCTCTAGACCTAAAGTGGTACTGGAGAGACCAATTAGCACCATGTGAATCACTTCACAAGCAACATAAAACTTTCACAAACCTTTTCAAGCATTCCTTCCTCTAAAATATATGATTTCTTTCTGGTGCAAGTAATCAGATACTGAACCTAGTATCACATACAGACACTGAACAACCAGTCTTGAGATCATTGAAAAACCAACTTGTGGTGCACTTCAACGATAACTTTAAGGAACCCCTCCCCCTAAAAAAACCTATAAAATCCTAGTGAATCCTAGCCTGAGGCCATAAAAATGTTGGCGAATCTATGCCTATTCTTGAAAAAAAAAAGTCATTGGCAATTTTTTTCAAATTTGTCAACAGTGGTTTTTTTGCTGGTGAATTGTATATAGATTTGAAAAAAAAAATTCCTTAGTGAATTATAGTTTTATTCCAAAAAATAAAATAAATTACCTATGGCAAATTATATAGATATTCAAAAATGTAAAATAAATAATTTGGTGAATGTGCTGGCAATTTTTTTTAAAAATCATGTGGCTAGTGAAAATATCAAATGCCAAATTATAATGACTAATTTACTTGGTGAATTTATAGATTAAAAAATAATTACATTTAGATCAATGGATAGTCAGTATTAGAGATCAACAGCATCAGTTCTATTTCAGGTTGCAGTTCTAACACACCCATCTTTCTCCATAAAGTCTCCAGAATAGAGACAAGTGCCAATGAAGGAACAATTCAGATTAACAAAAATTGATAGATAATAATTTAATAAAAGAAAATTCAAAAGGATACATAAGAAGAATTCAAGAATACAAATTCATCCACCATAACACAAAGTTTACGACTTCAAAAATCAACTCCTCAAGCTTTCATCCATATATTAAAAATAACTGAAATATAGAGTAACACAAAATTGCCCTATCAACAACATAAAGTTTGCCAAAAGATCCTAAATGCATCGACAGGCTTAGTATATATAGCCTTGTCATAAAATAATTGTCTTTGAAATAATAATAGCTTCTTGGGGACAGCTGATTTAAAACATAAAATAATAATAAGTCTTTTGCCACAAGAGTATCCAGAGCATATTTAAAGAAATAACATAAAAATAAGAAATGCCATCACGTGGCAGCAGTTTGGTCTTCATCCCAAGTCACTTCACTTTCCTTATCATGTTCACTAGTAGAAGTCGAGTCCACCTAAGCTGATGCTCTCAGTTATGCTTTGTATCTCATGTACCTAGTAATGATGGAATTTAAAATCTTGTCACTTGGTCTATAGGTAATGTTTTCTCTAAGTTTTCACTTATTTATCATTCTATCTGCATCTGTTAGTCTCTTATGGACATCATCATTTCATGCTTGAAAGGTTTGAGATACATTGCTTTATGTCCAAGCTTCCCTAGTGATTCACCATTAACTATGTCAGCACCAACAAGCTCTTCAATAAGCATCTTCTTAAAATTTTGCTTTACTTCCTTGACATCAAGCAAGTTCTCTCCGCTTTCATCTGAAATCTCTACATCTAAGATGGTACAATTGCTTTTAAGATCAACCATATTAGTGTGACATTGAGTCAAAATTCTTCTTATTTGTCCACTGAAATCCCCTAGCACAAACCTCTTCCACTCTAGTGCATCTAGCCAAGACACAGAATCATTCTCATTTGGATCATTAAAAATTTTCTCAGCTACAAGAATATTTGTATCAATTTCCATCATATCTTTTATCTGTGTAGACACCATGAGCAGATTACTATCTTCCCTCTTTACATTTCGTAACTCTGCAACTAACCCTTTCCTTTTATCATAAATGAGGGTATATAGTTTCATGACCTCCTCAATTTACAACAAACCATCAATGATGAGTTGCTCTACCCATTGCTCGATGGGCTTACCTAGAGTTTGATATCTCATGATTTGTTGTAGCATGCTAGGATCCATTCCATCAACATAAACACTTAGAGTTGCATTGGAGGATTGAGAAGTACTATTCAAAATAGATTGAATGAAAGATGTCAAAGAATTCACCTAGGCTTGCAGCTTTGCATTCTCCTATTACTCAACTTTAACTCTCTTTGCTAGCATACCTACAGAGAATTTTACATGATATATATCACCTTCCATAGTAGGAGGACCCATGTCAATCTTGGTCATATTGAAATTTGCTTCTATGACTTCATTTTCATTTTTATCCCCAATGGGGTCTGTAATCTCTAAAATCCTATGCCCTAAGAAAGAATCTATTACCATCCAAGACATCCTCTTAGCCTTCTTAGGCTTTGGTGTAGGATGCAACAATTTAGCTACAGTGTCAACATTTGTGTCTGTCGGTTGGGCATGTCTCCTGATCCTCTTTTTCTCAACAACTTTCTTTAGCCAAGAAGGGGAAGACAAAACTATACCACACTCACTTGCACCCAGGACAACTCTATTTGGCCGATTAGGAGTATCTTACACAGGAATTTCATTTGATATAGGGGAGGCTGGAATCTCAAACAAGGAATGAAAAGTACTATCATCAACAATCTATTGAAAAATGGAAGAATCATTACCAGGTGAAGGAGACACATGAGAAGTCATGTGATCTGCTTGTAATTGTTGTAAAGCATCCAATTTCTTTTTTACTCATGGTTTCATGAATGCAGGTTGACCATCCTATTCACATACACCTTTTAGTTTCCTATTATCTTCAGGCTAGTCTCCATCCCCACCATTACCAGATTGTGAACTAACTTTGTGATGACTTGTCTCCACACCAGTTGAAGTTTTCTAAATTTTGGAGGCCTAGGAGGTTCCTTGCACTCTTGTTCCTAATTCTTTATGCACAGAAGAAGAACCAATGTGCTCTCAAAATTTCCTCTTAAGCCACCTCTCAGTCTTCTCCAAAACAAAGGATGACTGGACCTTAATATCAAGGTAATAGTTCTTTGCACATGCAACAACCATGTCTGGACATGGCACAACAGGTGGGAAACCCCCAAAGCGAGCTAACTCACTTGTTAGGATTTTATCAGCTATAGGTGACTTGGGGTTTTGCTCTAATCGAGCCCAGAAATCCTCCAAGTCCAAATATATATGTCTTAGCTCGGTATCCTTCACCTTAGCTAAACTATTCTCAATAAACAAAAGCTTCATCTTTACTTGTTTGAGAAATCAGTAAACAAAAGCTTTTGTAACTACTAAGGGTGCCAAATAAATCTCCAGAAGATTTGGGGTAAACAAACAGTCCAGACTCATGAAAAAATAATTATTCTGCCCACGCAGTTGACTTAAAAAATTCATATATATCACTATAAGAAATGGGCAAGAAAGAGCACCAATTAGCTAACCTTGTTGCGAATGCCCATGTTCAACACTTGTAGAAGACACAATCCAGAGTTCCTCCAAAGTACACTAGTCAAAATGCAGAATACGGTACGTGTGAGGGTTGCAAACCTAATAAATGTTTCCATAAATTGCATTGATTTCAGCGGCATGTACTGATGTATGATTCATAAATGAGCTACATAAATTACCTTCCAAAAAATGTGCAATTATGCTTCTCATGATATTTCTTTATTTATTATGAAAGGACAGATGTAACATCCACCGCACATGTCAATAAATAGAAAATATTCTAAATTTCTAATAGTTTTTTATCGTTAGATGATCGCAGATTGACGGCACAAGTTTTATTTCGAGCCAAAGTACTGACACACCCAAAATTCTACATAAAGTCTCTAGAATAGAGACAAATGGACTGTGTTGTATGCCATGTGGCTCATCATGATTGCATTGTGATGTTTCATGTACATCACAAAATTAAGAGGTAGGTTCATCTTCACAGTTGAGGGATTGCACTCTGCCGCCACCTTGACCTTTATACAATAATCAATATAAATATATTATATATTTTTTATATATCTCAACCATTGATCTAATAATATCTAATGGCTCTTGGTTGATTCCAGAGGATTTTGTTGGCAATGTGTAGCATTGGAGATCTACTTTCTAGAATTGAACTACAACCATTCATCATTTGTTCATCAAACGGTGGAACAAGTTACAAGTGGAACAATTTGCTCTGATGGTTGACATTTTGGTGGTCACATCAGTCACCCAAGGTGATCAAGTGGATGCAAAATTCAAGATTTGTAAAGGGAGCCAAGGTACTTTTTGATGCAAGATGTCAAGTCCATACGTGTAAGATGACAAGTCCATACATGTAAGATGACAAGTCCATAGGAGGATTTCTTGAATTAGATGCCCAAATGCTCTCAGAGCATGATATGATTCTGAAGTGACATTTTGGCATCTAGAGATTTATTTGCAAGGTTAGTAAGATAGACTAACGAATAGGTAATGATTTTTTGAATTCCTAATTTCCCAGTAGTCGTGGCTATAAAGGGATAGAGAAAGTTGCTTTTGCCAATCAAATTCAACTTTTGGTTGTTCCTTGTTAGCTAATTTTGGGAATTATTAAGTTAGAATGTAGTCTTTTTTGGTAGAGGAAAGGGTTAGAATGGTTACACATTTGGGTTGTTATCCTTACCTTGAAGGACCTAGTTCTTTTAAGATGAAAAAATGAGTCATGGGAACTCTATGTATGACATGGGAGGATCTGGAAAGATAACAACCAGCTACGTGGGAAATAAAGAGGAAGGAGAATGCTGCCTTCTGGCATCATTCTTCTTTGATTGTAGCTAGAAAGTGTCTTGGCTTCTCAGGCAAATGCATCTGGCAATATTGTATGCTAGATGGTCTTGCATCTATCTAATGGGTTGTGGTTAGTGTTCTCTCCCAATCCATTGTTGCATCTTCCTAGCAGCCTAGTGATGGATTGTGGACAGTGGTCTCTCCCAATCCATTGGTTCATGTGTCTAGCATCCAGCTTGGTATGATGATTCTTTTGGATTCCTTTCAAACAGTCCAGACTGTAAAAGGCTTCATCTTTCACCATGTTATCTTTTCTTCTTAAATTTGGACAAAAGCCCCAGATTTATTCCTGATTTCATTCACATATTCTTCCCAATCTAGGGACTGGGGCTCAAGCAAAGGTTTCTTCTTCATTGTGTTGTAAGGAAAATATGAGGGAAATGTATAGTGTTCAGTTCTCTGTCAACTAGAAATATTTATCAAATGAGGATCCAAGGGCTTCTTTCGCCATGTAACATTTATTATAAAGGGATGTCATGTTTATGTTGTCATCTTTTTGTAATAGTTGTTTAAGTTATTTGACTTAATAAAATGAGAGATGATTGAGATTCTAATTCTAATTTATTAATTTCATTAATTACACACATTGTTAATCTCTTATCTAAAGGATTCAAGGAATGATTTTGATTAAACTTATTTTTTACATATATTCTAAATTTTAATACTTCTAGAATCAACTAATTGATCTAACCGTAAAATAATAAAACTTAAAAGTTCCAGAATTATGTTATTATCTAAAAATAATAGATAATAAGACAAAAGAATTAAAATGTTGTCAACAATTGTAATCTATATCGATAACCCATATTAATATATTATATTAAACAAAAGAGTTTAAGACATTCCTTATTTATTATGAAAGGATAGATGTCACTTCCGTCACGCATGTCAATGAGGCATAAGTTCTATTTTGGGCCAAAGTACTGACACACCCAAATTTCTAATTTTCTACAATTGAGGGCTTGCGCTCTGCGGCCACCTTGACCTTTATGCAATAATCAATATAAATATATTATATATGTTATGTATATCTCAACCTTTGATCAATTAATATCTAATGGCTTCTAGTTGGTTCTGAAGGATTTTGTTGGCAATGTGTATTGTTCGAGATCTACCTCCATGAATTCAAATACAACTATTCATCATTTGTTCAATAGTTCACCAAACAGTGGAACAATTTACAAGTGGAACAATTTGCTCTATCATTAATTAGAGTCGTATTATTGATTTTATTGAAAGCACTTAACTACAAGAAACCACTAGGTATCATTAAAAGATTTTGGAGGATCAAAGCAAGGTTTGAAGGTTGAAGGATAGGAGTTTTGTTTGGAACTTTGAGGTTGGTTAGATGGTAAGCATGAGTTTTCCACAGTCCTGACAGTATTGTGTGAAGAGTTTCTAGATTCAACAGTCTATGTGTGTTTTTTGCATCAGTTAGATGTTGGTTAAATGTTCATGTACAATGTCATTCCCCAATCGTTTTTGAAGGGTGATGTTAAATTTTAATAAAAAATATAGAAGTAATTATAGTTTGAAATTGACATGAGTTTAATGGAAAATTGCAATGTATACAGATCATAGATGGTTCAAATTTTTAATATTAAATAACATTCATCACATGGAAAAAGAAATGAGTTCAATCCAACAATGTATAGAAATGTATAAAAAGGGCAAAGATAAATGGATGTGTTATGTCAATTGGAAATTTTATGGTTTTTATGTTATCACGATTCACTCTGCAAAATCTCCAAGTAAAAACACTGCAGATGTTGTTGTCTAAGGCATTTCTATTATCCTTCTAATTTATCATTGACCTATGTAATCAGTTTCCTCAACTTAAGTTGTTATTTTATCCCTTGGTGGTCATCGAGTTATTAGCCCCTTTGCTGTAAGTTACCGACCCCGAGCCCTTTATTTTATTATAACTCTGATTTCGTCGCAGGCGTTGCAGCCTCCATTTAAGCCTATATTTCTGAAGCTGCGATGGTGCATGAAGACACCACGTATTCCCTATGGTTCCTTGTTTTTAATCACCCTGATCTGACATGTGGCGGTCTCTATTGTCTAGTCGCAAGGATTTGCCTCATCGCAGCCTTGCTTTAAGCTAAAAAATTAAAGCTACGACAGTGCAATAAGGCGCCATGTTTATATATTATTATTGAATGCCAACGGTTGAATAATTATTATATATTATAATATATTTATTATTGTATCAATATAATATAATATATAATAATTATTATTAATTATATTAGATGATTAACATCATATATTATATTAATATTAATACTAATACTAATACTAATATAATATATAATATAAATTAATAAGATATGATGTTAATCATATTATATAATACAATATATAATATAATAATAGTTATATATTATTAATAATTATTATATAATAATTGAAGCAACAATACTTTTCCCAAGCATTAAATATTAGTGAACTTGAAGCCATCGATTGCATTTGGTGGGCTGCGAAATACTTTTCCCAGGCAGTAAATGGCTCTCCCGCAAGAGCTTTTGACAACCCTACCAGTGCGAGGAATAATAAATTATAATTATTAATGACAATGTGAACTGAAGATTGACGCCACAAAAATCTAGATAACGAATAAATGCATGTTTCACCTGAGGCGTGTGTTCATTAATAAACTTCCTTTAAATCCTGGAGGTGTCCAATAAAGTGACACTCGTCTGGCTTATTCAAAACACTGGATGGAGACTCCCATAAGGTTCTGCTGCAATAAGCGCCATGTGGCCTTTCTGGGTCATATAACAAATTATAGACTGATGATCATTTGTAAGTGTTACCTAAATTTCACTACAGCTCATTCAGGTAGAGTTTTGATTCAAAGTTTAGAAGGTACATTTTATCTGATCCTTATTACATTACATTCAAGTGCATAAATGAAATAATTCAAAAGATTATGATTGTCAAATTACTGCATTTATCCAAGTGCATGTAACATAAGAGGGATTTATACAAATTCTTTCCGAATCAAACAAATAATCTTTATTGAATGTAAAATGTACATTATCTCACACAAGCTGTGAGATTAACTTTCTTATTCAATGAAATTGAAGAGACAAATTTATACATGAATAAGTAAAAGTAGAAACATGTGCATATAAGGGTAGAGGCTATTCATTGCCTGAGAATGACTGGTTTTGGTCCTGGTGTGTAGTCATGTCACCCAAAGTTGTTTTTGTCTTTCTAAGTCCATGTCATCTTCGTTTCCTGCATCTGGCAAAAGAATGATGTTAGAGTAATACTCTAAGCAATGAGTGGTCCCTAACCTGACATGAACAAGAACTTATGCATGCATAAACTAATCCTCAAATGCATTAAACAAGAAATGTATACTTTGGATGTCCTAGAAAACAAGCAAGTCATCAAACACATCCAAAGTATGCATTTATTTTCTAACAAGTTTGCTTCATGTGCAGATACAGGTGAAATTGTGTTTCTAAGTGATTCATCAGATTACATTATGAGTGGAGGAAAATGTGGCTCCCACAAGGGTTGAGCCCAGCTCATAGCCATTTTAGAAGATTTCATGTATATTCATCAAGTACAACAAGGACAGTTTGCTTAGGAACAATTTGCAACCTCAAAAGGACAAATGCAAATAGAAGGAGCGGTCATCAGTAAACCAGGTTAAAGGAAAGAAAAGTAGTCTTTAGAGCAATAGGCCTGTAACAGTCAGAGGAAAACTATGAAGACTAGGGTTTGGAGGTATAAAAGTTTTAGCCAAATAATAATACCTTCCAAATATCAGTCAAGAGACTCAAATAGGATTGTTGCAAGTTGATAGTCAAAACAATCATCTAGATGGCTGTTACAATTTAGATGAAAACAATTCTCAAAAAGGAGTAATATAAAAGACATTCATAGTAGCAGTCTAGATAGTCACCTAGAAAACAATCATAGTCATGTGAGATTTGTTATTTAGTAGTGAACAACCTGAGCAATTAAGAAGCAAACTACAGGAACTTGAAGTTTTTGCAAAGACAGGAATGTAGTATGTTGTCGAATTATCAAGAAGCAGCAGAGCAGCCATGGGAATGTCATTTAAGATGAAGCAACAATAGAAAGATAGTCATACCCAACACAGCCAGAGCCATCCATAGTAGACCTAAGAGTGAAAGTAAAGCAATCGAAGGACAGTCATGAAGGCTGTGATAATACAGTGAAGATGGCAACTTGAAGTTTTTGCAAAGACAGGAATGTAGTATGCTGTCAGAATATCAAGAAGCAGCAGAGTAGCCATGGGAATGTCATTTAAGATGAAGCAACAATAGAAAGATAGTCATACCCAACACAACCAGAGCCATCCATCGTAGACCTGAGAGTGAAAGTAAAGCAGTCAAAGTACAGTCATGAAGGCTGTGATAATACAGTGAAGATGGCAATCACTGTTAACAATATTAAAAGTCGTTCATAAGATTGTTAATTATGATAAGACCTGCACAATGATAGTTGAAGTTTGAACGAGTATCCTTGAGGTCAAGAACAATGATATACATGAAGAAGACATCAACATGTATGAGAAAAGAGCAGTACATGAAGAGTAAATGTGTTTCACATAAAGGGTCATGAAGAAGATGCACAAATGGAAGACTAAACTGAAGCCATGAGACTTAATAGAAGCTGTGATATACCTATTATGGAATGCACACTGTGTATTGGGTGCAGATCTTACTGCAATTGCCATGCATAGTCAATGAACTAATCCTGCACAAATGCTTCATCAAGGCAGAAACATTATGAAGGAGAGCTACAGAAATGACAAAGAGTTGTAGATGCAGTCATGAAGGAAAGTGTATGCATGATTGATAGTTGGATAAGATCAGAAGGTATGAAGATCTATGTGACTCTAGATAAACTTTTATTGTTTGCAAAGTATAGAGAATGTAGGTTCATCTTCTTGGTATTCATAAGATTGTTTAATAGTGACAGAGACCTAATGGTCTGTGAAAAATAGTCATAATAGAAGTAACTGTCATAAACCTCTCAGAAAGATAGAGTACATAAACCAATCAGAATACTATGAACAACCTACAGGGGCATACTCATGGAGTACATGCTAAATAGTCACAGTCATTTTCAAGAGAGTAGTCTATCATCAAGTAAAGAGCTTACACAGTCATGCACGAAAGATAGAGTACATAAATCATGAAGAAATGCTATGAATAATATACATAATCCACTGTCAGAGTGCCCTGACAGGAATGTGCTTAGATCTCTCCATTTTGTCCATTATGAAAAGCTACAGTCACTGTCAGAGTGCCCAGAAATGGCAAAAGCATTAGAAAGTCATGAAGGACTAATAGACAAGAAGGGAACATGCTCAACATCTATACATTTTGTCCATTTTAGATAGCTACAAGAGCCTTTCATAACAAATATGGAGATTCAGCTACAGAAAAGAAATAAAATGAAGTGAGGGTTGTTTTATGACTATATTTCTTCAATGACAGAAAAGAGAACCTTAGGGTTTTGTGTATCAAACCCCAGATGAGATCACTGAGGAATTGTTTCTTCCTTTCCAGAAAAGGGTTAAAATTTTGTTGACTGTGTGTAATTCATCCAAAAGCCTCAACAAACCATCAAAGAGCCAAATAGCCAGAATACAGAGAATCCCATGCAATGATATATATACAGAAAAAGATAAAAATATAGTGAGGGTTTTTGTTTTGTTGAAACCCATGTTTCTCAGTCAAAATACATTCTTTTGATAGCAAAGGACAGAGATAGCAGTGTTGAAGCCTCAGACAGATGAAGAAACTGTATATTCAAAGCATGCTAAGCAAATGAAGTCAGGAAGAAACAAAAGATAAAAATTCTTTTCTTTTTGACTGTAGTTGTTTCCTAAAAACCATATTCAGTCATATGTATAATACAGGATGTCAGCCCAGAAAATGATAAAATTGTAGTATTGCTTTAGAAAAAAAAAGTTGTTATACTCACCTTTAGTATCTGGAGCTTTTCATCAAGAAACACAGTCAAGATGCTTTTAAAAATAGCAGAGATAGTTATAGGAAACCCTTGGTAAAAACCCTCATGGCAGTAGCAAAGCAAGATTGCAATATGGCAAAGTGTAAAATGAGCTTCAAAAAAGTTGATTTTATGCTTTAGGGTTTCATAGCCCTAAAGACCTAACAGGTTTCTTTTGCATTTTTTTTATCTTTTAAGAAATGGCCTGTGGTCCAAGAATTATAACATTTGTTGCCTAGGAGCATGCCATGAGGTGGCTATTAAGACTTTGTTAAGTATTTTGGTTTCCTTTGTATTAGGCAGCACTTCGGTGCCATGTTATTTATTTATTCTTTCCTTGCATATGTTATGTGATGTAACATAATAACTTTAAATGATAACTTTTATAAATCATTTGAGTAGTTATTGTTATTTTTAATGCAAAGGATAGCAATAGATAGTGTTTGGAGGGTTTTAGTGTCTTTTGAGAGGATATAGTTGGAGTGTGGAAGATGTGGCAGACGCATGCCAAGAATGTAGCCTTTTGTTTTGCCTTTGAGGAGGGTAAGACTGACTAAGTCTTGATGATAGTTAGTAGTTGGTTTGAATGTTGGAGAGTACCTAGGGATGTTTTTATTACTCCTAGAGTCCTTTTTAGAATTGTTTTCATGAGCCATTATGTTTGGCTAAGTCCTAATGGACTTTTACTTGTAGTTTGGGCACTTTTGGAGAGGATATAGGCCCTAGATTTTAGGCTTTTTCTGGGCATCCGACCCAAATCGGTTTTGGTATTCCTTCTTTTGTGGAACCACTTGGAAAGTGGTGGTTATATTCACTTTTGTGACTCCATTGTACTTAGTTCTGATTATGCTACTTGCAGAGACTTGTGATTTTGTGATCCTTGCTCTAGAATTTTGGCAGATTTGTAACTCATTTTATCAGTTTACTTGATATGACATACAATGAGAACCTTGGAGATCATTGATTGGAGATTGTGCCTATTTGTCTTATGCATTTTTGTGCTCATTATCTAATTTGATTGAGTTATCTAAGAAGGAAGTTTATTTCCTTTTAATTTTTGTCTTGGAAAAGAGCCTTTTTTGTAGAAAGTACTTATGCAGGTTACAAGTTGTGTCTAGATACGCATTAATATTAAGTGTGAAACTATTCTTCCTCTTAAGAATTCTGCAACTACAGACCTTCTTGTGAAATATTTATGCAGAGGTATAACTAATAAGTTGTGCAAGAGCTATTTCAATCACTTTAACAAGTGTTTGGGCTGTTATTTTCATGTCCCTCGTTTAAGATAGGTGTATCACCCTTAGAGTTAAATTATAGTTATAGAATAGATCATTCTTACCCTTTTCTTGTCATAGCCATAGAATAGTAAAGTCTTAGGTGATATAAAGTCAGGAAGCCGGCCTTCTCCAGAGGTTGACCTCTCCTTATAAAGTGACCCACAACTTTAGAGGTCTTCCCATGTTTCATCAAATAGGCTAATTTCTGCAAATTAGTTAGGGTGCATATTTAGGTGATAATAGTAAGCAGCAAAACAGACTCTTCCTTGAGGCAATGAAGATGGTTCTGGGTAAAGACTTCTTGGTCTCAGAGGATAGATACAATGTAAATATAGACATTTCCTCACACTTTATGGCTTCTTTGTTTGACCTGGGAGAGGCAAGGTGGATGTGTTGGTGATTCTATGGTAGGTATTCACTCCGAATATTCTTTTGGATGACGTAGATGTGGTAGTTTTTGTAGAATTGGGGGTCAAGATCCTATAGTTGAGAGACCTGGAGAAGCTGCAGGAGGAAGAGGAGGGCGTAGCTAGGCAGTCGTTCTTGCTAAACATGAATGAGCAGCAACTGGGAAGGCATAGGCTTTGGGCAGCTCGTGGTAGAGACTTTCTTCAACGGGCAATTGGAATGGACAGAGAGGAGACTTCGGAATGGATTGATCACTTCACAGCCACTATGAGTGTGAAGGAATTCTATTGGTCATAAGAGTGGTCGGGCTCCCAATCTTGGGGCCACTTTTTTGGTAATTGTCGTGCTGGGGACCACGGTGGTAGGGTGGAAAGTTTTTGAGCTGGTGGTTGGTGTTGTGTGTCTTTGGAGCCTAGGATGGTATAGATGGCTAATTTTGGGAATTTTCTTGGCACTATATTTGTTTTTGGCACAATGAGTGCTCTTGTATTAATTTGTGAAGAGCCCTCTAGGCTCGAATCGAATGTAATGCCCGTGTTCAATAGAATTTAATCTTCAAGGATAATATATTTTAATCTTGGTGTATTGCTTCTTTTGTTTTCAACATTTGTTTTAGTTGTTGCTACCTCTTTTCTGTAGACAAGGTTAGATTAAGCCATTTAACAAAGAGCTGACCTTTAGAATCTATTATTATCATATATTTATTATATAATTATTATAATTATTATCATATATTACATCATTATTAGATAATAAAATAATATATGATAAAGCTAATAAGGTTTAGAATAACATTTTAAATTTTGATCTAATAAGGTTTAGAATAAGTTATCCCCTCTGAGCCTCTGACATGTGGCATTCCAATGTCCCGCCAAAGGTACTTTCCTTACATGTGGCATTTTATCATAATTTTATTAGATGGATGGTGTTAGTGTTCCCAACTGATGGTCTGAGTTTCCCTAAAAAGTTGTCATCTTTTATGGTTAGGATTCTAAGGTCAGTGGCCAACGAATAGGAGACCATTGCTTGTTCTCCTCTGCACTTTAGGCTCTACTAAACCTAGGGGGGTATTCCCTTAATGCAATATCAATATGACAAACCTTTATTTCAACTAGATATTGACACTTAAAGAAAATATGTTCTCTTGGATGCAGACCAAAACTGTATAATTATTTCAAAATTGGCTAGCTTTGGACATTACTTCATTAATTAGCTCAGAGAACATAGAACTAAACCCTACTCCTAAAAACTGATAAGTTGATTTGTTCTTATTTTTTATGTATGTGATTGTTTGATTATGGGTGATTTGTGAACATAACCCCAACTCTGATCAGTGTCAATCCTAGGGTTTGGAGTCAATTCCCTGCATACAGATTACTTTTGATAAACAAAACAAACATCTAGATTTAGAGGATTTAGTGTGTTCTTGTCTTACAAATAACAATCCAATAATGGGTATTTCCAACAACTCTTCTTATAAATATCCCTACAAAACACATCTCCCCATATTTGACTCAGAGTATTTTAATCTATTTCTTGAATAGAAGCAATAAACCAGACATGCAATATAGCAAAATGTATATTCAAGAACTTAGAAACCCTTAGTATCCTCATTCAAAAGAAAAATGCAAACGACACAAGAGACAATTGATGGAAACACATGCTCAAAGGTATTTTTCATATATTGCAATCTAAAACTAATAAAATGTTTATAGAGAAAGTGTTACCAAATTTTCACCTACAACTCAAATTGGCAGAGCTGAAACATTTATTCCATTTTAAGATGAAAGATTCTTAACATTTTTTGCTATGTTGTTTTTTCATAGTTTAAGGTGCTTGAAAGGAGAAGGTTCAGTTTTATCATGCTTTTGTTATGCCAAAAGAGAGAAAAATAGTGAATCATTTAATTCTTTGTAGAAGATTCATCAATGATAGGAGTTATTTCATTTCACATTACAATGTTCATTCATTTTATAAATGAGATATACCAAACTAAATAAGCATTGCATTAAATGAAAGTAAGAGAGATCAAATGTCCCACACAAGCTATGGGAATAGCTGAACCAATACATCAGAAGGAATGTACTATGCATCTGAGGAAAACTAAAGTAATGAAGCAGATAAGATAAGGCATGTCTATCATTACATGTTGAAGTCTTGAGTTGACCCTCATTGCAACTAATTCCTCTTTACTCCTGACCTTTGAATGAACCTGTAGTGATGGAGAGAGATATGTTAGAGCTCAAGATATGATTTATCCTATGTACTTCAGTAAATAGAGACATAATACGTTATTTATGATGCACTGAATTAGATAGTCAGATCATCCATATGCAAGAGAGCCTGAAGATGAAACATCATTGAGCTTCACTATTTTTTAAAATAACATGTTTGTTTCCTGTGCAAGTATAGAAGAAGTTATGTCATTGATCTGAAGATATCATAGCATGTGGTACAAAGTGGGCTCCCACAAGGGTGTAGCCTAGCATGTTGCCCCTAAATCTTAAGAGGGGATGGGATAGAGATTCATATTCATTGTTCTCAAATTGAACAAATGCAGCTATAGGAGGTAGCACATGAAAAATTTGTTCAAGAAACATATTGCTTCAGCCAGTGAAATGAATGAGCCATTATCATTAAATATGGTGTGTCTATGGATACATTTGATATAGTATAGTAAACTGGACAACAAGAGTATATGCCATATCACAGATTGAATGTGATCATTCAGAGTATATATAGAACAAAATAAGCCATGTCATAGTCATCAAATGGAGGATACACAGATATATAATTGTCTGAGTTTAGAACATCAAGATGTACTTTATCATGATAAAAGGGATGAAGCCTCAATGTTCATGTTCATCTACAGGAGGTGCAAAAAGAATGACATGTATGATAACATCACAAAATGCTTTTGGAGCAGCAGAGAAAGATAAAGACATGTCTTATTATTTTTAAGATGAAACATCAAGTAATAAAGTACATTTGCAATAGTATATGTAGTCCTCGGTTTCAATGATGAACAAGAAATTATCACAGTGTAAGTTTTGCATTATTTCTTCATAGAATAAGTTTGAAGTTGAGCTTCTTCATACAAAACTAAGAAAATGCAAGAAATATCATATGCAATGAACCTTTAGTTGCGACCTATAGAAATTGTTCAGGCATGAAAGAAGAATACAAGTAATATTATATGTATTGTGGGTTCTCAGGCCGTAGCCAAAGAGCATAGTTTTCTTTACAAAATGTCAAAACCCTTGTCATGTTAGAGGAGAAATGCAGATACACAGTGAATAGAGGGATTTTGAACTCATAAGGGTTGAAGAAAATACTCAGAAAACAAGAAGAATACCCAGATATAGCCGCGGGCTTGTAATGCAGAATATTTTTCCTCACAGCAGGTTAAACCCATTTGTGATTTCAAGTAAGAGTCACAAATATAGAGGAAGATGGAGGGTTTCAAGTCATGTCGACTTAGAAGATACTCAGAAGAAAACAAAATTACAACATATGGCCGCGGCCTGCAGAGGGTTTTATAGTGTCTAAATTGTAGAATATAAAAAAAATGACTGCATCCATTTAAATCTTTAACAAAAACTCTTTCTTTTGTAATTTCTTGAGCTCGTATCGAGCCTCATATCAATGGAGAAATCAAGAAATGATATGGTATTCTAAGGCAAGAAGCTTACCTTGTTGCTGAGTAAAGAGATGTACATGAGGCCGCGGGTTTTTTGCCTTTAGAATGTCCCAAGTGAGCTCGAACCAGTCAGCCATGGCAGCCCCCAAACACAAGAAGGAGATAGAAGTGAACACACAAAGGAAAATATATTAGAAGCTTTGTTATGGTCATGGTTAGAAAGTTAGAATCTTGTGTTGAAGACAAAATATGGTTCAAGTCTATGACAGAAGCGTTTACCTCTTATTTTTCTGCAAGAATCTCCAAAAAATGTGCTTAGAAATAGTGAAGATCGAGGGTTTTATGCTCTAAACCCTATTTTCCATGGCAGCAGAGGCAAAGCCTATTTCATCGATGTTGTTATATGGAGCCTAATCAGACTCAGAGGTTAAATTTACCCCACTTTTATCGGCACGGTTTCCCCCCAAATTATTTAACAAGGTAAAGGGGTAGTGCCCCTAAGATGGGGTCAAGGAGAAGTGCCCCCAAGACAATGTCAAGGGGCAATGCCCCTTGCGAGGTCCAAGGGCAATGCCCCTAGTGCACTCTCGCAATACAGGGCAGGGTCGAGGGGCAGCACCCTCGCGAGGGCTCGGGGGTAGCGCCCATGAAACCTCCAATGATTTTTTATTATTTTATTAAGGCGTCGGGAGTTATTTTTCTATTGGCTGACATAAAAAAACCCTATTTTTGTAACTGACATAAGGCTTGATAAAAGCAGCTAAGGGTTAGGGTTTCTATTAATTTATTGTAGCATTTTGCAACGGTATTGAGTTGTAAGGATTGCTTGTTGTAATCAGTTTGATTTACTAGATTAATATTGGACTCTTTGTTGGTGGATGTAGCCAAGGTTTTGGTGAACCACGTTAAAACTTGTCTCTCACTTTTATTATTTCTGTGTATTTTCATTCCTCTATTTAATCTTTATTTGTATTTAATTGATATCTCCTACTGGCTAACCATAACAATCGAAAGGTCGAATGCAAATGAGCCCAAAAAGTTAGGGCTTGGATTGTTTTGTGTTTAGGGTTTTCTCATATGCCCTAATTCGATGAATATTTTATCACATTGATTTAAAAATCAAGAGCCTTAACTAATACCCTTGAGGGTATTATATCCCATGATATCTACAATGCCTAGGCTTTATACCTTAGATGCTATTTAGTCACTTTTGATGATAAGACAATATCCCATATGCCTTAGAAATTTTTTTTATAGCCAAAGGAAGGGTAAGTCAAAACCATTTAATATGCCTTGAATTTTTTATGATTTTATAGAAAAATCAAATGCTCATATAGAAAATCTATCATACTTGGCTAAATGAACATATAAGCCTTGTATTGTTTTTGCAAGAATCAAATCAGACCCAAATCAGAGATAAAATTGCAAAATCTATTGTAAAGCATTATTTAAAGCAATGATTTATAAATTGCTTTTAAATAATTGCTATTTTAAAGTAGTTAAAGAAAAATATATCTTTCCTTTTGAGATTTGCTTTCTTCTGGGAAAATTTGAGGAAAATATGGACAAAATGGAGCTTTTATTAATCAGGTAAAGCCTGATTTTGAGGGGATTTTGGTGGGACCACTTTGGATGGCATTTTGGCAGCTTTTTTCTTCAATTTGGAGGCAGTTTGGTGACAGTTTTTAAGGCTTTTTTATGGATCTCAGAAATTACTTGGAGGATTGCTTTTGGAGATTTTTTTACAGACTTGTCTATTTTTCCATCTTGGGAAAATTAGAGGCATATATTGGAGAAAAACTTAGTTTTTCTGGGAGTTCTGATTATTGTTTCTTCTCTCTTGTTCACCTACAAAGAGCTTGTAAACACTTTTTGTACTCAGATTCGCATTTTTATACTCCTTTTAGTTTAATACAAACAACAGAGCATTCATATCTCAATTTTTGTCTCATTTTATAGTGGTAGTTTGATGTTTCATTGTGATACTTTCTTTTAGATCCTTTGTATTTCTTACTATTGCAAGTGTGAGTGCAAAATTCCATATAATACAGGTTGCATGTTGTGTTTGATTTCAAACCTAGATGCAAATCATCTTTGTGTTGTATGCACATGCGATATTGTGAAAGTCATTGTCCTAAGAAATTGATTATGAGTGGAAGCATCAAAATAAGTAAAGTTCTAGTAAGATATCACCTGTTAGAATTTAGAATTTCATTTTCAATCAACCTTCTATCCCTTTCCCTCAGAAAATCATTTAGATTCTAGGTGAAGTTATCAAGAGAACCAGCTCACTCTGGAGGTTCACTCCAAGTTTTAGAAAACCCACAGGCCTAGGAGTGTTCCCATGTGTCAACAGGTAGCTAAGTTGATAGCTTAGCATTTGGGTGCATACTTTGATTGACAACAGAAAGTACATTTAACATGCAAGAAATTGAAACTTACTACTCAGAATATGGACAACTTCTCAAAAATTGCTCTATATTTCATTATCAAAGTTTCCCAAATCTTCCAATCTCTTTACAAAGTGGAACAACATGTTCTTTTATAGACACAAGAACATGTTGCCCTAAAACTCATTAC
This sequence comes from Cunninghamia lanceolata, assembly GCA_027924645.1. Lineage (NCBI taxonomy): Eukaryota > Viridiplantae > Streptophyta > Pinopsida > Cupressales > Cupressaceae > Cunninghamia > Cunninghamia lanceolata. The sequence continues at coordinate 1,073,655 of BSBN01001562.1, forward strand.
CAACTATCAGTTACAAATCTTACACTACAAGCCACCACCATAGGCATTGGGAATCTAATTCAAATTACATATGAAAGAGAAAAATGTTGGCAAGAGACACTACTTCGCATGACAGGTGTTGTCATTGATGGCAACTAAGACTATTCCACACATTCGTATAACATAATTCGCTCATACCGGAAGTCAGAATCAGAATTTATCTAAGTCCGAGTAGCCAGAAACAGAGCATGTGATAGGGTCTGATATATTGGTCTGGATCTCTCCAATGGTAAATCAAAGTGTGTTGCGGATCCAAAGGAATCTTAAGGATAGTCAAGGCAATCTAAATCCAGAATTTTAACCTCCGGTAATAAAGGATTCAAAAGTTATTTGCATCTGAGTATGGGGTTACAGTTTGATAGTGCAAACAACAAAAGAATAGGCCGACCTTGTAATTGATCTTTGTTCTGGATAAATGGAAGTTGTCAGTTGGATAATTTGTGATTATTAGTGATAGTGACCGACATGATTGATGATTTGTGAATGCAAGTTTTGGTCCGTGTTACAAGTTATGCATGGATTTAGTCGATAGAGCAGAGTCTTTAACAAAGTTCTAAGTGTTCTTGAAGCCAATTGAAAAGTGATTGAATATCATGATGTGGATATATATAGCTGATGGATTTAAGTGATTTGTGAGTGTGTATGATGTGACTATGGAATAAGTGTGAAAAGGGCAAAGATCAAAGGTTTAGATGTTAGCAGAACAGTAAACAGGGCAAAGTAAGGATGAAGTGTATCAAGTCAATATTCTGTGCTTAACCGGAACTGAATCCTTGCATTGGTAGATGCTAATTATCAGTTCAAACTCATTGTAATCTTCCTTCTGTAGGCATTGAGCCTTCTTTTGAGTAGTGAGCTCTAGGCAGTGAGCCTAAATGCATGTGCATTCCCCGTTGTAATACTTTTAAAAGAGTATAATCTTTGTGGGTTAACCCCCATCATGGTTTTTCCCTTAATCGGGTTTCCACGTCAAAAATCTTGGTGTCAAGTGTGTTATTTATGTTTCTACTCATGTGTTATTGATTGAAGTTGTAATGCTTATATCACTAATTTGATTATAAGTTGTAAAAGAAGATTAAAGGCAGAAAAGTTTAAATTATGTGACAAATGATTCACCCCCCTTCTTAGTTGTTCGAACTAATTCCAACAATTGGTATCAGAGCGAGGTTCCTTTGAAAAAGTTTAACAGCTTGAGGAAGATCTGGGAAGGCAGTAAAATGGATGAATATAACCTCCAAGGGCAACTTAATCTCACCCTAGAAGATCTTGAGTAGTCTAGAGCAGAAGTCCAAGAGCTGCAAGAGAACCTCAAAAATGCTGAAGACTTCATTGAGATTTTAAAATAAAAATTGAGCAAATCCAACGAGAAGAGGAAGGAATAACCTCTTCAACTAGGAAATCATTATGAAAACAACAACAAGGATGATGCTCTGAAAGAGAAGACAAAGGAATGTGAGAAGTTAGCTAAATAAGTTGTTGTCCTAAAACATGAGATGGAATCCGGGGTGATGAGGCTAACCAAAGAACTTGAAGATAGAAAGAAAACTGAAGAAGATTTGAATCAAAATCTAAAAGAAAGAACTGAAGAATGTTGTAGATTGGACGGAATAGCTGGCCTCCTAGAGTCAAATCTACAAGAAAGCACAGATAATGAGAGAGAACTTGAAAGGCAAATTGTCATTCTCAGACATGACCTAGAAGTTGCAAATGAATACAAGGAGAAGTTCAAAATAAGCTCAACTAAACTTGAAGCACTGCTTGAAGGACAGAAAAACATTGATGACAAGCATGGTCTTGGATATGAGAAAGGCGAAAGCTCTGGATCCAGACAAATAAATTTTCAACCAAGGAATGGAAGAAACAGACCTAGAAGACCTCCAGTAAGATAGCCTAATGCTCAAAGATATCCATCATTCAATGGAATTATTTTAATTGCAATAAATCTGGTCATAGAGCTACTCAGTGCAGAAGCAGAGTAAATCAAAATGGTCCATCCTTCTCCGGTCAATGCTTCAAGTGCAAGAGGTATGGTCATAGATCAAATGAATGCAAAAGTATGATAATGAATAACTCTAACAATAGAGGAAATGGCAACTCTTTCAATGGTTACTGCTTTACTTGCAATGGATTTGGACACATGGCTAATCAGTACAGATCAAGAGGAAATCAAGTATATAAAAAAAGAAATGTTGTGTGCTTTAATTGCAATAGATCTGGTCATATTGCAAGATTCTAGAGAAGTAGGAATAATGAAAGAAGAGGTCTGATAAACAGAAAACTGGATGAGCAAAGACAAGACAAAGGAAAGAGAAAAATTGATGTGAATGAAATCCATAATGAAATGAGTAAGACATGAGTCAAGAAAAGTGTTGTGAATAATAGTAATGAGTCTGCACCAGAATCTGGTGCTGATAATTCCACTGGGAATTGAATTTGGAGCTTTGGCTCAAGGGGAGTTACATTGAAAATCAAATTCCCCCAACCAGTAAGTGAGTGCCTGGATCTAGCACAATGAGAGAAGATATTTTGAATTGTTTTAGAACTTTTGGAAGGATTTCTAGAAGAAAAGATGTTGATATGAAAACTTGCGGAGTGATTCATGAAGAACAGTCAAGAAATAGAGTAACCGGATGAAGTTAGGGCAACTCATTTATTACAAAGGCAAATTAGGTTTTGCGGAGCATAAAAAGCCGTTCACTCCTCATTTGAATCACTGTTGCACTCAAAGAAAGCAAGAAGAATAGTGTCTGAGCTAAGATTACAAAGAATTGAAGTACGATCGGTGAATTTATCTGTCAACCCCAATTTCGTGAAAAGAGGTATTTATCTGCGAAGCTTTGAACTTGTAATTTTTGCAATGGCTACACCTTTGGTTGTTGACATTACTGAAAGGCCTCGACCCAAATTTAAGAAGCATCCTCACAAATCAATAGAAGTTGACCCATTAGGTGCTTTTTCAAGTGTTCCATATGGTGTGCCGCATGTTGAAGATATTAGGGTTTATATTCATGCGAGCATAGATGAATTTGGGGACTCAGGGTTTGTAGATTTGTTTGAGAGTCAATTAATGGATGAAAATCATGATCTTAAACCTAAGTGTGAAGCACTACATGAGAAACATTTTATTGAGATTATGGGGTTTCCAAAATTTGATGAAGTGAATGGGTCTGGTATGTTTTGAGTCAGATGCATGATGAATTCATATGGTTGTTAAAACCATTCAAGATTACCAAGGATGTTATCAGAATTGTGACTGGGTTAAACTCAACTGGTGGATTACCCATGTTGAAATCTATGAAAAACCAAACTGTTACTGATGCAACTGGTGCAAAATTTGATAAGAGGGCTATGACCATAAATGACATTATAGAACCGGGTGTGAAGTTTCCTTCCATGGTGATTGGATACAAGATCTATCACTCTAGCAAAGAGAATTTAGTCTCTGGAACTGCTATATATGCAGCATATCAAATGTTAAAGGAAAATACAAATTATGACTTATGTGAGCTGTTACAGAACCAGTTGATTAAGAACTTGAACAAAATCAAGAAAGATAAGAAAAACACTTTTAAATATGATACATTGGTTCTATGTTTGTTCTTCTACTATATGAATGAAGTACCTGGAGTAAAGGGTGTGAACTAGACTAATGATGAGCCAGTTGCTATTCAGATCAGAGATCACCTACGCAACATTGGTAACTATAAAGCATAGAAAACTACAATCTAGGGATACTTCAAGAACTTTCAAAGTATGATGTATTCAAGGGAAAAAATTGACCCAGGAAGAAATGGGAAGTAATTATAATACATAATAACTAGTGAGGTTCCTAACAGATGAGATTTCAGTTTCTCTCTGATTCTCTCCATCGGTTAGGGTAGTAAACCTGATCGATGCTAACCTCCGGTGTAGGCTAGGTAGCTCCTCTCCTATTTTCGGAAGGGCCTACCCTGTCCACCTCCTCTTTCTTTCCTGTCTGGGCAAGGGGCTAGCCTAACATTCTTTCTTTCCTACCTTAGACTACCTAACATTCTGAAGTTCCTACCAGGAGCATGCTTTCATTCTCTTCTTACCGGGTGGGAGGGAGATATAGGGCGGGGATTCAATCCAGCCTAAGGACTAACTATTCTTTCTCCCGGCCTAACATATACACTTATCATTACAGCTTTCAACAAATGCTATAACCATTAATGATTCACCCCCGGTTGATTCCTGCATTGATTACAGGATGGATGGAATGCCTGAACCCCCAGGCGATGAAGATGCTGGGCTCACTCTAAGATGAAGATGTTGGGCTCAATTGGTTCAGAGAATTAACGAGCTATAATTCCCTCCCTCTCACAGGGAGGTTAACCCTACAACAATTGTTGAGAAGTACAAGAATGAAATATGTTTTATGGTTGACACAGATCAATTCTTAATGGAAGTAGTGGAACCCAAAACTATTTGGATCATGCCCATGGGGTATGAAGTAGATGGAAAAATCTTAAATATGTATGCTCAACATCTTCTGAGCAAGCCAAAAGACACAACAGTTGAAAGATTTGGGACATATGAGGAACTAAGCTTAAAACTGCATGTTGAGCTCAGAGAACCTGAAACCAAAAGAAAAGTAAGAAAAGAAGTTGAGCAGCTAGCTAAGAATCTAGGTCTCACAAAGGAAGCTGTGAGGCAATTCAAGGAAAGGATTGGAAAGGCAGAAAAGGAGAAGCAAGATAAGAATCAAGGAAGAGCTCTGGTAGAATCCTCCATGACAAGGACTTCTAGAAGCTCAGCTGCTACCCCTGTTCCTCCAAAACCTACTGATCTTGAGAAATCAGAAAGAAAGTCATCAAGAAAAGAAGGGAAAAGAGTAAAAACAAATGCCACAAGATCCTATAAGAGCACGAAAGTTGATGAAGAAGAAATACATTCAGGTGCTGAGGTAAAGGAGTTGAAAGCCTCTGAAACAAAAATTGGCAAGGTGACTACTTGGAGAAGTCCTCCAGAAGCACAAGGGCTAGTAAAAGGCAAAAGACAGAGACATATGTTGAGAAGGCCACAATTTTCGTGGAAGATGTAATAAAATTAGTCACTGTGGATGGAAATTTGAAACCCATGATTGAATTTTATGATGAATACAGTGACACAGATAAGAGGGTGTTAGATCTGAATATCTATAATAAGGCCTTGGTTGAAATAACTTATGAGATCCCTCCAAGTCTTGCAAACATTTTGGAGTTGAGGAAAGAAAATGCAAAAAGCAAGGATATGGAGCTTAGAGAACATGTATTGATAAAACTATGCCCTCAGATCACTCAAGTTTAAATGACTATGATATTCAAAGAAGTGAAGGATGAATTCATGAGCAAGAAGAGAATGAACAAACTGATGCTTGGAGAATTGGACCAAATAGTTAAAGAAACACAGGAAATACTTCTAAGTGCATTGAAGAGACTCAATCTTCCATTTGTTGAGGATGAGACTGATGTTGGGATTGATTCATTAATCCCAGATATTGAAAAGATGAAAATTAATGAGCAACAAACCAAGGTTGATGACTCCTATGTTCCGGAAGAGGAACAAACAAACAAAGAAGATACAAAGATGGTGGATCAAATTGATGATGCAGGATATACTCCAACTTCTCCTGATCAATTTGGAAAAGAAGATAATGTTGACCTTACTGCTGCTACACAAGATCCTCAGGGATAGATTGCAAATAGTGAAGTCAAAGGGAAGAATCTAGATGCAGATAACACAAAGAAAGGTGAAGCAGAAAAAGAAGTTAGAGGTAAGGAAGATAAAGTAGAAGAAGATGGTGCAAATGTTGATAGTCCTGATACTGTGAAAACTCAAGGAAAGAAAAGTGGTCTGAAAATGGTAGCAAGAGACATTGCAGATGTAGTGAAAAGTTTTCTAAGTAAAGAGATGCTAGAGTTTGATGAACCAGAACTAATTCAAGGACTAATCAACTTGGATATTCTCTCTCCGATCCAAATGATGAAGATAGTATCCTTCACACAAGCCAAAGCAAGTGAAAAGATATTGAAATCTCACTTAGAGGATAGTAAGCTATTAAGTCTTGCAACCAGAGTATTGGATAAGATAATACCAACCCTCTAGAAGAATCCTTCTGACTCTCCCTCCAAACATCTAAAAAGCCTTGTAAATTGTATAAGTACTCACTTTGAGTCCTTTGAAAAATCTGCAGAAGTTAAAGTTCAAAATGAATTTAATAGAAAAAGATTTGATGCAATTAAAGGCATGATTGGGATAGATAGATTGGTGCTAGATAACAGTATAAAGAGTGTTCAAAATGCTCTTTCAGAAGGAGGCAGGATATATAAGTTTTATTTATCTACAGCTAAAGTCTTAGAGGATATAGAAGATAAAATAAAGGACACAAAATAGAAATTGTCAAGTATGTCCCAAGCTTTTGATCTGTTAACAGTATCAGTGACAAGAAAGGAATGTCAAGCAATTAGCATGATAGAAGAAATAAAGAAAGTAACAAGAGAAAAGGAGAACATTGAAGCAAGAAAGGGTGAGCTCCGGGGATTGGTTTCCCCTAAGATAGAAGCAATGTTTAATGTTGTATCAGAAGCCCAAATTGCTATACAAACAAGTGATCCCATTGAGCTCCGGAAGGCTGAAGCACAAGCATTCTTGTTAAATGGCCACATTTCAACTTTGAATAGTATGAAGAAGAGTTGGGATACAGAGTTGGTCCTCCTAAAGAACATTTTGGAGATATACTCAAGTTCATGTAAATATAACTTAATGATTAGGTGTACATATGCGGCACTATATACAGATTTTTTTTTGAGAATTTTGGCATGTGGACCCCATCCTTTTCCATTGATGTCAAAGGGGGAGTGAAGAATAGTGAAAAATGAGGAATCCAACAAAGGGGGAGCTCCGAAATCAGTGGAGAAGCATAAGAGTATAGAGTAAGGGGGAGTAAATGAGTAAAACTTAGTCATTTTTCACTAAGTGTTGCCATCAATGCCAAAGGGGGGGATTGTTGGAAAGAGACACTGCTTCGCATGACAAGTGTTGTCATTGATGGCAACTAAGACTATTCCACACATCTGCATAACATAATTTTCTCATACCGGAAGTCAAAATCAGAATTTATCTAAGTCCGGTAGCCAGAAACAGAGCATGTGACAAGGTCTAGTATCTTGGTCTGGATCTCTCCCATGGTAGATTAGAGTGTGCTACGGATCCAAAGGAGTCCTAAGGATAGTCAGGGCAATCTAAATCCAGAATTTTAACCTCCAGTAATAAAGGATTCAAAATTTATTTGCATCTAAATATGGGGTTACAGTTTGATAGTGCAAACAACAGAAGAACAGGTTGACCTTGTAATTGATCTTTGTTCCGGATAAATGGAAGTTGTCAGTTGGACAATTTGTGATGATTAGTGATAATGGCCGACATGATTGATGATTTGTGAATGCAAGTTTTGGTCCATGTTACAAGTTATGCATGGATTTTGCCGACAGAGCAGAGTCTTTAACAAAGTTCTAAGTGTTCTTGAAGCCAACTGAAAAGTGATTGAATATAATGATGTGGATATATATAGCTAATGGATTTAAGTGATCTATGAGTGTGTATGATGTGACTATGGAATAAGTGCAAAAAGGGGCAAAGATCTAAGGTTCAGATGTTAGCAGAACATTAAATAGGGCAGAGTAAGGATGAAGTGTATCAAGTCAGTATTCTGTGCTTAATCAGAACTAAATCCTTGTATTGGTAGAAGATAATTATCAGTTCAAACTCATTGTAATCTTCCTTCTGTAGGTAGTGACCCTTCTTTTGAGTAGTGAGCTCTGGGCAATGAGCCCGAATGCATGTGCATTCCCCTTTGTAATACTTTTAACAGAGTATAATCTTTGTGGGTTAACCCCCACCGTGGTTTTTCCATTAACTGGGTTTCCACATCAAAAATCTTGGTGTCAAGTGTGTTATTTATGTTTCTACTCATGTGTTATTGATTAAAGCTATAATGTTTATATCACTAATTTGATTATAAGTTGTAAAAGAAGATTAAAGGCAGAAAAGTTTAAATTGTTTGGCTGATTCATCCCCCCCATCTTAGTTGTCTGGACTAATTCCAACAAAAAGGACAAAATACAATTCAACTTGGAGATGCCAAAAAACCATTTAGAAGTGTTTTATCCTAATGATGAAGAAGACATATCACATGATTGGATCTTTGTTCACCCTGGACACATTGGTGCAGTCACAATAGGAGGGTTCACAGAATGAACTATCTGAACCATGCAGCAAGAGTAAACACAACGGAAACAACTCAAATAAATGGAACAAATGTAGATTTAGTCATTCAGTATATCATAGAATTCAAATACAATCTAGTTGGCAACATGCGGGCTTATAATTAGGTCTCACAGGCCTGATTACATACATGCGCAAGATAAAGCTTTGATGCTCCTCCGTAAAGAATCAAAACTATCAATCTTCTAAATCATGAGAACTTGATAACTTCTGAACTACTTTCCTAAGGATCCATTACATCAATATATATCATTTCCAGAATAATAGATTCCTCCATGTCAGCTAAGGAAGGTCACAAACACCCAAGAAGAGTTATAATGTGTACACAGATAGGTCAAACCTAAATGCATAGAACACTTCCTCAAATGAATGGAATAATTTGTAGATCTCCAAGGAAGGTTGGCCACAAACCAAAGATCATTGAATGATGTGTCATTAGGTTCTACAAGTCAAGCGATGCTCTGCAAGTCTTCTTCTTTTGCTGATTGTTTGAGACTGTCAGGATGCTCTACTCTAAAAAAATAGTTGATCTTCTGATAGTGATCTTTTTTATAACTAATCCAAATGCTCTGAATTTTGGGTATGATGTAGATGAATTAATGTAGATGTTAAGTCTAAATCCACAGGGTGTGAAATGAAACTATAGTAGAATACCAGACCAAAAGTTGAAAACTGCTTCTGACTGAACTCCCTGAACTGAACTAGAAAATGAAAGAAACAAACTGAACTACAAATGTTTTTGGTTGATGCAAGATTTCTCTTGAACCAGGGATATTCCTACATCAGACATATGAGGTTATTGAAAAGTGAGTCCCTCACTTTTTGGAGGCTAAGGGAGAACCAAGATGGTCCACCTCAGCCTAAGAAATCCATGTTGAATCTCCTTCTGATCTGCCTTTCCACTTCACAAGATATTCTCTGCATTGTCTTCCTCTAGTGTTGTGTCCAACTTTGATTTCCAAAATGTCTTCAATCTGCTCTGGTGCTTTGTGTGGTAACTTCTTCTTCAAGTCTTCTTCCATGCGGTCACTGAACTCTGCTTCATGATACTGATATAAGTTTGCAATGTTGAAAATAGCTGATATACCCAATGTTTCCAGTAACTCCACTGCATATGCATTTCTTGAATCAAATTTTTTGAGTATCTTACAATGTCCAAACTTCTTCATCCTCAACTTGTTATAAGTCCCAACTAGAAATCTCTCTTTTCTCAAGTACACCATTACTTCATCTCCCACTTCAAATTCCTTATGTCTTCTCTTCTCATCTACCCTTTCCTTATACTTACCGTTCATATCCTCTAAATGCTTCTTTACTTGGTTATGCACTATCTTCATGTGATCTATAAATTCTTCTGCTTCTGCACTTCTCTTTTCCTCTGTATTGATATCTCTCAATTCTGCAACTCCTCTAGGGTTTACTTCGATAACAATCTCAAAAGATGTTCTTCTGATACTTCTATTTATTGAATTATTGACTCTCTTGTGAAAGAATCAAATCCCAACTTCTAGCTTTCTCTCCAACCAAACATCTCAACAAGTTTCCCAAACTCCTATTCACTACCTTTGTCTATCCATCAGTCTACGGATGAAAAGTTGATCTGAACTTCAAATTTGTCTTCATCTTCTTCCAAAGTGTCTTCCAAAAGTATCCAATAAACTTTGTGTCTTTGTATGAAACTATACTCTTAGGTAATCCATGCAATCTTACAATCTCCTTGAAAAATAGGTCAACTACATTCACTACATCAGTTGTCTTCTTGCAAGGTATGAAATGAGCCATCTTTGAAAATCTATCAACCACTACAAATATTGAATCATGTCCTCTCTCTGTCTTAGGTAATCCCATTACAAAATCCATGCTTATGTCTTCCCAAGGTCTCTCTGGTACTGTCAAAGATTTATACAATCCAGTGTTCAGACTACTCCCTTTTGTAACTTGACAAACTCTACAATTCTGCACAAATCTCCTAACATCCTTATGTATATGGGGCCAAAAGTAGTTTTCACTCACCAAGGCCACTGTCTTATCAATTCCAAAATGTCCTTCCAATCCTCCACTGTGCTTCTCCTTGATCAAATTATCCCTCATTGAACTTCTAGGTATGCATAACTAGTTTCCTTTGAACAACATATCTTCTTGAATGAAATAGTCCAACCACTTACTCCTATCTGTCACAACAGGTTCCTTATAGACTTTCCAAGGTTCTACAAAATTAGTGTCTCCCTCATACATGTTCTTCAATTCATCAAATCCCAATACTGCAACTCTCATCTCTGTCAACAAGTTCCTTCTCCTACTCAACGCATCAGTAACTTTATTTGATTTACCACTCCTATGCTTCAACACAAAAGTATAACTCTACATGAACTCTACCCATCTCATATGTCTCTCATTCAAATTACCTTGACTATTCAAATATTTTAAAACTTGATGATTTGTATACAACACAAACTCCTTACGGAACAAATAATGTCTCCACTTCTTCAAGGCTTGAATTATGGTGTAGAACTCTTGATCATAAATTGAATATCTTCTCCTTGCATCATTTAAATTCTCACTGAAATATGCTACAGGTAGATACCTTCTTGACTTAACACTACTCCAATCGCATTTCCACTAGCATCACAATCAACTTGAAATACCTTATTGAAATCTGGTGATGCCAAAATAGGTTGCTCTATCGCTTTCTGTTTCAACAACTCAAAACTTTGATCTACTTCTGATGTCCACTTAAAATCCTTTATGTTACCTCTCATTGTCTCTGTCATAGGGTTACAAACTGAACTGAAATTTCTAATGAACTTCCAGTAGAAACTAGCCAATCCATGAAATGATCTAACTTCTCCAATGCTCTCCAGTGTAGGCCATTCAACAATTGCTTTCACTTTCTCAGGGTCCATCTTCAATCCTTCCACATAAATTACAAATCCCAAATATACTAGTTCTTCCTTCATGAAACTACACTTCTTGATGTTTATCAGCAATTTCTCTTCTCTTATTCTCTGCAAAACTTGTCTAATATGCCACAAATGTTCCTCTTTTATCTTACTAAAAATCAGAATCTCATCCAAGTATACAATCACAAACTTACCCAAGAATTTCTTCAGAACTTCATTCATCAATCTCATGAAAGTACTCAGTACATTTGTCAATCCAAAAGGCATCACTAACCACTCATACAATCCTTCATTTGTCTTAAAAGCGGTCTTCCATTCATCTCCTTCTCTAATTCTGATCTGATGGTATCCACTCTTCAAATCTATCTTTGTGAAATATCTTGCTCCACTCAAACAATCCATGATATCATCCATCCTAGGTAAAGGAAATCTATACTTAACTATGATCTTGTTTATTGCTCTGGAATCAGTATGCATTCTCCATTCTCCATCCTTCTTCAGTGATAACACTGCAGGTACTGCACAAGGACTCAAGCTTTCTTTGATCAAACCTTTCCTCAACAACTCTTGTATCTGTCTATTCAATTCTTCATTTTCTGTCGGTGTCATTCTATGTGCTCCTTTGTTAGGCAAACTTGCTCCCAGTATAAGATCCATGTGATGAATGATACTCCTTATAGGTGGCAATCCTTCAAGTACATTGTTTGATATGATGTCTTCATATTCTGTCAGCAATTCTCTTATCTCCTCCAGTTGTGATTCTTCAATCTCCTTCTTCAATGCTTCAGGCTTCTTAAGAATCAAGGCATAACACATATTCTCATGTCTCAAACCATCCAGAAATTTTCTTCCATCTACCAAATAGATTCTAGCATTCCCACATACTTCACTCTTAGGATCATCCTCTAAAGGAATCAAAGTAATTCTCTTTCCATTTGTTTTTATAGTGTATGTATTATTTCTCCCATCATGTATAGTTTTTCTATCATATTGCCAAGGTCTACCCAACAAGATATGACAAACATCCATAGGCATAATATCACACAAGACTTCATCATGATAAGATCCAATATGAAATTTCACCAAACATTGTTCACTCACCAGTACCTTATGATCATCCTGAATCCATGCTATCTGATAAGGCTTAGGGTGTTTCAATCTTTCCAATTTCAGCTTTGTCACCATCTCCTCTGAAACTAGGTTATCTAAACTACCACTATCAATTACAACTTTGCAACACTTACCTCCTGATTTGCATCTAGTTCTGAACAGACTTTTCCTCTGCTGTGGTTCCTCATTTGTCTCTACTTGAAATAGTGTTCTCCTTGTCACCAATGATTCTCCTTTCTTAGGTTTGCCAACTGAGATGGGTGATCCAACAGGTTCTTCCTCCACATAGGTTACTCTTCCACTATTTTTTGTCCTCTTACTTGTACTACCCTGATTACATTCAAATGCTCTATGTACTTCACCTCCACACTTGAAACAAGTACCTCTAAATGTTCTCTTATCAAATCATCTTCCTTCTCTTATGTATCCTTCATTCCGGTATGCACTAGGGTTTCCTCTTTGGTAAAAATTTCTGTCATCTCTCTGGTAAGTATTGTTATCTCTGTCATCCTTCTTCAACGGACTGTCAAACTTGTTCTACTCTGGATATGATCTATCTCCTCCGAAAAATGTCCTACCTCTCTGAAATTTACCTCCTCTGACTCTCTATCTCTGATCATGCCTCTTATTCAGCTTCTCTTTAACTTTCAAGGTAAACTGATATGCTTCTTCCAAAGATGTCATCCTTACCAAGCTTAGTTCCTCTTGAATGTTCAATCTTAGTCCATTGATGTATCTAGCCACTTTCTCTTTGTTTGCTTCACTATGTCCTATCCTTATGATCATCTTATAAAATTCTTCAGTATACTCCTTCACAGATTTCTCCTTTTGTCTCAGGTTTTGCAATCTCTTCAACAACTCCAACTCATAGTCAGCAGGTATAAACTGATTCTTCACCTTTGTCACCATCCTATCCCATTTTGTAATCTTTTCTTTCCCTCTTCTATTTCTTTCCAACTAAACTTCTTTCCACCATATAGTAGCATGTCCCTTCAGCTTTGTCTTTGCAAATTTCACCTTCTCCAGATCTTCAGTTTCCTCATATTCAAAGTATTCTTCCATGTCATTTACCTAGTCAATCAATTCTTTAGGGTTCAAATTACCAGTATAGTTCGACACATCAACTCTAGGTCTCTTTCCAATCTTTGAAATAGCTCACAGCATCTTTACTTGATCTGATTCTTCTTCATCACCTCCTAGGGTTTCGCCAGTTTGTTCAACAGATTGAAATTCTTCTTCCTTATCGCTTTCAACATTAGGTCTCGGTGTCAATCATCTTCGTCTATCTTATTCAACAGCATCCAAATGAATTCACATTGTTTTCATCATCTACATCATCTCATCCATTCTACCATCCATTGTTCCAATAGCAGCAACTCTCCTCAGTGGCATTCTTCCTAGGATCAACTATAAACTGCCTCAAGTTTAGTGATCGGGCTACAAGGTGACAACTGCCTCACAATCAGTGATTGGTTACAATACAAGTAACTTGCCTCAATTTGGTGATCTATCCACAACAAGATCTTATGGAATTCCCTCACCAACTTCACTCAATTTGCTCCTAAAGATTCAAACTTTCGCTATGATACCACTTGGTGCAGTCACAGTAGGAGGTTTCATAGAATGAACTATTTGGACCATGCAGTAAGAGTAAACACAATGGAAACAACTCAAAGAAATGGAACAAATGCAGATTTAGTCATTCAGTATATCATAGAATTCAAATACAATCTGGTCGGCAACATGCGGGCTTAAAATTAGGGCTCACAGGCTTGATTACATACATGCGCAAGATTAAGCTTTGAAGCTCCTCTGCAAAGAATCAAAACTATCAATCTTCTAAATCATGAGAACTTGATAACTTCTAAACTACTTTCCTAAGGATCTATTACATCAATATATATCATTTCTAGAACAATAGATTCCTCCGTGTCGGCCAAGGAAGGTCACAAACTCCCAAGAAGAGTTGTAATGTGTACACAGTTAGGTCAGACCTAAATGCATAGAACACTTCCTCAAATGAATGGAATAATGTGTGGATCTTCAGGGAAGGTTGGCCATGAACCAAAGATCATTGAATGATGTTTCATTAGGTTCCTCAAGTCAAGGGATGCTCGGCAAGTCTTCTCCTTCAGTTGATTGTCTGAGATTGTCAGGATGCTCTACTCTAAGAAAATAGTCGATCTTCTAATAGTGATATCTTTCCGGTAACTAATCCAAATGCTCTAAATTCTGGATATGATGTAGATGAATGAATGTAGTTGCTAAGTCCAGATCTGCAAGGTGTGAAATGAAACTGTGGTAGATACCAGACCAAAAGCTGAAAACTGCTTCTGACTGAACTGCCTGAACTAAACTGGAAATGAAAGAAACAAACTAAACTGCAAATGTTTTTGGTTGATGCAAGATTGCTCTTGAACCAGGGATGCTCCTACATCACACATTTATCCATACTTCTCCACCCAATTTGCACATGCTTTCTCCAATGGCCATTGGAAAGGAATCAATTTTTCTATTTTTTCATTATGCCCTGCATACCTAGCATCCAATAAGATTTTTGACTCCTTACAAAATGTCTCAAAATTCAACTCTAATGTATGAAGCTTATCAAGTGTAGAACTTAAAATTTTCATAATTGGATCACCATCTACACAATTTGAAGATACAAGCTGGTCGGCTATATCTTCAAAATCAGCCTTCCATTTGTCCAAACTCTTTATTTGTCCATCATTTTCCAATATGCTTGGCATAATCTTTTTATCTGTCTTCTCAATTGATTGTCTTTTCTCCTTCAAAACTTTATCCAATTTTAGCTGGAAAGCCACTATCTCTTCTAACAAAAGCAACATGTCAAGGGTTAATTTTATTTCTACTGGAGCATCAAGGGCAAACCTTGAACATCTATGAATTTCCCTTATTTCTCCAAGTCTAGGTAGCCATGCCCTAATCATGTCCATGATTTCCTTATCCTTCTCATGTTTGTCTTGGGTTGTCCTCAAACCTGAATAAGATTTCCATGTATCATCAACCTTGGCTACAATCTTAGATAGCCTATGGTTAATCAAATTTGTAACCACTTCCTTAACAATGGTCTTCTTCTCATCTTTCAAACTTTTTACTTCTTCCTTCAACTCTTTAATTTCTGAGAGCAATGTCTCTCTGTCTATTGGGAAAGCTTCTGCAGCATCCATAGGGATTGAAACATTCTAAATTGAAGTACCTGGTGATAACAACATTTGTCCCTTGTACATATTCAATTTTGTCATTGCATGTCCATATTTCAATAAAAGCTCATCATATTCCTTCTGCAGTTTATTGGTGATAGCCTCAGTAAATTGAGTTGTGTGAACACTCAAGCTTGTAGCTTAAGAAGCTGGAGTATCTGATACTCTTTTTATTATCACATCTATTAATTCACCTAAACCCATCCTTGGCTTATTATTGTTTGGGGCCAATGCCCATATTGCCAAGGTCTCAAATTCAGGATTGAACCCTACACCAGAGAGTGTTTTATCTACTTGATCATCAGATATATTTGTGCCCATCCTTGTGATAGTATCAAATGCAATTACATCTACCAAAGTTCAATGAGGAAGTAACAATAGACCACTCTTTTCCACCAAAGATCTCCCTTCATCAGGGGTCATCCTGGTGATATCTTGGCTCAATTCATTGAGCACCCTCTATGTTATTTCTTCATACTTCTTAGGATCAGCCCCTCTTTTTGCTTCTTCCAATTTCTTCTGAAATTCTTCATTTCTCACTTTCAATAAATACCCCTTAAATTTAGGGGTATTGACAAAGGCATCATCTTCTAAAAATTTTGCACAAGTGAGCACTCTGATGTCCTCTATATCTACTTGGTCACTAGAAAGTGACCTTGCCAACCTATTATCTAGAGAGGTATAAGGCCTTATTCTCTCAGGTGAATTCACCTGTTGAGAAATTTCTTATTCTTGTTCATTAATTTCCTCCAAATCCACAAACTTTATTTCTTCTTCATGCTCCAAGTCAATGATTTTTAATTTTTTGGCCAGAGGTGAATCAGGAGACTCATTTCTTCTACTATATGGCTTGACTATACTCCTTGGATCATATGTAGGTCTCTCTTCACCTGTAGGGGTACTTTCAATCAGAGTCTCTGTATTGGCAAGAATTTTTCAAATCCTTATTATTGGGTCATTTTCCTCTGCAAAAGCCCTAGGATATGTAGAATTCAATTTTTTTCTCATTCTTTCCCCTTCCACCACTACTCTCCACTTTTTCCTTAATAAATTAATTTCCTCCATGGTAGCACAGTTTCTCACTACATCCTCATCATATAGGACCTAATGGGTGAATTGTGGCCTTTTGACATTAAGTCTCACCTTGTTGATGAAACCTTCTAGATCAAATACCCTTGGGTCTTTGAACCCCATCTTGTAACCTTCCAAAATTGAATCAATTTAATCCAGAGCATCTTTATTTGTAGCCGAAAAGTCACAAAACTTGGTGGCAGTAGAGAAAATGACCCTTTCTTCTGCAATCTTAGGTGTTCTTTATTTGATTCATTCAATTGCCAAATAATTTCCAAATATGCAATCCTCCTTGGCACATACTTTGGCAATATATGTGGGGCAACCTTGCTCCCATAAACTCTAATGCAAGTAGTGTGGGTATGTAGGAACCAATCTCCCCAATTATGTTGAATTCCTAGTTCAGGGGTTCTATCCAATGGCCTCATAAAATCTAATGCATCCCTTGGAACCCTTTCACCTTTAGGCTCCATAAACTTTAGGAGCCTTTTCACAAAATGTTCTTCAAAAATCACATAGTCTGAACTTTCACAGTGCATATCTAACAAATGAGTCCATAATTGGACAAGGAGAAGAGTACCATCTTGTTCTAATTCTCTAAAATGTAAAGCCTAATGCCACATCCCCATTCCAGCATATAAAAACATATGGTACATAATTGAATACCATTTAAATTCCACCCTTGCATCTACAACATACAGATTATTCTTAATCTTTAATAATCACTGATGCATCTTGTCTGCTATATTTGTTGCATAATAAAATGCTTCAGTAGTTGAAATATCTTGTACATTTGCAACTAACATCATCATAGGAACTAGGATCTTATCCAATGCATCTATTCCCAGTACATGGCACAGAGTGTGGTAAGTCTTTACAAAGTAATGCATGAATTGTGAAACATCAAAAGGTTCTTCTTCACTATCTGATATTCTAATTAACTTTCCATCAATTCCCCTTGCTCTGTGCTTAGGCAAGTTGAATACTTTGTATGCATGTCGAGCTCTTTTGTATTCATCTTTTAGGATGTTGAAATCAATCTTTTTGTTTGCAGCATGGTTGAGGCCAAATACCTTTGTGATGAATGTCTTTGTTGTACTAATCATGACTTCATTATTCCCTTCCCTAATAGTCCTAGAAGCAAGATCATATCTCTGTACAACAGCCCTTACCAGGTTGGGATTTATAAATACATTAGGGCACATCAACTTCGCTACATCCAAATTCTAGGCATTACAAACAGGGGTTTTGTACTCCTTCCTATCATGCCAGTGCTTAAATAGAGTCCACCCATGTATAGGAAATTTAGCATCCTGGCACCCAGAACACAAATCTAACAGTTTATCATTAGGCCCACCTGGACTCTATGTATTCACTGCCCTTCTTGAAGACCCAGGAAACTATTTCATTAAATCCTCATCTAGACTCCTCTTAGAAGTTGAAGGTTGACTTGTTTGACTCATTTTTTGAAATAACACTTCACCATACTAGGGTTTTCTCTTCTAATAATGCTCAAAATATCCTCTACCAAGTAGTAATTCACCTTCAAATATACACAACAGGCAAGAATACTTTACAGGTTTTAGTTGCAAAATCTTGAAATCACAGTATTTTCTCGTCAAATTACTCGTTGCATAGAAATCCTCTTCATGTTTATGAAAATGCTGTGAAAAACCCTTACCTTAAACTTTAATCAAGCTTACAAATTAGGGCTCAGTGCATAAATGCACATCTTTTCAGCCATCACTGTGAATTCGTGATATGTCTACACAAAAAATTTAAATTCCAACTGTTGATAAATTCATATTGTGAGATCGACAGTCATGAACCAACCACCAGATTTGGAAATCTAGGCCTTTACATGAAAAGCAGTCAGCCCGGTGGCCAATCAAATTACTCCATCTCAGACGTGCCTTCTTTCTCACTTTTTGACTTTTTTATCCTACGTGGCCACGTGGCATCATTTCACAGCAGCACAGTAGAAAATAGATCACCTCCTTTTGGCTTTGCGGGTGCACACTAAGGCTTCCACATGGACATCAATTATGCAAACCATATTCTTCTTTCCAAGAGTTAGCTATGTGTCAAAATCTCACAGTAGTGTGGAGAATCTTCGCTACAGACAAGATTCTCCTACGAGGATGCGCTACCATCGAATCTTCAATATATGTGGCCCCACTACTTCACTCGATCCTTCGACACCTAGCACCATATCCTGCATCCAACTAAATCATCGATATTATGGGCATAGGCCACGATGTATGTTCTTGACACCTCTCTTCACCTCGCAGCCCCACGGTGCAAACATGATGTCACCTTCAACGTTGTGTGGGCTTGCGATATCCTACCAAGTGGCACTTTTAGACCCTTACTAGGATAAAAGACTAAGACTTTGCAATGCATATGACTTGATGGGCTAGAATAGGTGACTCAAGACCTAGGGGCTAGTTAACTCATAACATAAAAGACATAAGGTTATAACTTAGCTAGTAGGGAACCTAGGCTAGACGGTCAATAGCAAAATAGAACATAAAGTAAACTCTCGACTATAAGACTTAGGGTTTTAGGGAAAAAAGTAAAACACTTGCATGAATGTTTTGATGCCAGATGGATGGTTGTAGTTGAATTCCAAAATGAAATATTTAGAGTGCTAGACTGGCAAACACATACCTCTGAAATCAATCTAGAGCCGTTAGATTTACAAAGATCAACTAATGAATAATTATTATATATATTAATATAATATAATATAATTATTATATAAATAATTATATAATAAAATATATAATTCTAATTATTATATAATATATTATTATAATATATCTAACCTTAAACAGGTATATTATAATATTTTATATAATATTAATTATAATTATTATATAATATATCTATCTTATATTATATCATCAAAGCATGGGCCCGACTTCATATAATATATATAACCTATATTATATTTAGACCTTAGCGCCATGTATCACCGTTCAATGAATGTTTTGATGCTAGATGGATGGTTGTAATTGAATTTTAGAATGGAAGTTTGGAGCGCTAGACTTGGGAACTCAAACCTCTAGAATCAATCAAGAGCCATTAGATTTACAAAGATCAATGGTTGAGATTATATGATAGTTTTCAATTCCACGGCTCGATGTACGTGTTGTATAAGTATTAAATTATTAATTCAGGTTGTAGACTTGCATGTCATCCTTAAATTTTGTTTGAAGTGGGAGTACTCAGTAGTAGTACAACTACAACTACAAACTTGTACTAAAAGTAAAGAATAGAATAGAATATAATAACTTTTAAAAAAATTAGCTTCCTCGAGAACAAAATAAAATTTATAACTTTAATAAAAGAATGTAACACGTTTCACTCGCTTTACTTCATAGTTGGCACTTAGCATTTAGCAATTTTAATTGATACTATTTGGAAGCAAGAGGGTCAAGGACTCAAGGAGATTGCAGTGCACTAGAAATTTTAATATTGATTGTGTGATGTCATGGAGTCACTCAGTGCTAGTCTTTGCATTCATCTTTTCCAAGTAAGTAAAATATAGAAATACTTCATTCCTATTACTATTGTTATTACTATTCTCCTTGAAACTTTAGTTTTTTCAATCTTGGGGACTGGGGTTTAGGGTTGAGTGTTTACAAGCATGTCTACCAGCACTACCAAACCAAAAATTGGGAAAACCAAAGAAAGAGATAAAATAGACTACACCAAACTGCTTAAAACCACAGGTTTTACAGATGAATACCTTGATATTTATGACCTTGTAATCTTTGGAAGGTTTACCTCAACACTCATATTTTCATTGGAGAATAAGGTACGTCAAGCATAAACTGACCCCAAAAAACCAATACCAAATAACAGGTTGACTGCACCATGGGTGGTTGGATTGGGATGCCTGATGTTCCCCAAGGTTTTCCCTTGCCCTGAATTTATCATGGTTTATGCCTAGAATTATGATGAAAATAGAAAAGAAATAGTTATTGTTGGTTAGCAGGTTTGTCCTTATTCAAAATCACTCTATTCTGACTCTATACCTTTTCTTCCTTAAAGAACAAACGAATCAATCAACAAATGGGTGAACTTTCAAAAATAGTTCCCCTCTGAATTGAGGTACAGCTCCCTTTAAGATCTTCAATGAATTCAATCTATGTTAATTATCCCAATACACTTTTAACCAGAAAGTGCCTAAAGGCCAAACTAACATCCATACATCATCATATTATGAATGCAATATCCCTTTTTAAAACACCATTTTATGATAGAATACACAGATTCTATTTTTTTAAAAAAAATCAATCAGATACATAAACATATAACTGTTGCTGAACCAATATTTTATAGAACGCATATAATGAATTGTCTAAAAGAGCAATTACCATATGAAAGAAGACTTTGCACAGAAAATCCAATTTCAAAAACTCAAACGCACAGATTCAAGCATGCAGCAATTGTTTCTCCTTTCCATTCACAGATGAAAAATGTTTCAGACAAAAATCATCTATGCTTATGAAAACCACAATAGTTCAGCTCCAAAATTTTCTATCTTCTTTTTCTATTCCTCCTCTATCTCTCCCCCTACTCAATAATGAAAAACATATATATATTGCCCTAATTCTTTAACCAAGTAAAATCAAACCTAGAGTTAAAGTAACGCTAACCCATACGGGATTTAGTTTTTAACAAACTGATTTAAAGATCAAGTTTTGAAAATAGCATAACAGAAAAACTGAATAAAGGCAACTGGGAGAATAAGATCATGGCTGCAGTAACAGATTCGAATCTGCAGATTTACTATCGGCGGTCGAGGAGGCACGTTGAGTCTTCCACTCCTGAAACACAGTAACAAACTCCTGAATCTTCAGAAGGTTGGGGATGCTTGTGTTTCACCCTTGTCTTCCAAATGTCCTTCTCCCTCCGCATTTTCCCAATCTTTTCCTTATCTTCTGGGAGTGTGTCAATACAGAGGTAAAGCAGTGACTCCACCTTAGAAATTTAAGAGAAATCTTTAGTTAAGATATTGCCACTTTCTTTGACAAAGCTAATTTTATCCTTAAAGGATTGAACCACTGTATCAACATTTTCCTCCAATTTCCCATCATCTTTTATGTATTTACATTAATGCATTGTACATCATGCTGCAGTGATTGAGTGAACTCGATGATTTCCTTAATCATTTTTGTAAGTTCAAAATGCCCTTGCCGTGACACAGAGTTTCTCCATTCAATGTTTTTCTTATTCACGTATAGTAAATCTTCATCCACACCTGTTAAACTCTTTTCTGATAGAAATTTCATTACCCCATATTTTTGAACCTCATCAATTTGGTTCAGTACATGCATCCACTTACCTTCATCTTTCACCCAAGAAGCAATCTACGCCTTAAGGTCCTCAATGGTGGCTATAGTTTGATCATATATATTCTTAAGTTCATGAATATATTTAGTACCCTTTTGTACAATGCAGTCCAACCAATCATCAAATACCTTAGCCACCATCCTATTTCTGTTAACTTGGTCCAACATCTTCTGGTTGGTTGGCGACTTAGGATCAAAAGACAGAGAAAGCTGTGAGACCGGCTGTGGGCTGGGATTATGAACGGCATCAATATACTCTGCCATGGAACACAGAGTCTGCTTCAATTCTTTCTTGTCTTTCTCGTCCTTCCAAGTCCGGCTGATGATTCTTTTGGTGGATGCCTCAAGATGATGAACATCTACTGCTCTTAAAGCAGCCCCAAGATCTACCCTTTCAACAGTGAAATCTTGTATAGTGGGGTCCTGTACTTCTTCATCAGTCACTGGCCTGTCTATTTCTGCACTCCAATTCCCAGTACTTGGGTCAATGCTTACCCTGGATGTCGTCTCCAGCTTCTTGGACTTAGGCATTTTTCCCAAACATTTGCTCACCATATCTTCTAAAGGCACAGAAAATGGAATTATTTTTCTTTTGTCACTGATAGAATTCTCCAGCCATTTAGGTGCAAAGGCTGAGGCTTCTTTCCCAAAATTTAGTTTATCAGAGGATACATCAGAAATCATCATTATCTCAGGGGTCTCTAAGGCAACCTCTGACTATTGCTTAGCACTAACTTCCTTTGTTCTTGGTGAACTAGGTTCCTTATCACCCATGGCTTCTCCCGAGTCCTCTGAATTCAAATCCACAACTATTCTTTCAGAAACCTGCTTCTTTCTTTTGCTTTTGGTTCTCAATCTGGTGGCATGAGGAGGCAGAATAGTTGTGAGGGCTCTTCTAGATTCTTTAATAGCAGGACTCCTTCCAGTTATTGACTTGGAAGTACCTGCACCACAGATAGCAATAGGCTGATTAGAAGAGCTTATCAGGACTGGTGATTCAATCATTGACATGCATTGTTGGGTGTCTCTATTCTGGAACCCTTTCTGTTTCTATTCCCTCAACCATTTCTTGGTCCTCCTTATCACTGGGAGAGTTTTCACCTCAATCCTATCTTCCTCCTTTTTACTCCAATCAATTTCTAGAATAGGTGATTGTTTTATCTATTCAAATTGGGGATCAATCATCTGTTCTTGATTATCAATAACTCCAGAGATGTCCATTCTCATATTAAGGGTGATTATTTGTCCCAAAGAGAACCTACACCATAGTCTCTTCCTGACCTCGAATTCATCTGGGTAGTCCTCCCAGTAATCTTCCAATTTAGGGATATGTGAATGCCCTGTTCCAGAATCTAAGTTATCCTTGACAAAGCCTTTGCTGTCAAATTGGGACCTGGCAGTGAAGAACTGAAAATTAAACTTTTTAAGGTTCACTTCTAGATTCAAAGCATCACACTTTGACTAGCACGAGTAATGTCCAAGTTTAATGGGGAAGGAGATACCAGATCCCTTCTTTGTTGAGAACTTTTCATCCACATGTGCTAACTGTTTGCATACTTCTATCAGCACAAAATGGTCAAACGCATACCTAGGTAACTTAACAGGTTCACCGTCAAATCCTCCAACCCTGACGTAAGTGAACTTGGAAAATTGAATAAAGAAACTACCATAAATGCTAATTAGCTGCATTGCTTCATTGGACATTCTCTTATTCAAATTACCTACCAATTCATAAGTCATTCTCCCAGTGAAAACATCAGTAACCCTTTGTAATTCTCATAACAGTTCTGCATCTGCAATTGTGAATAATATTCATAAATTTTACTATCTTTAGCTAAAGGTGCATGAGGCAGCCCCAACCACTATCTTATAGACGCCAGGCAATAAAACAAGTATGAAGACATATAAAAAGCTCTATTTCCCAAACAATTACTCAGGTTCTGATGCAAATAATCAGCTACAATTTCTGCCCAATCCAAATATTGCTCTCCTTGGAGGATAACTTGTACAAAAAAGTGCATCCAATCTTCCCAATAATATGCATGCTCGCTGCCCTTCAGTCTGTGTAATAACACCACAATATCCCTCACTTCTTTAATCATGTGATCCCTAGTAAGTGGTCTAGGCAACCTTGAACCACCTTTCTAAAACTTCAGTAGCTAGTTTCTTGCTATTACACTTTTTTAAGTCAGTTTCTTCTCTAAGAAATGCCCATAAGAAGAAGTAATGTTAAGGCTAGAATATGCCTCTTTAGGCAGTATTCTCATCACAGACATCAGGGTTTGTTTGTCGACATGAAACAATATATCACCATCTGCACCTCTGATGCATCTGTTTTGGGGTTCATACCTATTCATACATTCCTGAACTAGTTCTAGGCACTGTACAGCCATGGGAAAGGCTGCAGCTTCAACTAAACCACTGTCTACTATTTTCTTCATCATAGGAGTTTGCACAGGGTTTCTAGACCTTTCTCTAATTTCTTCTAAATCATATTGCACTACTGAAGTATCCCCGAATTTAGAGTGAGATCAGGTAAGACCAAGGCTATGCTCATTCCCCAGACAAGCAGATTTCAAAGCCATACTTGGACGATATAGCAAAAAAAATGCTTTGAATCTTGAAAATAATGTTGGAAACTCAAAGGGTTTTTCTTTCCAGCTTAAGAAAGGGAAACAACAGGTAGGAAAATTAGAACTCACCTTTAGGAAATCTGAAATTACTGCAAAATTTGGGCAACCAGACCTTATACCTCTTGCGTTGTTCTCCTCTGCGTCGCATAGTTATTTACTTGCCAAATTTGGGTGATTCTTTCTTAATAAATGGCATTAACGAATTGAATAATTATTACCCAAAACAATACGTGCCGAAAATGTTTGAAAAGACATGAATTCTGACATCCTCATCAATGGTGAGCATTATTCACGCACGACTATGACGTATAATAATTATCCATAAATTCCCCAAAATTAGAACTTTCTGTTTCATAATGAGTTTCAGACATATTTTCCTCCAACTTTCCCGCTAAATCTGACTTAGAATGCCTCGGAGAAAGATAAGATCATAATCATTGAACTGGTGAACTTTGAACTATTGAACCATGGGAATGTGGTTCAAAGTTCAATTTCAAAGACATGAGAACTACATAAACCGACCAACATCATATGACTTGTGAAAGACATTTGACTACGAAACAGTACAGCATTGAACTTGGAACCATTGAACCATTGAACCTTATTGTAGAGTTCAAACGGATGGTTCAATGACACATTACATTGGGCGAAGGAACTGAGCAAAGCGACTCGATACAAGGCGTCGAGTGTTGAACCTTGAACCGTGGAACCTTTGAACTATTGACAAAAGGGTTTGAGTTCAACCCGAAAACTCAAGGACGTTTTTAATCACACGGAACAAAACATCATGCTTTTTGAGAGACTTTGAACACAACGAACCATTGAACTTTGAACTTAGAGAATAGTTCGGGTTCAAAGGTTCAAACCTTAAGTAATTTCATACACAAAGGTGGAAGACAGGAAAACTTTGAAGAATAAAGAGCCGATTTAAGAAATGAAGGTATGACCAATGAAATGAAACAATAAATCAACTTTTTATATGGGAAATTATGAATAAAATAAATAAGGGCGACTCAAAAGGTAACATTGGCTCTGACTGGGGACTGCAATTTATGGCAAAATGCAGAGAACTCAAAAGCTTTGGTTACACAGAAATTGAAACATAGGGGAGAAAGGAAAAGAAGCAAGGCAAAACAAAAATAGGAAAGGAAAACACAAAACCAGACAATAAAGGGAAGGCTATGTACAAAATAGGGGACTCCTGTTTCACAGAGGATACAATTTGAGATCCTATCCATTATAGGACAGGGGTAAAATAGCTCCATCTAGATATTCCAATTTAAAAGAATTTGGACCCAGTACCTGGTGAATTCTGAAAGGTCCTTTCCAAAGCGAGTCAAATTTGCTATGTGCACCTTTTGGTTCTCTCCTTCTATCCCACAGCAATACTTCATCTCTCTCCATAGACTTTCTAGGCCTTGTTTTTTGGTCAAAAATATTTTTAACTCTAGCCTGATGAGCAGTAATTCAGTCAACCAATTCATTCCTCTCTTCTTCAATCTTAGTTAAGTACACAATCCTCTTCTCCAGGGAATCTTGGAAGTATTGATCCTTGATTACACTTTGTAGTTTAGCTGTAGATAGCTCCAGAGGTAAAGATAATTGGGCACCTATTCCATAAACCAATTCAAAAGGTGCCATCCCAATTGCCCTTTTTGGAGTTATTATGTTAGCCCAGATTGCTTCATACAGTCTCTTATGCCAATCTCTGGGGTTATCATTCACCAATTTCTTCATGATAGCAATCAGATTCTTGTTACTGGACTCAGCTTGTCCATTTCCTTAGGGATAGTAATATGATGAATGGGAGAGAGATATACTATGTTTATAACAAAAGGAAGTCATTTCAACTGAAGAGAAACTGGTAGCGTTATCTGCTACGATCTTCTGGGGAAAGCCAAAACGTACCAAAATATTTTCTTTAAGAAAATTACACACCACCTCCGAAGTTGTTCTCTTTACAGGGGCTGCTTCAACCCATTTCGTGAAATAATCTATTGCTATCAAAATGTGGGTATGTCCTACACTTGAGGGGGGCGAGATAGGCCCAATAAAATCCAATCCCCATTGTTTGAAGGGTTCTTCAATAACAATAGGCCTCAAAGACAAAGCTGCAAGCTGTGGCCTTCCTGAGAACATTTTGCATTTTTCACAGTTAGCCACCCATTTATATGCATCTTTAAACATCCCTGGCCAATAGTAACAATTCTTGAGGATTTTGAAAGCTGTGACTAAAGAAGAAAAATGTCCACCACAGGCTTCATTATGGAAAACTTCCAAGACCTTGTCCTATTGCTCCTTGTCTACACATCTTAGGAAAGTCCCATCTAGTCCCTTCTTGTAAAGGACATCCCCCCAAATAACATATTTTGCCACATTTAGCTTCAGGTTTCTTTTCTCTTTAGGAGATAAGTGACTGGGGCAATCTCCATAAGTAAGATAGTATGCTACATCTAGAAACCATGGGTCCTGTAAACTTACTAGCATGATAGTGGGAAGTCCTTCTCCTTGACCTCTGATCAGTTTAGTTGGCCTAACTTCCAGATCATATTCTTGGATTTTAGCAACCCACGTTGCTCTATTGTTTAACCCAACATCTTGCTGAGTCAAGATACTTTTCACAGCTGAACTTGGAACAAATACAACTGAATGAGAGTGAAGTATATAATATCTAAATTGTTTAATAGCCTTCACTACAGCGAAAGCTTGTTTTTCAACCAAAGAATATTTCAATTCATGCTTTTTAAGAGGAATGCTCATAAAGGCTATAGGGACCTCTTCATCCAATTCATTTTTCTATAACAAAATACCTGACATGGTGTGTTCCAAGGCATAATAGTAAATAATAAAATCTTTTTGAAAATTAGGATTTACCAAAGTGGGTGTGTGTGCAATCACCTCTTTGATATCCTCAAATGCCTTCTTAGCAACTTCATTCCACTTGAATGTCTATTTCTCGCTCATCATTCCAACAATATGCTTTTTAATCTTAGCAAAGTCAGGAATAAACCTTCTGAGAAAATTGATTTGGCCAAGAAGGACTTGACTCTAGTCCTATTGGAAGGGAGACTAAGCTATTGTATCACCTTGACCCTCTCTAGATCAATTCTAATTCCATCTTTTGAGACTAAGTGCCCCAACAACTTTCCCTCTGTAAGACAGAAAACTGACTTCTTGGGATTGAGTGATATGCCATGGCTCCGACACCTTTGTAAGACAGTTTCCAGATCCTTCAGGTGATCTCTATTTCTGGAAAAAATAGTTAGATCATCAAGATAAATAACAATAATTCTATCCTTCATATCTCTAAAGGATGAATCCATCACCTGCTGAAAGGTTGCTCTGACATTAATCAGGCCAAAAGGCATTCGGTTATAGGCAAAAGTTCCCTGAGGCGTAGTGAAAGCAGTCTTATGTTGATCAGCTGTAGCCACACCTATCTAATTGTAACCTAAGAACCCATCCAACATGGACATCATTTCAGACCCAGCAACTGTCTGCAAGATGTGGTCCATCATAGGTAAGGGATAGTTATCTTTCAGGCTAGCCTGGTACAAATTCCTGAAATTGACGCAGATTCTTATTTCTCCATTCTTCTTGCGCATTGGAACAATATTTGCCACCCAAGTTGAGTGATGAATTGGATAGATAATTCTAGCTTTCAACATCTTATCAATCTCCTTAAAGATGGCCTCAGCAACTTTCGGATTATAATTCCTCAGCTTCTACCTGAATGGGGCTGCATTTGCTTTCAGAGGAATATGGTGTTGAAACTGTCCATGTCTAAAAATTTTAAGATCATCATAGCACCAGGCGAAAACATCCTTATACTTGATTAACAATTTGATCAACTTGTTTTTCTCCTCTAAAGAACAACACCTACCAATGGATATCTATTTAGGATCAACCTCATCCCCGATGTTTATTTTCTCATAGTCCTCGAGTTTATCAAGATTGTGGGAAGGTTTGCCTTTAATATATTCATCTCTTCAAAAAAACAAATGTTCTAAGGAAACCAGTCCTTTAGGGATTTTGTTTCCCTTCAACTGAATCACATCATCTTTTGGATTAATCCCTGGGTCAGGACTGAATTCTTTACACTCTATTTCAGAGCCCTCAAAATAAGCTCCCAGGAACATTTCAGTATTCTCTAAAAATTTTCTGATCTGATTATCACTCTCAAAAACTTGCCAGCTTTCGGCATTGTCTGGGACATTAGGATGATATACCAATTCTATTATATAAGAATCCTTTTTAAAGTCTGGATGTGGCAGAAGAAGAGAAGCTGATACCGCAAAAGAATCTTCTCAAGACTTCTGGTCTCTAGGAATTGCTTCGATAGAGAAAGCATCAAAATATTCGATCTCATCCCATACTCTATTTCTGTAATGCTTTAATCTTTCATTCTTAATAGAAAAGATGCCCCTTACCTGTTTCACAATTAATTCAGCATCTCCTCTCGCTTTAAGCACCTTTACACCCCTTCCTTTGGCTTCATATAGCCCAAGCAATAAAGCTTCATATTCTGTAGTATTATTGGTGTTTTTGAACTCTAATTTAAAAGAATAAGAAAAAATTTCACCTTCTGGTGAGATCAACACAACCCCAGCCCCTGATCCAACAGTAGCACAGCTGTTGTCAAATTCCATAATCCATAGGTCATTAGAATGTATAGACCTTTGGATTAATTCTTCTTTGAGGTCTTCTCCAAAACTCTGTTCAGAAGAGAGAAAATAGTTACCAAATTCGCATTCCTCAAACAAAATATGGACTTGGGATCATCAGAGGGATAGACAGTAAACTTGCACTTAGGTTCAGGTTCCAGCTTTACTTTCTGCTTTCCCACTAGGATTGTGGCTTCTGACCAATCCAATTTAATCTGTCGACCCAAATCCTTGCAAAATGTCCTGCTCAACAACATCCCATAACTAGCAGGAATATCTACTACCAAAATAGTCAATTTCACCTTTTTGTCAGGGTAAGTTGCAAGAGCAACTCGTGCATCCTTAATCTATCCAAGCAAGGAAACCTGTTTGCCATCCATAGAATAACACCTACCAAATGTCTTTGTAAGTGATAATCCTGGGGCTTTAGCCACAGAAGAGGGCATAATGTTGTCAGAGGCTCCTGAATCTATAATACAGTTACTAAGCTTATGACCATTGATGAACAAAGATAATAGAAAGGGTTGGGTTTCAAATCAACTGTGTAAGAAGTATCATTTGACGAATTGAGAGTCATTTTAGGGGTAGTCATGGATGACTCAGATGAGGAAGCAAATAGTTGAGCAATAGGAGACTCAGCATTAACATCTAGTTGACTCTCATATTCAGTTTGTGTAGGACTACCATTAACATGTTTAACCAGTTTGTCAATCTCATTAGGTTTTAACTTGAGATACTCAAAAGGAGAGATTTGAATTTTTGCAGCTTTACAGAATTCAACAATATCGAAAGAAGCATCTGGATCATTTTTATGCAACAATTTAATTTCCTGAGCTTTCAAATTAGCATCATGAGTTCTAATAAAAGGCTCTTTACCTTTACCAGGTTCTTCTTGTGTATTAGAGGATCTCATATTCCTCTGACTCCTGGTGAGCACGGCACACGATGGATCTTCAAGGTTAACCAATATTTCACCTCCCCTTTTGAATCAGACTCATATTCAAGGAAGTTTATCTCAGAGTCACCAGGTTCCTCAAAGTTCCTTTCTTCTTCAGTGGACTCCCCTAACATATCCTAAGTAGCAGTCATCTGAACATACCTGAGCATCTCTGGGCAAGAATTTCCATCATGGTCGGTAGTCAAATGAAAAATACACATGTTTCCCCTCCCAAGAGGAGCTTCAATAGTCAGCCTTGGCTGTGCTAATGTTAGGGGTAAAGCTCTACCAGTATTTTCTTGTTGATTCAAATTCCTCCTGCCAATATCTTGATACGGTTGTTGGAAGTTTTGGGTAATTGCCTCTTTAAGGCAATCTTATCATTAACCAGTCTTTGCACTATAGGATCAGTAGATGATGAGGGGTGGGCATTTGGCACCTGGACCTCTTTCTTCCATTTACTGGCCATAATAAGATCATCCTCCAATCCAACTGCCAAAGCTTGTGCAGCTGGTAAATCAGCAATTACACCTCTCCTAAGATGGAAGCTAATATCAGGAGGCATAGAATTGATGAAGAAACATTTCTGATTCTCGCCAGTTGGTCTCTTAGCAGTAGGAATTTTGTTCACAATTCTATTGAATCTAGCCACGAATTCCCTCATAGGTTCATGTATCTCTTTCTTAAGCTGAGTCAACTATGCAAGGAGAGAATGTTCATCTTCTGCGCTTTTGAACTTGTTTTCAAACGCAGTTTTCATGTCATTCCAGTTTGTGATTGAGGAGTTAGTTAGGTGATAGAACCATTGTGTTGCAGTATTGGTCAAGGTTTGCACAAAAAGCCTTATAGCTACATCTTGGTGTTGTACACCTAACACACTACATGCTGCTGCAAAGGCACATAAATGTTCTTCTGGTGATTGTCTCCCATCTCCATTAAATTTGGGCAAATTCTCTTGTGTATTTTTAGGCAAAGGATTTAGGTTAGCCCCTAGGTTCAGAGGCCCTATGGCTGCTCCCCAAGGTTGGGCCATTGGTAGGAAGTTTATAGCTGAGGGGATGATAGTACCGGAAAGAGTTAGAGCTTGACAAATAGGAGATGTAGAAGGTTTCGGGGGGCTAGGAGGTCTACTTCTAGCTCTTCTTACACGAGTAGGGATATAAGGAAAATTAAAATTTTGTAGTGCTTGAAAGGTAGAATCCTCAACTCCCTCTCTTCTCAAAGACCTTGTATACGGTCTAGAATCCAGCTTAAAATATTATAACTGGATAGGCAGCTATTAATTTCTATGTTGTTCTTGATTTCTTTGTGCTTCAGGGGCTTGATTTCTTGCTGCGTTTTGTGCTTGCCTTCTTCTCTGCCTGAGCAACAGCAATCTCAGGTTATCAGCCAATTCCTCCTCTTTTTCTAATACTCTACTTGCTCTTCTATAATCTTCACTATTCCGACGAGTACGCCAAGCAAGGGTATTCAACTAGCCAATAATGTCTCCTGCTCGTCCTGAAAACCAAGATTAGGCTGCAGAATAGGAATTATGTTTTCATGTGGAAGCACCATTGTTGCTTCATATTAAGGTGACCAATCTTTTAATTAATGACCTCGGTCCCCAGTAGAGTCACCAAAAACTGTTGGTTAACAGGTTTGTCCTTATTCAAAATCACTCTATTCTGACTCTATACCTTTTCTTCCTTAAAGAACAAACGAATCAATCAACAAATGGGTGAACTTTCAAAAATAGTTCCCCTCTGAATTGAGGTACAGCTCCCTTTAAGATCTTCAATGAATTCAATCTATGTTAATTATCCCAATATACTTTTAACCAGAAAGTGCCTAAAGGCCAAACTAACATCCATACATCATCATGTTATGAATGTGATATCCCTTTTTAAAACACCATTTTATGATAGAATACACAGATTCTATTTTTTTTTTAAAATCAATCAGATACATAAACATATAACTGTTGCTGAACCAATAATTTATAGAACACATATAATGAATTGTCTAGAAGAGCAATTACCATATGAAAGAAGACTTCGTACAGAAAATCCAATTTCAAAAACTCAAACGCACAGATTCAAGCATGCAGTAATTGTTTCTCCTTTTCATTCATAGATGAAAAATGTTTCAGACAAAAATCATATATGCTTATGAAAACCACAATAGTTCAGCTCCAAAATTTTCTATCTTCTTTTTCTATTCCTCCTCTATCTCTCCCCCTGCTCAGTAATGAAAAAAAAAATATATATATATATATATATATGTTGCCCTAATTCTTTAACTGAGTAAAATCAAACCCAGAGTTAAAGTAACTCTAACCCATACGAGATTTAGTTTTTAACAAACTGATTTAAAGATCAAGTTTTGAAAATAGCATAACTGAAAAACTGAATAAAGGCAACTGGGCAAATAAGATCATGATTGCGGTAACAGATTCGAAACTGCAAATTTACTATCAGTGGTCGAGGAGGCACGTTGAGTCTTCCAATCCTGAAACACAGTAACAAACTCCTGAATCTTCAGAAGGTTGGGGATGCCTATGTGTTTCACCCTTGTCTTCCAGACATCCTTCTCCCTCTACATTTTCTCAATCTTTTCCTTATGTTCTGGGAGTGCGTCGATATAAAGGTAAAGCAGTGACTCCACCTTAGAAATTCAGGAGAAATCTTCAGTTAAGATATTGTCACTTTCTTTGACAAAGCTAATTTCATCCTTAAAGGATTGAACCATTGTATCAACATTTTCCTCTGGTTTCCCATCATCTTTTATGTAATTTACATTAATGCATTTTAAATCATGCTGCAGTGATTGAGTGAACTCGGTGATTTCCTTAATCATTTTTGTAAGTTCAAAACGCCCTTGCCGTGACACAGAGTTTCTCCATTCAATGTTTTTCTTATTCACGTACAGTAAATCTTCATCCACACCTGTTAAACTCTTTTCTGATAGAAATTTCATTACCCCATATTTTTGAACCTCATCAATTTGGTTCAGTACATTCATCCACTTACCTTCATCTTTCACCCAAGAAGCAATCTACGCCTTAAGGTCCTCAATGGTGGCTGTAGTTTGATCATATATATTCTTAAGTTCATGAATATATTCAGTACCCTTTTGTACAATGCAGTCCAACCAATCATCGAATACCTTAGCCACCATCATGTTTCTGTTAACCTGGTCCAACATCTTCTGGTTGGCTAGTGACTTAGGATCAAAAGATAGAGAAAGTTGTGAGACCGGCTGTGGGCTGGGATTATGAATGGCATCAATATACTCTGCCATGGAACGTAGAGTCTGCTTCAATTCTTTCTTGTCTTTCTCATCCTTCTAGGTCTAGCTGATGATTCTTTTGGTGGATGCCTCAAGATGATGAACATCTGCTGCTCTTGAAGCAGCCCCAAGATCTACCCTTTCAACAGTGAAATCCTGTATAGTGGGGTCCTGTACTTCTTCATCAGTCACTGGCCTGGCTATTTCCGCACTCCAATTCCCAGTACTTGGGTCAATGCTTACCCTGGATGTCGTCTTCAACTTCTTGGACTTAGTTGTTTTTCCCAAACATTTGCTCACGATATCTTCTAAAGGCACAGAAAATGGAATTATTTTTCTTTTGTCACTGATAGAATTCTCCAGCCATTTAGGTGCAAAGGCTGAAGCTTCCTTCCCAGAATTTAGTTTATCAGAGGATACATCAGAAATCATCATTATCTTAGGGGTCTCTAAGGCAACCTCTAACTGTTGCATAGCTCTAACTTCCTTTGTTCTTGGTGAACTAGGTTCCTTATCACCCATGGCTTCTCCCGAGTCCTCTGAATTCAAATCCACAACTATTCTTTCAGAAACCTACTTCTTTCTTTTGCTTTTGGTTCTCAATCTGGTAGCATGAGGAGGTAGAATAGTTGTGAGGGCTCTTCGAGATTCTTTAATACCAGGAATCCTTCCAGTTATTGACTTGGAAGTACCTACACCACAGATAGCAATAGGCTGATTAGAAGAGCTTATCGGGACTGGTGATTCAATCATTGACATGCATTGTTGGGTGTCTCTATTCTGGAACCATTTCTGTTTCTGTTCCCTCAACCATTTCTTAGTCCTTCTTATCACTGGGAGAGTTTTCACCTCAATCCTATCGTCCTCCTTTTTACTCCAATCAATTTCTGGAATAGGTGATTGTTTTATCTGTTCAAATTGGGGATCAATCATCTGTTCTTGATTATCAATAACTCCAGAGATGTCCATTCTCAAATTAAGGGTGATTATTTGTCCCAAAGAGAACCTACACCATAGTCTCCTCCTGACCTCAAATTCATCTGGGCAGTCCTCCCAGTAATCTTCCAATTTGGGGATATGTGAATGCCCTGTTCCAGAATCTAAGCTATCCTTGACAAAGCCTTTGCTGTCAAATTGGGACCTGGCAGTGAAGAACTAAAAATTGAACTTTTTAAGGTTCACTTCTAGATTCAAAGCATTAGACTTTGACTGGCACGAGTAATGTCCAAGTTTAATGGGGAAGGAGATACCAGATCCCTTCTTTGTTGAGAACTTTTCATCCACATGTGCTAACTATCTGCATACTTCTTTTAGCACAAAACGGTCAAATGCATACCTGGGTAACTTAACAGGTTCATCATCAAATCCTCCAACCCTGACGTAAGTGAACTTGGAAAATTGAATAAAGAAACTACCATAAATGCTAATTAGCTGCATTGCTTCATTGGACATTCTCTTATTCAAATTACCTGCCAATTCATAAGTCATTCTCCCAGTGAAAACATCACTAACCCTTTTGTAATTCTCATAACAGTTCTGCATCTGCAATTGTGAATAATATTCATAAATTTTACTATCTTCAGCTAAAGGTGCATGAGGCAGCCCCAACCACTGTCTTGTAGACGCCAAGGAATAAAATAGGTATGAAGACATATAAAAATCTCTATTTCCCAAACAATTACTCAGGTTCTGATGCAAACAATCAGCTACAATTTCTGCCCAGTCCAAATATTGCTCTCCTTAGAGGATAACTTGTACAAAAAAGTACATCCAATCTTCCCAATAATATGCATGCTCACTGCCCTTCAGTCTGTGTAATAACACCACAATATCCCTCACTTCTTTAATCATGTGATCGCTAGTAAGTGGTCTAGGCAAGCTTGAACCACCTTTTTGAAACTTCAGGAGCCAGTTTCTTGCTATTACACTTTTTTAAGTCAGTTTCTTCTCTAAGAAATGCCCATAAGAAGAAGTAATGTTAAGGCTAGAATATGCCTCTTTAGGCAGTATTCTCATCACAGACATTAGGGTTTGTTTGTCGACATGAAACAATATATCACCATCTGCACCTCTGATGCATCTGTTTTGGGGTTCATACCTATTCATACATTCCTGAACTAGTTCTAGGCACTGTACAGCCATGGGAAAGGCTGCAGCTTCAACTAAACCACTGTCTACTATTTTCTTCATCATAGGAGTTTGCACAGGGTTTCTAGACCTTTCTCTAATTTCTTCTAAATCATATTGCACTACTGAAGTATCCCCGAATTTAGAGTGAGATCAGGTAAGACCAAGGCTATGCTCATTCCCCAGACAAGCAGATTTCAAAGCCATACTTGGAGGATATAGCAAAAAAAATGCTTTGAATCTTGAAAATAATGTTGGAAACTCAAAGGGTTTTTCTTTCCAGCTTAAGAAAGGGAAACAACAAGTAGGAAAAATAGAACTCACCTTTAGGAAATCTAAAATTACTACGAAATTTGGGCAACCAAACCTTATACCTCTTGTGCTGTTCTCCTCTACGTCGCACAGTGTATTTACTTGCGAAATTTGGGTGATTCTTTCTTAATAAATGGCATTAACAGATTGAATAATTATTACCCAAAACAATACGTGCTGAAAATGTTTGAAAAGACATGAACTCTGACATCCTCATCAATGGTGAGCATTATTCATGCATGACTATGATGTATAATAATTATCCATAAATTCCCCAAAATTAGAACTTTCTGTTTCATAATGAGTTTCAGACATATTTTCCTCCAACTTTCCCGCTAAATCTGACTTAGAATGCCTCAGAGAAAGATAAGATCATAATCACCGAACTGGTGAACTTTGAACTATTGAACCATGGGAATGTGGTTCAAAGTTTAATTTCAAAGACATGAGAACTACATAAACTGACCAACATCACATGACTTGTGAAAGACATTTGACTATGAAACAATATAGCATTGAACTTGGAACCATTGAACCATTGAACCTTACTGTAGAGTTCAAACGGATGGTTCAATGACACATTACATTGGGCGAAGGAACTGAGCAAAGCGACTCGATACAAGGTGCCGAGTGTTGAACCTTGAACCGTGGAACCTTTGAACTATTGACAAAAGGGTTCAAGTTCAACCCGAAAACTCAAGGACGTTTTTAATCACACGGAACAAAACAACATACTTTTTGAGAGACTTTGAACACAACGAACCATTGAACTTTGAACTTAGAGAATAGTTCAGGTTCAAAGGTTCAAACCTTAAGTAATTTCATACACAAAGGCGGAAGATGGGAAAACTTTGAAGAATAAAGAGCCGATTTAAGAAATGAAGGTATGACCAATGAAATGAAACAGTAAATCAACTTTTTATATGGGAAATTACGAATAAAATAAATAAGGGTGACTCAAAAGGTAACAGTTATAAAAGATAACCATGAAGTAATGCTTCCCATTAATGGAGAATATTTTGGCAAATTATTGGGTTTTACCACTGAATAATACGGAAAAGTGCACATAAACCTAGAAAAACTTGCTAGTACTTATGAAGCAGTTAGTGAAAATGATAAAAAAAAATTATCAAATCTCTAACATTGGATAGTGCCCTACTCAATCAGAATCATAAGCCTCCTTTTAAAATTGATAATTTTAAACCATGGGTTCAAGATGTTATTTCCATGCTAGTTTTTTTCCTTGGATTGGATATTAATAGTCAAGTGGATACAAGCCTCCTTGAAATGGTATACAATATCCATCAATGCAATCCACCTGATAAATACAAATTTCTTGAGAACATTGCAAGATCCATGCAAGATCAATTTTCAATGATTAAATGAAGTCAAAGTGAAGCTCCCACTCCTAGTTCCAATAGAAAGACATTTAGATTCACAACCTACTTGTGCTATTTTTTTTCTAGTGCAGTTTGCTGGGATGTTTCAAGAAAACAAGCTTCAAATTCAATGTCAGCAAGATAAAAATGAACTACTGGATTGGACCCATAAGATAAAGATGTATCATAATCAAAAGAACTACAATCATTTTGTGAACTACTTTTTGACTCCATTGTATCAAGCCATTACAAATACTCCAATGCCTAGATTGCCTGAGTCTTGTAGAAATTGCATTCAACTGGGAAAAGAAATACAATTGCCTGACTGGTACTTCATGGAGGAATATATTGTCCTAAGATTTTATGGATCGGGAGTAAAGCCCCACAAACTTTCAATACATGTGATAGAGGATTTTTACATTGGAATACATATGGTAGATGGAGAGTACAGATCAACTGCACTTTGATAGTTAGCAAAAGAAGAGCATATTTCCTTCCTTACCTTTTTCATGTGGAGGGTTCACATTTGAAAGAAAAGCATTCACTGTGGCACATGAAATTTTACAAATTTTTAAATTTGATGTTGACTCTCACTGGCAGTATGACCCATGTGATGTGATTAAAACAAGGTTTGTGGCCAATAAGAATGCTCCAAGTAGAATTCAACATGAAAGTAAACTCCTGCTAGAAATGTTGAGAAACAAGAATTCTTGGGATGAGGTCAAAAAAGTCATGGAAGAAACTATTGCTCAAAGAGCTATTTCTTTTAAAATATTGTCATCAGAAATAATGGGATTGCATCCAATTCCACAAACACAGAGAGATGTAGAGGTGGTACTGGCAAACAAGAGATATGACAATTTCTATAGAAAAGGTGCTATAAAATCTACATATACAAAAATTCCATAGACTCTAAAAGAGGCTTGTACAAAGGAACACTGGTCACACTCAAAAATTAGTGCCTTTTGCTCTATGAGGAAGGATCTTAGTGATCCAAAAGCTACTGTAGAATTCAAAGAAAACTCAGAAGATGAAGAGTTTAGCAAATTGTGGGATATAAAGCATCCCACTGTCAATGAAGCATCTAATGCTGAAAGTGATGATGAGGATAAAGAACAACCCACAAATCTTAGTTCCTATGCATTCAAACCTCATATGAGTGAGACCACAAAAGAAACATATACTACAGGGGCATCAATAGCCCAAAAATTGGGTTATGAAGGTGGTGTTTTGGGGCCCACATCACAAGGCATTTGGACTATACCAGATGTATACCCTAGAAAACCTAATGATCTTTGAATCAACATTGGAGGTGATGAACAAGCCAAAGGGCATATACATACAGATCAAGAGATTAGATTTATTCCAGCTTTAAATCCTCAAAGTGAGATCCAATCACTAATAGTACCACAAGGGTCTTTTGATCTACATGTTTCTCATTCTTTTCTGCAGGAGATGGATGACATTCTAGTGCTACTAGTGGCAAATCTGGTGATGGTATAGGTAATAGTAGTAGTACTGGTCAGCAAGAGCCGCAACAACAAACTCACAAGAGGCCATCAATAAAAGTAGATGATACTATAGACAAACTTAGAGAGCAAGGCCTTTTGAATACTAAGAAGCAAAAGATTATGATAGGTTTTGATTCCACATCCACATCAAAGCAATTATTTCTAGAAGGCACCCCCCCTCCTATCATTAGTGTGATTGGGATAGGAATGGCTAATCCCCAGCCTCAATTAATTAGAGATGCCACCAACACTACAACTACTCCTTTTCCATTCAAAGTTATGTCAAGTGTCACAGATTTTGATTACAAAGTTAAGTTTGAAAAGAAAGCCAAAATATCTAAAACACACAAGAAAAAAGTGCTAGAGATAGAGACTATTGCAACTTTAGAGCCTGCAACAACTAGGGTATTGACTAGATTTGACCTGGAGATCAAAAAAATGGATTACATGATTATTGTGCCCAAAGTTCAAAATAAACCAAAGGACCAGATGCAATGCTCTGACTATGAGGTGACCACCATTCAAGTGAATTTTTTTGGAATGAAAAATTCTGACAAAATTAATGTATCGAAAAAGAACAATGAAGTGGTGTACACATCATTGCTAAAGCAAGAGAGAGAACACAAAGGTATGGTTGTTTTTTAGTTTCCTGGTAACTTTGTTGAATATATTGTCTAAAAATTACAGTTGTAATATAGACAGGTCACAGGTTCTAGTAATTGAGTTACAACAGAAGAAAAATATATTCAGTGATGTTAATTCCATTCAAATTGCTCATTTTCATTTGACTTTGTGATTTACATAACATGTTGTAGACTCAAATAGAAAAGTTACAAGGAGACATAGCAAAAGAAAAAGCCAAGAGGAAAGCAGCAGAGAACAAGACCAAAGAATTAGAGAAAAGGATAAAAAACTCTGACTCTACATCTACAAGTGAAGTGAATAAATAGACAGAGGTGGAAGTGAATAAACTACAGAAAATGTTAAGTGAAGTAAAAAAAATATGATATTGAAAAAGCCAATTCAAAAAAATTAGAACCTTGAATCAAGCCAAAGACAAACTGCAGGTAGCAGAAAAAGAAGGACATCTGTGGGAAGAAAATGTGGAGAAAGAGAAAAAACTCTAAAAATTTGCAGATAAAACTGAAGAATATAGAAAATAAAATAAAATCCTCCCAAAAGAAAGTATCTAAATTTTATAGAAACACAATGGTTTATATAAAACATAACATGTGGAAGAAAAATATGAAGAGGATTGGTGAAAGGGGTTGTGCTTAAATGGCAAGGCCATAAGATTATCAATATGAAGATCCAAGTTTGAATCCCCCAAGTAACATCGATGGCTTATGTGGCTTCTAAGTTGATTATGTGGTTTCTAAGTTAGATATGTTGATGGGGAGGAGGTCCCCCTTGTGACCTCCATGCTTACAAAACAAAAAAAAATATGAAGAGGATTGATGATATGTCTAAAATGTTTGAATTCAGTGATGATCTACTATTAAGTAGTAATACACTCAGAAAAATACATTGTTAAAAATGGATACATAGCAAATTCAAAACTATTAGATGCAAACAACATTTTGGAATCAATCTACAATGCTACTGGCGAAGAATTGGAATCGAAAGGAATTAAGAACCATATTGATGCCATAATAAAGGCCTCATCTATCATTGAAAAATGTGAGAAGCTGGAACAAGCACGACATCTTTTGGAACAAGCTGCAATATTGACAAAGAGGATGTAAAAAAAGGAAGAATACTTCAGAAAGCTTGGTTTTTTGGGGCTTTTGACCCATCATTTCAATACATTAGAAAGGTTGCTTTCAAAAAGAATATGAAGGATAAAATGAAATTGGATAAGGACTAGTTTCCTCAAAATCTTGATGAGGAAAACTTTTTGGATTCTATCTCACCACTGATAACCTTGAATGGAACTTTTAGTGAAACATTGAAGCCAAGTAAATATATGAATTATAAACTTTTTATCACACTTACAACTCACTCAAATTAGGTTAATAAAAGT
The DNA here is from genome assembly GCA_027924645.1 of Cunninghamia lanceolata. NCBI lineage: Eukaryota > Viridiplantae > Streptophyta > Pinopsida > Cupressales > Cupressaceae > Cunninghamia > Cunninghamia lanceolata. The sequence goes on from BSBN01001562.1 coordinate 1,114,501, forward strand.
TACACTTCCATCAGATGAAGAGTGGAGCACTCTACAAAAGTTGATAAAATGATTTAGTAATATGTGTTTCCAACATAGCATTATGCAGAGTTGGTTTTGAGCAAGTTATTGTAAATGTAATACTTCAATGTATTCCTTCAGACCTTCATTTGAAAATCTATATAACACTGAAATCCATTTATGTCTTCATTGTTCAAATTATCTGTACTATTTAATTACCTACTTTAGGAAAACTCTAGTTTCTACATACACATTAAAAATTTGCTAATGTTGTATATTAATATGTTACTATTATTGATTACTATGCAATGCAATAAAGGAAAACAAATGAAACACTACTGTGGTTATAGAGAAGAAAAATTACTTTGCATTTAGTTGAATGCGTGTAAAACTTATCAGTATCACACAATAATAATATGAAAATATTAATTTTTTATATCAAAAATGAAGAATGTACATCACTGATAGACAAATAGAATGTCATCAACAATATTTTGGAGTTTGGAACATGAAATATAGTATAAATACCTAATAACTGCTAATTCCCTTCAAATTGCAGCCAAATCATCTTGTCATCCTCATTCTTCTCCCTCTAACCATGCTATCCAGTGTCATCCTGATCATGTTCTTTATTTTCTTCTATCTCCATATCTCCACTTAAGAGTGTCTCATCAACACCACTACCACTACATGTGGTTCTGGTATTCATTGTGTCACTGTCATTTGTGCTATTATTGTTTGATGTGTTGCACAACCCTCTTCTTTCACATAAGGACCTCTAGATTGCGAGTGCCCTATCAAAAGGAAAACTCTAGATATCATGTCTAGTTGTATACATTCTCAAGTAGTTTTCCAAATTCTTGTCAAGTTTATTTCTTATCTTTGATTTCAAGAGCCCCAATGCACTAAAAACTCTCTCATCCTCCACCAACCCCAATATCATGGTTTGACATAAATCAACAAGTTTGAAAATTTCTAATAATTCATCACACAATATTTCACTTTGAATTAAGGTTGCCCAAAGCTTTGTTATCAATCCCTCTTGGTGGGGAGCCTCCATGAGTTTAAACTATTCCATCATTGAAGTTGCAAATTGACCTGATTGCTCTCTAAGCATAGTTTGATTTAGAATTCCTTCTATTTGTTGTCCATTGAGTTTTGTACTTCTACAAAAATGATCTGTTAAGGTCTTTATCTTGTTTTTATAATCACTTGGCTCACAGTTGACCCAATATTGAGGATACACTATAGACATGGCTTCAAGTAGTTCACCACGAGGGAATCAATCTCTAATCTCTGAGGAAAGAGATTTCGCAATTTTCTTTAAAGTAGTACTTACAGAAATAATAGTCTTGTCAAAAGCTTCCCTTAAAACAAGTTCTTCTCTGATAGTACACTTGACCTTTTTAAAATAGTGCATTGGTATCTCAAATCCCTTTAGAGAGACACATAACTCCCCACTATCATTAAATTGTAAAAAAAAAAGTAGGATTGGTCACATTTGTTATCAAGTGCCAGCTGCTAAATTTTGGACTTATGAAGGACTTGTCTGATAGATATAGATTATCGAGGGTCATGCATATCATTCAACACAGTTTAGTATATTCAAAAATATACATAGTTCTTTCTTGGGCCTTTTTCACAAGCACGTTCATTTCCTCCAGCATGGGAAGAATACCAACTAAAACGAGGAGTGTCTCTATGTCACTTAACCTATGTAAGAGGTCAGGAGCCCTATCAACTGAGAAGCGATGGTTGTACACTACACCAATCAAGGATTGATATTCTACAAAAACTCTTTTCACTGGTTCATACAAGGAGATCCATATGGTATCAACATCCTAAAGAAGCTTGTTTCCTACAGTTACTCCCTCAGCAAAATATTGAAATTCCAAAAACCGTTTTGGACTTCGGCAAAAGTATGAGTAGAGCTCATGGACTAGATCTTCAACTTTTGATACTGCATGAAACTTGCTCACCATTTTAAATGCTAAATTCATTCTGTGGGCCATACAGTGGATGCCAATCATGTATGGTGAAATAGAATTTTTCATCTCTACACATAGACCGTTCCTATGACCTTGCATTACTGAAGCTCCATTCACCCCTACACACACCAACTTTCTGGCAATTGTGCAGTCATCCATACCTCCAATTTCAATCAAAGATTTCTTAACTATCTCAAATAGAATTTGTGATGTTGCATTCTCCTTCATTTTATAAACAGGGAGTAGATGAGGTTGGTGGACATGATTTTCCACAGTATACACATGCATACATACCCAAGAAGTATTATCTATTGTTGTAACTTCATCTAGAGATAATGCAATAAAAGTTGACTCTTTTATTTTTTCCTGTAAATCATATTTTTCCACATCACCAAGACAACTTGCCCATTCCCATCCACTGTTTATTGACCAATGTGTGTTAGGAAAATTAGGAACGCCCATTAAAGATAATAAACTATTATATTCTAGGTAGTCTGTCATAGGATGCCCTCTGGTCAAAATATGACAAAAAAAACACCCAACTGAATAGTTTTTGCCATTTGTGTTTTTCCCATCATCTTTCCAAATTGAGCTTCAATTGAACCTCCACCTACATGAATATTCGCCTTTCTTTGCATATTCGCATCATATTCGAGGGCATTCTTTACATGAAGACATTTGTCCTTCATTTTCCATCTTATCACTAATTTTTCATGTCCATCTATGATTTGTTTTTCATAAACTTTGCCAATATGTTTTTCTATGGTGTCGAGTTTTAGTTGCAACCTCTTGTCCCTACGATATTTCCAACTGCAAATCTTACACTTGCATTTTGTGGGAGGTTCATCTTTGTTTGCATTCTCCACCGGTTCAATGAATGGGAATTTTAACACCCAATCAATCTGAAAACTCCTTAGCATTTCCCACTCACACCCCTTTTTTGATTTGGCTTTTCTTTTCCCCTTGCATGTACTTGCAGGATCTTCATCTTCATTGATTTCTATAACTTCATTATCATTTGTTGAGTTTGATTTATTCATATTAACATTCATGCTACCTTGGGTATTCCTTGGAACATCAATATCATCTGTGGCATTGTCATCATTCCCACTACCTTGGGTATTCCCTCGAACATCATATGTGGCATTCTCATCATTACTGCTACATTGGGTATTCACTACCCTTGGAACATCATCTGTGGCATTGTCATTATTTCTTGCCTTGGGGATTCCCTGGAATTTCATCCGTGGAATTGTCATCCAAGTCAATAGATGGTATAGGTTCTAATGTTGTAGCTCCATTAGATGGACCACCAACATTGCCAAAGTATGACTTTATGTTTCTCTATTTTAATGACCTTGACCTCCCTTCACCACCCTCAGACAACTTCTTCTTGATTGAAATCTCTCATGAATTAAAAGCTACAAAAAAAATGTTATTTTGTTCAAGAAGGAATCATAGATGATAGAATATTGATTCTTGATTCCCTGGGTCCTAGATTAAGATATCTCCCTAGTCCTAGACTCCTAACTACTACTCAATCAATATCATATGTAACAATTTACAATGAAACCAAACAAAGACAAATATTCAACATGAATCTTATATTATTACACGGTAAAGAAATGATCACTTACCTTTTTGTGACTCACCAATGCCTCTAGCTATAACTTCTCTATGATCTAAAATGAATCAAGGATTTGAGAGCTCAGAGCTAAACAAAATGTCTATAAGATTAATTAGAGTTTCAAATGCATTTATATCAATGCATATTTGGTGAATACCACAGGATTTTCAAATGGTAGTATAATAATTTGGCAAATCCCGCGTACTATTAATAGGACACTTGTAAATGTTAGGTGAAATGGACCTCCATCAAATACATATGTTGTAATTTTCTAGGCAAATATGGCCCTTGGATTAGCATGGAGTTAAAATGGTATTGGTGAAATTGGTCCTCATACATGTGAACCGTTTAATTATACTGGCAAAATTGGTTCTCGTGCATGTCAACTATTTAATGATGTTGGTGAAATGGGTCCTCATGCGTGTCAACCATTTAATGATATTGGCGAATATGTGGGTGAATTAAAACATACCTCTGAAATTCCAGGTGAATCACCGTTAGACCCGCATAGAGTACCATGGCGAAACTACTAACTATAAATGACTCAAAAATTAATAGGGTGGAGAATTGAAATGCATTGGACCAAAAATCCAAAAAAAATGGGCGAATTGGCCCCCCATCGGTGGGAATGTATTCACCAATTCCCAATTTGTGGATATGAACTATTCGCCAATTGGCGAAGATTCGCCACTAAAATAATCTCTAGTGCACTTTAGCACCTAAAACTTGAAATAAACAATTATACTGAATATATGGGCTCATCCTCAAAACATCAAAGCCAAAAGATGAACTGCAGTGAAATGCGGTGGCTTTTGCCCTCTTCTCCAGAAAACCATAGTCAATAGCATGATATGTCTTTGTATTGCTGACTCTAGAGGACTTCTGCGATACACTTTATCAAATGAACCTTGAATATAACCATCTTCTCATCTATAATTGACCATCCTTCAAACCGCAGGATCACATCTTCAAAAAAAAAGAAATGTGGAGCACTTCTCTGACACATCTTGACTGCAACCTATAAAGGGTAAAATTTGGATAGTTGAATTTTTGATAGTTTGTGTGTGTATCCTCCTTTCACCCTTCACATTCAAGGACCTAGGGTCGAGTTTCCATGTACTATCCTATGCTAGGTCACTATGAGATGTAGGGAAATTTGGATTTGTATGATTTGATTATCAATTATACTCACTTATGCTCAATTATACATTAAAACCCTAATTATGCAAATACAACAACAAACAGATGAATATTAGAAAATGTTTCTACAAAAAGATATAAAATAACAAATAACTTCGCACCTATTTTTAGGGTTCAGAAGCAAAACAGTCGGGGACTAAAGAGTGGGCACCCAAGTCCAATGCCTTGCTTTTTGTCAGGATCTGCAACCTATTCCTGTTGTACCAAAGGTTTTCCCGTCACGGAACTTCGAGGACTAATGAGTGGACGCCCTAGTCCAGGGAGTTATTTTCTTCTCTGATCTACAATTTTGACACTCTATTGTACCTTCCTACAACTTCACTTTATCTGTAGCTCCAACTTGTAACCTGCAATCATGAAACTTTTGGGAGGGGGTTGTGGTGTTTAGTGGCTTGCCTCATTCAAGCCCCGAAGAGACATTCAAGTCTTCCGAACACTGTTGTCAAATAGAGAGTGCGTGCCCTTGGGAGGCAGAGGCAAAAACCAAATGATAATTGCTTACAAACACAAATGATATCACCTTGTAGTGAAGATCTCATGGGAGGAAGAAGCTCTTCATGCCATGAGGAGATGATTGCTCAAATCTGCAAATACAAACACATAGACAACACAAATCTGGTCTTGCAACACAATGAAAGCCTTGAATCACCTTTAGAACACAATAGCTTGCTAGTAATCATCTAGTGGAAATTTTGGAATCATCTAGTTTACAAATGATGCCTAAGCATGCTTATATATGCAACTACAAACACTCCTGCCAAGAATTTCGTAATTCAAACTTGTCAAGTCGGCATAGGACGTAATTAACGGTCACAAGCTGACACTAAAAATTTGGGACTGACCCAAAATAGGGCAAGACTAGGGTGTGGGAACCCAAGTCCTCTCCCCCTATTTTGGGCAGGGTTAGGTTCAAGGGGTCCCCCTAGGTCCCATTTGACATGATACTCAGGGTTCATTCCATCGGGATGTTGAAATATGATGTAAGATGTCCTAAATGCAGATAAAAGACCCAGGAGCTAAACCTTATGAGGGAAAATCCCCCAAGGGGACATTTTCTGACATTACATTTAGCCCCCACTTTAATGTATGTATAAATGTAAGGCCAATACATGCATTAAAGTATGGTCAATAAACATAGCAAACATACCAGGCACGGAGAAAACATGCCAGACACATTGAAGACAATGACAGGCACGCAAAACATGGAGAAGACAGTTACAGTCATGCAAAACACGGTGAATACACTGAATGCATAGAAGACACATTAATACATAAAAGATAGGAATGATTTCTTTTCTTTTCTTTTTTCTCATATATATGAAATGCAAATGCAAGTACAGGAAAGTAAACACACCTCCTATAATGCAGGATGCACTCATCACGCAAGTCTTTAAATTGTATATATGGGGAAACACACATGCAAGAAACACCAAACCTCCCATAATGCAGGATGCACTCATCACGTAGGTCTTTAGACTGCATATGGGGCAACAGACATGATAAACAAAGAAAGCACGCCAAACACACACACTTTGAAGACACGGAGAAAACACAGCAGACAAGTGATGGAGTGTTCCTATTTCTAGGTTCAACACCATCTCAGGCACATTACAGGCACACATTGACGATTGGGCTTTGCCACAAAAATCACCGAAGACACGCTTAAGGGTTGAGTTAGTCACAGAACTGCTCCCCGCCTCCCGATGAGGACTTTTTGAAAATGACAGGATGGTGCAATCTACCCAAGAAATACACTACCCCCACCTCCGCAGAGGGCTTAAGATGATTGATTGATTGATTGATTGCAAATAAACTTAGAGTGTAGGAGGGACTCATCGCCACTAGTCTTTAAACTGCACTTGAGGATAAGCATGTTGCTAACATCTACAATAGGCAACTTACCTTATATATGCCCCCACCTTAAGGTGGTTGATATCATGCATCGATATCAAGCATGTTAAGGTAGGAAGAAAATACACAAGGGAACACAGACTTTCTCAAATCCCATGCCCCCCAGAGGTGACATGTACTTTATGATAGCCAAATGTTCCCACAAACACATCCTTGCAAGATACATGTTAGTGTCTACAAAATCATGATAAACAACAACATCAATGCATATGATTAACCACACAAAGAGCCGAGGTTATACTATGAATTCAGAGTTCGAGGATAACTGTGGGGCTTATCACGAAGATTTCTGAATTGAGTACCACAAAGGCTAGATTCAAAGACAAATAAAGTGTGTAGAGCATCAGTATTGTTAAGGTTTATAAATAAGATAAAGCTCATCAAAATCACTACACAGAAAGCACGAGTGCTTCTACTAGCCAAGCGTCGGATAATATATTACAACCTCATCGTCATATTAGGAACTAAGTCCAATTTTTTATTTCTCGCTAAAGGGATGCTAGGTCCACATCAGTATAAATGTTTTTTCATCATCTGCCCACTAGATAGAAACACTAGAGGAATGGAAACAATAAATCAAGAGAGGAGAAACAAGTGTCTTAGGGACAATCACGTAGGAGGGTGCCCCTAAGTCACCAACTGGAACACTATGTCCGTAAGACAACACACAACGATGAAATCAGAGAGAGGCAATATAAAAGAATGATTATACAAATAGAAGAAGGTCACAATAGAGGCGGTCTCCTGGTATTCCATACCTTACGAGAGAATTAGGGGTCATCCCAGGAGGCCTAAACAACACATAACACATCACAGGGGAAGCACATTATGAAAGAGATAAAGGGTTAGAGATACTAACCTGTAGAATCTTCGTATCAGATTTTTGAACTTGTGAACCTCTTGGAGAGGTACTTGATCATGTTAAGTGCAAATTTTGAGTGGTTCTTATGAAAGTCTTGTTTATTATCATATGATTCTTGCTTCTCAAATCCTTGTGTAAATGAGACCTTTTGTTGCTTATGAGGGGGAGAACCACTATTATTTCCAATTGCTAACAGTCGTCTTACTCTTTTCTAATTTTTAGCAAGTTTTCGTTGTTGATGTCATCTAACACAGTAGAACGAATCATCTTGTATCATCTCACTCATCTATATTAGTTGTACTACTTGTCTTTCTAATGTGTTTTGGTTATCTCACAATCCATATAAGGATAACGGAGGAGGAACCTCAGCGTAAATTCCATTTCTTCGTGGACGAGGTGGGTTATCCATCTTTTGCTTATCCACTTCAATCATTCCCGTGATACTATCATAGTCTAGATAATAATCATCCTCTACTTCCACTAAATCTTTTTCCAACATATTATTATTAGTATGTTTATGGAAAGGATTAGTGAAGATTTGTAAATTTTGATTCGGCAAAGCAACCGACTTATTTTTGTTATCATTCACACCCGATACCTTAATGATATTTGAATCAATGACGTATTGTATTTCATTTTTAAGAAATATACATCATTCAGTGTCATGTCCTTGTGTTCTATGAAAATGACAAAAGGCATTAGCATCAAAGTAAGGCCCTTGTGCTTTACTAGAATGATAACTAGTCAAGAGCTAGTGAAAATACCCAAAAATATGTAATTTTCCACAGTTTTTCAATCCCAACACCTAATGAAAGAGGTGTTGTAAGGAATTTTATGAGGTTCAAAAAATAATATAAATAATACAATTCACCTAGAATCATAAAATCGGTTACAACACGCTTAGGGTGCAAACTAGGCCAAACCCTAGGGCAAAAATAGCAAAAATGTGTAACTTTTTCATCAAATTTTCAATACAAGAGGCCAATAACAAGGTATTGTAATGAATTTTAGGAGGGGAAGAAGATAATACCCCTGATATCATCCAATTAGTGCAAAGATATTCTTTACAACACGCCTATAGTGCAAGTTTAGAGAGTCGATAAGGCCAAATCTAGTGAAAATCAATGTTTTTCAAGCCCTAGGTTTGAGATCATGATGTAAAATGCTATATGAATGTTTTGAAAGCTGGTATATGATGAAAATTAAATACTCTTATATCTAAAAATGACTTCCAATCCCTAACACGCAAAATGTAACTGCAAATCTAATGAAAAATCAATGGTAATTCTAGTTTTTGTCAAAATTTTCTATGCAAAAATGCAAATTTTTGAGATCTAAATGCAAATTTGTATCAAAATTCAAGACTACAGCCAAATTCAAATTTGAATGAGTCTCTAAATCAGTAGAAAAATCTGAAACAATATTTTACCTCCAAACCCTAGATTTTGGAATTACTAGGTTATATGCAAAATTCACAATTTTCAACAAAACCCTAGCAATTTTATGATGAAAATGCAATGCAAACTAATTAATTTTTGTGATTTTCTACAATTTAACTTAGATCTAATGCATAAATCAGATATTTTATGAAATTCAAATTAATTGATGCAAAATAGAAGCCCTAGAATGCAATTTTTTTTTTCCAATTTTTTAATTTTTTTGTAAGTTTTCCAATGTAATAAGATGAATGACTATGTGAATGAATGAAAATCAAAGAAAATCTAAAGAAAAACACTCAGCAAGGTGAAAACAATTCCAATAACACGGTTTCACCAAAATGTAAAGGGTAAAATTTGGATAGTTGAGTTTTTGATAGTTTGTGTGTGTATCCTCCTTTCCCCCTTCACATTCAAAGACCTAGGGTTGAGTTGCATTGTACTATCCTACCCTAGGTCACTATGAGATGTAGGGAAATTTGGATTTGTATGATTTTATTATCAATTATACTCACTTATGCTCAATTATACAATAAAACCCTAATAATGCAAATACGACAGCAAATAGATGAATATCAGAAAATGCTGCTACAGAAAGATGTAAAATGACAAATAACTGCGCCCCTGTTTTCAGGGTTTGGAAGCGGAATAGTCGGGGACTAAAGAGAAAGCACCCAAGTCCAATGCCCTACTTTTTTTCAGGATCTACAAATAAGATCTGCAACCTATTCCTATTGTACCAAAGGTTTTCCCGTCACAGAACTTCGAGGACTAATGAGCGGGCGCCCTAGTCCAGAGAGTTATTTTCTTCTCTGATCTACAATTCTAACACTCTGTTGTACCCTCCTGCAACTTCACTTTGGCTGTAGCTCCAACCTATAACTTGCAATCATGAAAACTTTGGGAGGGGGTTGTGGTGTTTAGAGGCTTGCCTCAGTCAAGCCCCGGAGAGACATTCAAGTCTTCCGAGCACCATTGTCAAATAGAGAGTGCGTGCCCTTGGGAGGTAGAGGAAAAAACCAAATGATAAATGCTTACAAACACAAATGATATCACCTTGTAGTGAAGATCTCATGGGAGGAAGAAACTCTTCATGCCATGAGGGGATGATTGCTCAAATCTGCAAATACAAACACATAGACAACACAAATCTGATCTTGTAACACAATGAAAGCCTTGAATCACCTTTAGAACATAATAGCTTTCTAGTAATCATCTAGTGGAAATCCTGTAATCATCTAGTTTACAAATGAATGCCTAAACATGCTTATATATGCAACTACAAACACTCTCACCAAGAATTTTGTAATTCAAACTTGTCATGTCAGCATAGGACCTAATTAACAATCACAAGTTGACACTAAAAATTTGGGACTGACCCAAAATAGGGTAGGACTAGGGTGTGGGCGCCTAAGTCCTCCCCCCTATTTTGGGCAAGGCTGGGTTCAAGGGGTCCCCCTAGGTCCCATTTGACATGATACCCAGGGTTCATTCCATTGGGATGTTGAAATATGATGTAAGATGTCCTAAATGTAGATAAAAGATCTGAGAGCTAAACCTTATGAGGGAAAATCCCCCAAGGGGACATTTTTTGATATTACACAACCATTTTGATCCTCTATCTTCACTTTGCAAGCTCTAGAATCTTATGCGATAATGTTTAAGCTCTAAAATCAAGAATATATCTTCTTCACACCTGTATCTATCTAACTTCCACACTGCAAGGCCATATCTTCAAATGTAGAGGAATGTGGAGCATTGTCCCGAGCTACTTCAGTGCAACTTCCAGTGCCTTAGACTACCTGAGACTTTCTTTTAATATTTAAGCAATTCTTTTCATCAAGAAATAATGAATACAACATTTACCATACCAGAGACATTATTCACAACATCAGGCAACAATAGTCACAACTCTTTTCATCAAAATAGGAGTCTTCATGTTCACACAACCTTTGTCAATGAACTTCTTAAGATAGGGTACAACTGTGTACAGATGATATTGATCTAGTCAGTATACATAGTACATGAATTCCATCATCTTACCCTTTACTTCATAACTTTTCTAATCCATCTCTGATCATCACACCTTTGTCTTCTTCTCATACTCATCACTTTGCTTCTCTGAACATCACTGATCAACACACCATATCATCATTGTTTTCATTACCTCTATTAACTTCACCTTCAGCCTTCTTCATCATAGCATTGTTGACATCAATGACAACACAAATGCAACACATTATACCTTGTGGTGAAACTTTTTATCAAGACATTGTAACTTTCCACATGTTATTACCACTCCTGTCCTCTCAACACAATGAAGAATGAGCACAAAACTATCCAATCCATTGATCAAGATATCAAGAAGATCATTCTTTTACTAGGAAAAACATTAAACATTAATACCAAGTTGTCAAGAGAGCAAGAGGCAGAACTGATTGATAGGTGTAACATGACATTCCATAATGCTCATAATTTAACATAAGTATTCATCTTAACTAAGAGTTAGAATACATCATGATTAACATAATCATAGTTTAACCAGAGTGAATTAATTTCATGATAATAATTAAGCATGTTATTCTTTCCTAGAATATAAAAAGACTTAGAATTACATTATCCAATGATAGCACATTAGTGAATGACCTTCACTATACATGTACAAAGCCATGCTCAAGGCATCAATACAGAATGATACATAATAATTGACTATCAAGTCATATAAAGAAAAACACTGCATCTGTAACTTTTGACATTTCTCTTCATAAGTCTCAACTTGTCTTCTTCTTGGGAAGGAGAGCATCATCTGAGTGCTTATCCTCCAACCACAAATCGGTGGTCCCCCACACAACTTCCTACCTAGAAGCGGCCCTACCCTTCATGAAAGGTATAGATATAAGGAACCATTAGGTTTGCCATCTAAGTATCTAGTGTTGTGTCCTTTATAATATTTCATGGTCACACAACTATAGATCCATTCTAACTATGTATAACACTATTGGAAACATTATGCCATCTAGAGCATTGTGGACTGACTAATGCACATAGAGATGGATACATTACTTTGGCCAATGATTTACATACATATACATTTCTCAATTAATGTAGTCATATGTCCACCACCCTGACTTGACTTAGAAGTTGTCTCATCCTACAGTATGCTTAGTTTGACATCTCAATATCTAGCAATAGTAAGTTCAATTTGATCCTTAGTCCAATTCTTGGACAATCGACTCCTATCTTGGGAGTACATTAAATGTAATAGGTTGCTTTTGCAACATAGAACTTGTGACTCTTCGTCACTCTATTCCATTTTTCAACATCCTAAGGTTCACAGTTTCATGATGACCTACCAAATAGTTTACGTTCAAGTTCATAACATCAAAGACTTACATTGCCTTAGTCCAATAAGATGGCCTTAACAAAAGATTCCAACTCATATACCCATGTGAGTTTATAACATTAAATACTCCCTTCGTGGAGTTTAGCCACTAGGAAGAAAATGGAATTTATTTACATTACAATGTAAGAGACTTAAACTAAACTTAGTTTTCAATCTCATAAAGATATAAGCATCAAGAAGAGAAAACTCTCCATTAAATCAGCATGCATGTAATGCAGCCTTTAAGTAATAATATTAACTTTCATTTATCTAACCTCCTTTATCAAGGGGTCGATACATATGCTCTTTTAAATTTAAGGACTGCATTATGGTTTTCCTAATAACCATCCTTTATCAGTCAAGTACTGTGGTTAAATTTCTCATAAATGGTATCTAAGTGCTCTATGCACGTTCATAGGTTAAAGATTCATAAAGATTATCATTATGGTTCGAGGAAGGTGCTCGACCCACATACAGGCTGATTCTTCCAAAACACATAACAAAACCTAATAGTTTTAAACACTTTATTTCATGAGCACAGTCAGCTCAAGCACATCATGTTAGCTTTAGTGTTGTCATTAAATTATTTTCAATCTATGTCATATTGGCACACAAGTATAATGCATGCTACTATGAGATCTAGTGTTAGGGATGTTCAAAATTCACTTGGTCTCATCTAGTTTCCCAGATTTCACTTCCACAAGTCCATCTTAGAGGGCATATATTCTTTTTGAAATCATACTAAAAATTCTTTTGGTAATCCTTCATAAGTATTTCATGTCACATGCATGTGAGAAATCTTTGTATTTTTGTCCACATGAGTATTTATGTCCATTACTGCAGTCCCATAGCATACCCTAATAGCCCTTTGCAGGTGTATGGGTGCCAAAGGAAGCAAATGTTTGAATACCGCATTACCGTAGCAAGAGATAAGCCTACTTGTGGGATAGCGGTGAAGGTATAAGAAAGTCCATGTTTTATCATGGCCCTGCAATAGTTTTAGGATGGATTTGCGGGCTCGCAGTATAAAGTTCCAAGCAACATATAAGGTATACCGCAGCCCTGCAGCAGTTATGATATTAATTTGTGGTATCGTGGTAGATGTTAAGTCAGTGATAAAATGACACCACAGTCCCACACTAATGAAATAAAAGGTCTACGGTAAAGTGATAAGAGCTAAAAGGTAGGCTTATCATCCCACCATCCCACAGCAGTAACCTCACAAGGTTTGCGAGATAGTGGTAAATAGTAAATGATAGAGATAAGTATCAATTGACACCGTGGTTCCATGATGATGAAATGAAAGGCTTGCAGTAGTGTGATAAATAATTAAAAGGGTAGGGTTTGCTATCACGTCGTCCCGTGGAGCCCCTAAACCAATTGAGTGGGGTTGCAATATAGATGGATTTCACATTCAATGCAAAATATTTTGTCTATCAGATCACTCTTGATCAACGGTATACATTCAAAATAAATTCATAGTAGCCAAAGCTTGTCACTCAGCACGAAGCAGAATTAATGGCAGAGCGTTTTGGTATGGAAACTTGATAAATCTTTATTTGTCATGCTATTTTGGTCATTCAGAGTGATTTATAGAAATTTGGAGCATTTCACGAATGATAAAGCTAGAGCATTGGTGTGGTGAATTGACAGGTAAGTACCATACACCTTCTTCCCTGTGAAATTGAGTGGATTCTGGCTGCTTTCAAGTAATTTTGTGAAGTAGATAAGTAGCTATCAAACCCTAAATTCATAATGGCACCCAAAAATATTGAGTCTGGTAAAAAAGGAGAGTCCTATGCCCACAAGAAAAAGAAAAGACCTCTCAAGCAGTCAATTCTAGATATATTACCACAATCAGTGGACAAGGGATTCAAAAATGTATTCAAGGATGAATTCCAAGGTTGCAGAGATGCAATTATCCCTATCTTAGGGTGGAGTTTATTTTGGTATTTCTATGACAAGAAGGATGCATAAGCTCTTGTGTGCAATCCATGGATTTTGGATATGGCTAAACTAGTTGTACCCAATGTTTTTTATGCATATTGATCTTATTACAGTTATGGCACATTGTTATCATGGAGCTACTAAAACAGTAAGGTTGCCTGATGGTTCACCACTAGTGACAATTACAAGGAATGTCATAATTAATTATTTCATGTTAAACAAGCAAGCTCTAACACCAGTGGATGTGTAAAAAAGTGAGGAAGACTATAAGAAACTAAGAAAAACTTACATAAGTGATGAACTCCCTATGTACATGAGAAAGGGGGCTAACAATCAAAGAATGCCTATTCCTACCACTTCTGTAGAACCATTCTCTATTAATAATTTCACAGTCTACTTCAAGAAAACCTACTTTGCATTATGTCAAATTCTTGGGATAGATGCACAAGAGAAAATTCCAATGGGTGTGATGATGATGGAAATGAGGATACAGAATCTTGAGAAGAATATTGAATATGATTTCACTTCATATATGGAGAATCAATTGCATGAAGGATTTCTTCAAATATTAGAGAACAGTGCACCAATCAAATTCAAACATTGTTCTCTATTGTGTTATTTGATTTTTTATCAAAATAGAAAAAGCTAGAGTCTAAGGATGGATCTGACTATGGTTTATACAAAGTGCTATAGGTTGCCTATACAATGTTGTTGTTATATCTGGGATAGGAATTGTAACAAAGGTGATTATGTTGCTTTTCATGATGATTTTGCTATAAGGATACTAGCCACTTTTGGACATCTTGTACCAAGACTGTCATTGGAGGTAAGGGAATTGTTGAGGCCTAATGCAATGAGGCCAAAAAAAGGACACACACATAATTTTGGTGATTTCTTCGTCTTACCAAACCACACATTAATAAGAGTTTATGGATATACCCATGCCCCACATATTCTACCAAAATTTTGTCCTCCCAAGTTAGCATTTTTAGAATTTATGTGGCAGATGCTCTAGATAGAAAGAGACTTGATGAAGAAATAGAAAAAAGGGACATTCTTTCCAGACCTAACTATGTTTGAAGGATTGTCTATTGGTGCTGACACTCTAGAAGAATTGCAAGAGTAGATATTCATTAAAATGTGCTACAGAAAGAGTCTTTGACCAAGAGGGTCATATGAATATTGTTAGACAAGTAATCCTTACAAAATATGGGATTACTCATCAATTAAATTATGAAGAGGATGTCATCAGCAATTGTCTTACACCTAAAGAGGTGTATGATAGGAAAAGAAAATGGGAAAGTTTGTTGGAGATTTAAAAAGAGAAGAAGAAGAAGAATTCAAGATTTTCAGGATTCTTTGTGGAGTTTGATCCTTTGAAAAGGATTAATTTAATAATAGACAATTTTGAGAGACTATATGGTAAGTTTCATAAACAATTAGAAAAGACCACCAAACTCCATGTTAAAAAGGCTACATGAGTTGTGATTTTTGAGCCACCTATGGATACAATGTCTACAACGAGATCTCCATCTGAGTAACCAGCATCAAAAAGGCAAAAGATTGATAATGTTACCCCATTAGTACCTTATGAAATGACTGAAGGAAGAGGAGACACTGAAGAGGTAGCCAGCATATTGAGGAAAATGAATGATGATACTAAAGTTGATTAGCCTCTGACATAAGAAGGAGAAGCTCATATGCCTGAGGTGAGAATGGAAAGTCAGGAGTAGGAAAAAGTAGAAATACATGAAGATGAAAGAATAGTTGATTCAAGATTGAGATTGATGGAGGATAATGAATTTATTAACACTCTTGAATTTAAGGATTTTTTGATGAAATTGAAAATGAAAGAATTTGAGGAGGAGGTCGAAATCAATAAGATGGGAAGTGATGAATCCCATCATGAGAAAACTATTGCTCAAAGATTCAAAGAAATGAAAATTGATGAAATAAATGTCAGTCCTAAATAGGCTAGACAAATAGTTTTGAAAAGCAATATGCTGATCATTCCAGGTATGGACTTGAAAACAATGTTTCGACTAGATCAAGTAAGAAATCAAGATGATCTAATGTTAGTCTCAGAATTTGATTTTGAGGATGGAATTAGTGGTGTGGGATACAATCCCAAAATTGAAACTTTAGCTATATGGGCCAAGCAAAAGAATACACAAAAACCTATGTTTCTAGAGGTGGTTCAAGAAATGAGAGGGACAACAATAGTAAAGACATTGAAGGATACGTCAGCTCTGAAAGCAGCCACTCTTACCATGCATTCATCTATGTTTACCAGAGCTACTGTCAAAAACATGGAGCAGCAATAACTTGATTACGAAAAAAATCATATTGAAATGAATGAAGAGGTGAATAGACTATATCTAGAGAATGTAAAGCTAAAGCAACAATTGAAAGGCATTAATTTTTCTCAGAGCAAGGCAATTGTGCCTTATCAGCTCCCTATGCCACAAGAAACTAGTGACAATATTGTTCCTATTGAGCAATTGAATGCTGTGAAATAGAATTTTGAGAAGGAGATTGAGAAGCTAAAACAAACAATTGAGGTCACCAAGCAAGAGACCAAGTCAAATATTTTTGGTATAATTGAAAAGGTTTTGGAGTATAGGGTCAAGTTGGTGCTGGATAAGATTGAGGATGTACACAATTGTTATTCTTCTTTATCTCAAGCACTGGAGGAGATGAATGCCAATGTTCCCATACTTGATCCTTTGCTGAAGAAATGATAGCCATTTCATCACACTTTGATCACTCTATGTAAAGTATTCCAAAGAAATCTAGATGCCCCTGCTGCCTTAAGACCCACAGAGAAAATGGTCAAATTGATCATTGAATAATTCTAGTATGCATCTGGTGAGATCCAGAAAATGAATTCAAAGCTAGAGTCTTTTAGAACTTTCAAGCATCAATTCATCTCAGGCATACTTGGTGAAGATAACCAACTCAAGGGATTTGAAAAATGGAAGAATGAATGTGAAAAAATGGTTTCTCTCATTATTGAGCACTTGAAGAAAGACAAAGATCTGAATGTCCTTGATTTCAATTTGATATTGGACATAATAATTGCATTGGACATAGGTTATGCCAAGTTCATGTCTGACAGCAAAGGTCTCCTCAACAAAAGATGGAAGGATCATCGAGATAATTTGCTTTAGATTCAAGTGTACAAATGGCCCAGCGACTACACCATGTATCAATGGGAGCAGCAATATCTTTTAACTGAAGATTGAACAGGCCAAAGCATGTAGTGGAGTTGGGTGAGCATCAAGCTGGCATCTTTAGGCACCAAGTCTTCATCAGCGAACCTTGGACATCCTCCTTTTTATGCTTTTCTAAATGTATTTAAATATTTGGCAATCTTATTAAGATTTGTCAAAAGATAAATATTGTAATACATCATATCAATGGGTGGGAATATGAAAAGTCATTTTTAGAATGTGAATGGTCTAAAGCTTGTTGCTTCCTTCATCCCTATAAGAAGGAAACCAAGACTGTGGGAAAAGCTCTCTGGGAAGTTGATTTTGGAAAGAGACATTGTAAAGGCATGTTTTCTGAAGCATATCAATAAAAGTAAACTACATTTCTCTGGTGTCTGAAATCTAGTTCTTAATTACTTATTGAATGTTACTGATATATTCTATCTAGTTGTCTTCATTTTTTTTATCCTTATTATTTGAATTAGCATATCAAGTATATGTCTAATTTTTCAAAACATACTTAGTGTTTTGTGTGATTTATTTGATAGGGTTTCCTCAAGTAGGAATTAAATTCCATTTAATAGGTCACTGTAATTTGGAGGATCCAAGTTGGATAATTAAGTAGAACCAGAAAAAAAGTAGTCTTGCATGTTTATGCCAGTCATAGACAATATTATGCCAAGTAATTCAAGTTATAACTAGAAGGAAGACACAAATCTATCTGTGATTAGACTCTGTTGCCCAGTTGAGGAAAAGGCACTGATCAATTTTTTTCCAAAATCATTTCCTCGTATAATATTCAAAATCCAATTTAAATTTTCTATTCTAGGAGTAGGAGTAGTTGTTAATTGTAAGTGGGAAAAATTTACATTCAAATCATATACTAGTTTGGAGTAGATTGAATTGGATGATTTAATTGATAAAATTTCATAAAATCTATAATTTGCTCATAATTCACCAATCAGTTTTGGAAATTAACACTCAGTGGTGATAAGAGGTACACCCACCTAGGCAAAGCAGAGCCTGAAGTGTAAGGAATTCCAACCATCTTGGTTGATTTTGTCAATTGGCCTAATTAGTTGTCAAAGCTTATCATAAAGCCTGGCATACTTTTAGGGTTTTGCAATCTGCATATTTGAGAACCAACACTCTACCTTAGCCTTGAGGGTCTCAAGTGATAAGTTTAACAATAGTTATAACAAGTTTGCATTATAAATTTGTAGACAGCCTCAAGGGCCTAGAGATTCTCTCCAAGGTGTATGTAATATCAGGTTTAAACAATAGAAATAAAGACCTTGAGGGTCTGATAATGATTATCATTACAAATGCTTCAGCCCCAAGAGCCATAGAATGATAGCCACAACAAGTCTACTATTTAACCATCAACATAGTCGACTCTATTCATATAGTGGTAACATATTGTTATCATTCTAAATGATAAGAGTCTTTCCAAACTTCAAAACATACCTATAGAAATTGTATAAGTGTTCCTGAGTCAGCCTAATGACAGCTCTAGTTGAGCGCAATCATTCTCCAACTCCCTATTGTATATAATATATGAAGATTTTCTTTCCAGAAAACTGGTTATATTTCCTATTCTTGCTCCTTTCCCCCGAGCACTGTGTAAGGAAAGACTACCCAAAAAACCAAGTTTTTGATTCTCTTTGCATGCTTTGCATGCGATATGCCTGCCACCTTCAAGCCCACAAGGGGAAAAGTGGTTACCCCACTCCGCCACCCCACAGCCTCATTCTGATTTCTCAATCCATTACTTGCTATAAACAAGTGGACAGCAAGGGTGAGGATCCAAATGGGTCTAATATGGCCTCTATTCATTCCACTCACCATGGATGATGTCAGCCTAAACACTTAAAACATATATACATTAATAATAATATGGAGCTCGATTACAAGGTTTAAATGGTTATACCTTAATAAACTTCCCATGCATCTACATGATGTATGAGAGTACCCATAACAAACCAAGAGGTCATCATACGACATCATCACCAATATGATGACACAATCAAAATGCAATTTAGGGGTCAAGTATCGCTCCCCCTTCTTCACTATAAACTCTTAATATATATATATAAAGAATAATAGATTCAAAATCTTGGTTCACAATTAAATAAAGAAATAAGAAAGTACTCCACCACTTGGTGAGACTATCTCTCAACTTATGTTGACATTCTAGGAACATCATTTAGTTGAGGCAACGTAAACATCATCAAGATAACCCAATCGACATGATGACACAAAAAGGAAATCGACTAGCAAGGAAAAGATGCAACTCACTCAAACTTATGAGGGTTCATAAAGACATAAAATCTGATACTCAAATGTCAATTTGACCCATTTCCTGACATCTATATCTTCCTGCTGGATGATACTCTCCTTCCATCTTCAAAGGAAGATTCATTTCCTATTCATACTCAGCATCATAAAATCATGATCAATGCGTCATCATATGATTCTCAATTCTTAATAATTAAATAATCATATGAACATGTAATCTCATGTCTAACTAACATTAGTCAATGTTCACATAATAAATGATCAAATCAGATATTTCCACAACATCTAATCATTAAACTATGGTTAATCATCTTGATTACCACACAAAAATAAGATTAAGCTAAATCATAAGTTGGGGATGTAACAATAGGTGTCTCAACCTTTGCAATTTCCTAGAATTTATTATTTGATTGTATATTTATTTAATTTCCTATATTGTATTTAATATTGGTCATCCAGTTTTGTCATTTAGTGTGAGGTGGCATGTTGACATGTCATCCACCTTGGAAGTTGACTTGGATGGTCAAGTCAACATTTGAAAATGTAGGCATCCCATTTTGAGGTGGCATTAATTGCCATGTGTCGGCATCTTGTGGATTGTGTAAGAGGTTATGACATATAATAGATTCTATGACATGTAAGAGCCAAAAATAGAGATTCTATGACAGGTGTGACAAGTATCAACAAGCATCTTTGCATGGTGAAGGTAGGTGACCAAGTTTGACAATGACAAATTGTAAGAGAATCATTTATTAATAGTTAGTTATGACAGATTCTCTTACAGATGTAAGTGTTGTCATATATAACAAATTTTATGACGATGTAAGAGCATTTGTCATACCTATTTTGGGAAAATTAGGGGCACCCAAGTATGGGGGTTGTAAGGGATGAAAGAGAGTCTTTAACAAGTGTCTTTTGCATGTTTTATGGCCTTAGAAATTGGGCCATATGGATTTGGATGAGATTCTTTCATGGCTTGCTCTAGAAGCTACCTCCATCCTTAGTATTTGTCTATATATCCAGGTTCTTGGAGTTGGAGTTGTATGGTTCATTCGCAGGTACCATTATGCAGTTGAAATTACTCTAGCATTCAACATTTGGGAACTTCTGAAAGAACTTGCATTGTAAGTGTGTTGTAATCAGCATTTGATTTGATAATACATTGTACAGGTTTTGGAGTGTGGTGTTTTTACCCAAAAGGGTTTTCTCCACGTATATCTTGTGTTGTGAGCATTGTTCTTGCATTTGGATGTTTGTTATAATCTCTCTGTTAATGTGCATATCTTATCTATAATTGTAAAAGATAAAAACTTGCAAAAACCTTTCCTCATTAGATCAGTGTAGGAAGTGTTTATGTGTACCTTGCTTCCTTTTAGTTGGTATCAAAGCCTGATCACCTTTGGTTCTAGTTATTGGGTAGAGGGTTTTTTTAGCTGATCTTCATTTGAGTGGGAGCTTGCGTAGAGGATTTTGAAATCTTTTTTGTAGGAAAGAGATGGCGAGCACATCTAGTAGGTTTGATATAGAGAAGTTCAATGGAGGCAACTTTGAGTTGTGAAAACTCAAGATGGAGGACTTATCATTGCATAGAGATTTATGGCTCGTAGTATCCAGATCCATGCCATCGAGCATGAAACAAAAAGATTGTGGTCTAATGGATTGGAAGGCAAAGGGTCTAATAAGACTCAGTTTGGTAGATTCAATGCTCTTGAACATCCATGAAGAGAAGACTACAAAAGATCTCTGGAAGAAACTTGGAGATGTTTATCAGGCTAAATCACTAGTGAACAAGTTATTCCTATGAAAGAAAATATATTATCTAAGGATGGAAGATGGAGGATCTATCACTAATCACTTGAATACATTCAATATCCTTGTTGCCCAATAGACCTCTGTTGGTGTGAAGATGGAGGAGGAGGATCAATTTATGACATTACTATGTTCCTTACCAAATTCATGGGACCACCTTGTTATGGTCATTGGGAGTACCACTACCACCTTCAAGATGGATGATGTGGTTTCTTCATTATTGTCTGAAGATATGTAGAGAAATTCTTTCGAGTCAGCTAAGGAGGCTCTTGCAGTTTGTGGTAGATCTAAAGAGAAGCGAAAGAAAAAGGACAAGAAGAAGGAAGAAAAAGGAAGATCTAAATCCTATGGGAGATCCAAGTCTCCTAGAAATTCAAAGGCTTTGTATTGGAACTATGGCAAATTTTCTCACTTTTGCAAGGATTGCAAGGAGAAGAAGAATAAAAAGAAGAACTATGATTCAAATTCTAACAAGTCCTCTTAGGATGATGGAGAAGTTTTTTTTGCTACCTTGGCAATGGACGCATCAGAAGATATGTGGCTTATTGACTCTAGTGCATCTTTTCACATGACCTCACATTGGGGTTGGTTTTTGAAGTATGAAGAATATGATAGTGGGAAGGTGTACTTGGGTGATGACTCTCACCTAAAGATTGTTGTTCATGGAAGAGTCTTGATTAGATTCCCTGATGATTAAGTGAAGGGGATCAATGGTGTTCTGCATATCCCTGGTTTGGCATAGAACCTTTAATATGCATGTAAGTTGAATGATGTGGGTGTGCAAGTTTTTTTCTCGAATGGATGATGCAAGATGACTAGAGGAGCTATGGTTCGAGCTAAGGGTGTTCAGATTGGCAATCCATTTTAATTTGATGCATGCATGGTTCAGTGGAATAGTGCCTCTATTTCAAAGAAGAGAACTTCAGAGTCTTCATCCTCATCATTGGAATTGATAGCGAAGAGGATTGTTGTATCTAATTCTGATAGTCATGCTTTCTAGGTATGAAAGGGTGTTCATTCTATGGAGATGAAACTTCCAGCTGAGAAGACAATGTTATGGCACCAAAGGCTTGGTCACATTGGTGAAAAGGGTTTGAGGACCCTGAAAAATAAAAACCTCGTTGAGGGTATGAATGAATGTAACCTTGAGTTTGACTTTTGTGAACATTGAATTTATGGAAAGAAAAACTATGCTTAGTTTTATTGTAGTTCTCACAAATCTTATGAGGTTTTGGACTTGATTCATTTTGATGTATTTGGTCATGTTAATGTTCCTTCAATTTCAAAATCTATGTACTTTGTTTCATTCATTGATGACTACAGTAGAAGGACATGGGTCTATTTACTTAGAAGTAAATATGAAGTCTTTGCAAGATTCAAAGAGTTCAAAGATCTTGTAGAGAAACAAAAGGATAGAAAGATTAAATGTTTGAGGACTAACAACAGTGGTGAGTTTTGTTTAGCAAATTTCAACAAGTTATGTAAAGAACAAGGCATTGAGCGGCACAAGACAAGTTCGTATACCCCTCAACAAAATAGAGTTGCAAAGAGGATGAAAATAATGTTGATGGAGAGTCCTAGGAGTATGCTAAGTGGAGCGAGCCTTGAACAAAAGTTTTGGGTTGAAGCTGTTGCTACTGCTTGTTACCTGGTCAACAAGTCTCCTACATTAGTGCTCATTGATAAGACACCTATGAAGGTGTGGTATGGTAAAAATTATTTATTGATACACATTCAAGTATTAGATTGTGAGGCATATGCACATGTGCCTAAGGAGAAGAGATCTAAGTTGGAGAACAAGGTAGTGAAGTGTATCTTTATCAGTTATGGCATCGGTGTGAAAGGGTACAAGCTTTAGGATCTATTAGCTGAGAGAGTTATGTATAGAAGAAGTGAGATCTTCAGAGAGCTTAGTCCTTCTTCTGTTGACCTATAGCTAGATAAAGAAGAGAAGAAGAGGATGCGATTCAGCTTCCTTCCACCCCTAAGAAAGTTGAACTGAAGCCATCTGTTGGACCTGATGATGAGGAGAGCTTTAGTAGCTCTAAAAGTTTAGAAGAAGAAGAAGAAGAACCTCAACCTCAACTTTTGAGGAGGTCCACACAGATAAGGCGACAACCTGATAGGTTTGGTTATTGATTACATGATTTTAGTTGTATTTCTTCTTTTATTTCTAACATTGATGAGCCTAGGACCATAAGGAAGGCTATGGGTATGAGTGATGCAAATTCCTAGAAAGAGGCCATGGAAGAAGAGATGGCTTCGTTGAAGAAAAACAATACTTGGAATTTGGTGCCCTTGCCTAATGGACATAAACCTCTTGGATGCAAATGGGTGTTCAAGAAGAAGTTTGGTTCAAATGGCAATATTGAGAAGTTTAATGCAAGGTTGGTCATGAAGGGTTATTCCCAGGTTGAGGGAATAGATTATAGTGATATTTTCTCTCCCGTTGCAAAGCTAACATCCATTAGATTTTTCCTATCACTTGTAGTGTATGATCTTAAAGTTGAGCAAATGGATGTGAAGACAACATTCCTTCATGGTTATTTGGAGGAGGAAATCTATATGTCACAGCCAAAGCACTATGTGGTAAAAGGTAAAGAAAATCTAGTTTGCAAGTTGAAAATTTCTTTGTATGGTTTGAATCAATCACCTAGGATGTGGTAATAGAAATTTGATGCCTTTGTGTTGAGTTTGGGATTTTTGAGATCAAAATCAAATCATTGTGTTTATTATAAGTTTGACAATGATCGCATTCTCATTATTACATTGTATGTTGATGATATGTTGTTCATTGGGAATGGTAAGAATTTGATTTCTAATCTGAAGTCTCAGTTGTCAGCACAATTTGAGATGAAAGATCTAAGGTCAATGAGGTACATTCTTTGGATAGAAATCAAAAGAGACAAAGCTAACAAAAAACTTTGGTTAGGCTAGAGTAAGTATGTGAATACTATGTTGGAGAGATTTAGCATGGCAGATTGCAGACCTTTGACTGTTCCTATTATGATGGGGACAAAGCTATTTGCTGAAGATTGTCTAAAGTCTCCTTCTGAGATGGAGGATATGAGTAGAGGTCCTTATGCTAGTGTGGTTGGTAGCTTGATGAATGTGATGGTATGTACAAGACCAGACATTACCCAAGCAGTGGGAGTCCCTAGTCAGTTTATGGCTAATCTTGGATGGGTACATTGGGATGTGGTAAAGAGAGTGTTTAGATATTTGTAGGGTACTTCTGAGTATTCCCTATGTTTTCATGGTTGTCCTACAGGACCTCAAAATTCACTTTGTATTCAAGGATTTGTTGATTCAGATTGGACAGGTGACATTGACAACAGGAGATCCACCAGTGCTTATGTGTTCACTATGTTCAATAGTTCTATTAG
The DNA here is from genome assembly GCA_027924645.1 of Cunninghamia lanceolata. Classification (NCBI taxonomy): domain Eukaryota; kingdom Viridiplantae; phylum Streptophyta; class Pinopsida; order Cupressales; family Cupressaceae; genus Cunninghamia; species Cunninghamia lanceolata. The sequence goes on from BSBN01001562.1 coordinate 1,139,559, forward strand.
TTAGATTAGTAAGAGGCAACTTATGGTTGCTTTGTCCACTACTAAAGCAGAGTACATGGCAGCAACGCATGCTTGTAAGGAAGCCATTTGGCTTAAGATATTGTGTTCTGATGTTAGGTTTGATGCAGGGAAGATTGGCATTTTTTGTGATAGTCAGAGTGCCATATGTTTGTCAAAGAATCTTACTTTCCATGCAAGGACTAAGCATATTGATGTCTAGTACCATTTTGTTTGTGACATGGTAGAGGATGGGAAGGTGAATTTGGAGAAAGTTGACACTTTGACAAATGTTGCAGATTCCTTGGCAAAACTTGCGAGCATATAGAAGTTCAAATGATATTTAGAGTCTATGGGCCTCTTGGCCCCTAGTAGTTTTAAATCTTGTCATTCTATTGGCTCTTGCAAAGTGTTTGATAAGTGGGAGAATGTTGGGAATTAAGGTGTCTCAACCTTTGCAATTTCCTAGCATTTATTATTTGATTGTATATTTATTTAATTGCCTATATTGTATTTAATATTGGTCATCTAGTTTTGTCATTTAGTGTGAGGTGGCATGTTGACATGTCATCCCACTTGGAAGGTGACTTGGATGGTCAAGTCAACATTTAAAAATGTAGGCATCCCATTATGAGGTGGCATTAATTTCCATGTGTCAGCATCTTGTGGATTGTGTAAGAGGTTATGACATATGACGGATTCTATGACATGTAAGATCCATAAATAGAGATTCTATGATAGGTGTGACAAGTGTCAAGAAGCATCTTTGCATGGAGAAGGTAGGTGCCCAAGTTTGACTATGACAAGTTGTAAGAGAATCGTTTATTAATAGTCAGTTATGACAGATTCTCTTACAGTTGTAAGTGTTGTCATATATGATAGATTTTATGATGGTGTAAGAGCATCTGTCATACCTATTTTGGGAAAATTAGGGGCGCCCAAGTATGGGGGTTGTAAGGGATGAAAGGGAATCTTTGACAAGTGTCTTTTGCATGTTTTATGGCCTTGGAAATTGGGGCATATGGATTTGTACTAGATTCTTTCATGGCTTGCTCTAGAAGCTACCTCCATCCTTAGTATTTCTCTCTATATATAAGTGCTTGGAGTTGGAGTTGTATGGTTCATTTGTAGGTACAGTTATGCTGCCAGAATTACTCTAGTATTTGAGATTTGGGAACTCCTAAAATAACTTGCATTGCAAGTGTGTTGTAATTAGCATTTGATTTGATATATTACATTGTGTAGATTTTGGAGTGTGGGGTTTTTTACTTGAAAGGGTTTTCCCCATGTATATCTTGTATTATGAGCATTGTTCTTGCATTTGGATGTTTTTTATAATCTCTCTGTTAATGTGTGTCTCTTATATGTAATTGTAAAAGATAAAATTTTGCATAAACTTTTCCTCATTAGATCAGTGTAGGAAGCATTTCCACATACCTTGCTTCCTTTCAATACCAAGTTGTTAAGAGAGAAAGAGGCAAAATTGATTGATCTTCTAGTAACTCATTCCACATCCTTTGCTTAGGAGTATGGAGATATGAAGGACATTCATCCAAAAAATTGTACCCATCATATCTACACAGAATCCTATTAGACAACCTCAAAGGAGATTGAACCCAACATCAAAGGAAATAGTGAAAATAGAAATAGAAAAGTTGTTGCAGGCAAGTTTTATTTACCCTATTTCAGATAGTCAATGGGTGTCTCCCCTAGTAATTGTGTGTAAAAATAATGGGAAATGGAGAGTGTGTGTAGACTACAGAGAGCAAAACAAAGCTACAAAGAAAGACTATTTCCCCTTACCATTCATTGACCAAGTCTTAGACAATCTAGCAAGAAAGAAATATTTCTCATTCCTAGATGGATTTAGTGGATATCACTAGATCCAAGTAGCATCATAAGATCAAGACAAAACTACTTTCAACTGTTCATGGGTACCTTTGCATGCATATTCCTCCCATTTGGCTTGTGTAACTCTCCAAATACCTTTTAGTGGGTTGTTTTAGCCATCTTTGTTGAACTAACTAATGACTGTATGGAGTTCTACATGGATGACTTTACCAATTATGAGAATACCTTTGAAGAATCCCTCAAAAATATAGAGAAAGTATTACAATGTTGTGGAAAGAATCAATTGTCTTTAAGCAATGAAAAGTGTTTCATGATGGTAGAACAATGTATTATCCTTGGGCATCATATATCAGTAGAAGGAATCAACGTAGATACCAACAAGGTAGAATTAATTAGACAATTATGTGCTCCTAAAAATTAGACTAATGTTAGGAGTTTCTTAGGACATGTCAGTTACTATAGGAGGTTCATTGAAAATTTTAGTAAAATAGCCGCTATTGAGTTCCTTTGGATAGAAGAATATCAAACCGCCTTTGAAACTATCAAGGAGAAACTAAATGACACCCCTATTCTAAGAGCACCCAACTGGAATCTCCCTTTCCACATTGAAACAAATGCATCTAATGAGTCAATAGGGGCAGTCCTAAGACAAAAAGAAGAAGGAAAAGGAATGTATATGCCATCTATTACATAAGTAAGAATCTAACCCTTGCTGAAAAAAATTATACCACCACAGAAAAAGAATTTTTAGCTCTGATATATGTTATTAACAAATTCAGGCATTATATCACAAGATACCAAAATTTTGTACATACTACTCATGCAATAATTAGGTACTTAATGAACAAACCAGTTGTTAGTGAAAGGATTATTAGGTGGTTATTGTTGTTACAAGAGTTTGACATTACCATTGTTGACAATCTAGGGAAATTAAATTTTGTTGCTAACTTTTTATCTAGATTGCATACAGGAAGAAGAGATGCACTTGTGGAGGATGGTTTTCCATATGAACATTTGTTTTTTGTGTCAACAAGCCCCCCTTTGTTTGTTGATATAGCCAATCTCCTTCCTACGAGCTTGTTCCCCCCACAATTTACTTCAAAACAAAAAAAAAGAAGCTGGTGAAAGAAAGTTTATCTTACAAATGGTTAAAATGTCTATTGTTTAAATGTGGCCTTGAATTTGTGTTATGTAGGTGCTTAAGGACTAATGACATTTGTATGCCTTGAGGGCATGCCATGATGAACCAACAAGAGAGAATTATTCTGCACAAAGGACCATCCATAAAGTTTTGGAGGCAGGGTATTATTGGCCATCTTTACATAAGGATGTAAAAAGGTATGTGAGAAAATGTGATCAATATTAGAGGATGGGACAACCCACATTCACAAATGAGATGACATTGCACCCTTAGGTGGTTTTAGAGCCATTTGAATAGTGGGTTCTAGATTTTGTTGGACCCATTTCTCCCACATCATTAGGAAAAGAATGCATCTTAGTATGCACTCACTATGTCACAAAATGCGTAGATGTTCAATCCTTGCAGGTCTCTAGGGAGGACAAAGTTACTGATTCTTGTATAATAGGATCTTCTTGATAGTTGGAGCCCCAAAAACCATAATCTCAGATCGAGGACCCCAATTTAGCTCTCAAGTGATCCAAGCATCCATAGAGCTCTATTTAATCAAACACAAGAAATCATCACCTTATCATCCTTAATTTAATGAATAGGTGGAAGTCACATATAGAGAATAGGAGAACATATTAACAAGAACAGTAGCAATGAACCAGAAAGATTGGTCAATTAGGCTACATGAGGTAGTATGGGCTTACAATACCACATGTAAATCAACAACAAAATTTTCTCCTTATGAACTTGTCTATGGGAAAATGCCTATCCTATCAATAGGGTTTGAACTCCAAATGCTCATGACATCGCTTGATATTGACTTTCCATTGTCAATTGCACAGAAGGATCAGATCTTACAACTCAATGAGTTGGATGAGATTAGGATGGAGGCTATTCAGCAGACAGAAATTATCCAACATTAGAGAAAATAGTGGCATGATCAACACATCAAAAGAAGAACATTTCAACAAGGAGATCAGGTTCTCTTGTATGACTCCAAGTTCAAGGAATTCAAGGGAAAATTACAAACTCATTGGATGGGACCTTATGAGATTAAGGAAGTCTATGACAATGGAACAATCTAGTTCGCGCCTATTGATGGAGAAGGAACTACATTTCTAGTGAATGGTCATAAGATTTGCATTTATCAACGACCATCCACTAAGAAGGAATTTGTCAAAGATCTATGCTATGTGGGGTAGGTCACACTCTCTTCCATGGTTGATGGGTAATTCCATTTTTTTTAAATAAAAAATAATATATATACAAAAGGGTTGAAAACTAGTAAAATGATGACCCTTCTAAAAATATATATAAACAAAAGGGTTGAAAACCAGTAAATGACAGCCCTTTTCAAAAAAATAATAATAAAAGAACTAAAAACCAACAAATGGAAGTTCTTTTCTTCATGCTTAAAAATATGTACAAGGTTCTTCATGCTTAAAAATATGTACAAGGTTCTTCATGCTTAAAAATATCCAAATAGGACTCTATTATGATCATTCATTCTTGTGAGAGGATGGAAAAGACTTATCTTCCTTACCGATTTGGGGAAAAATAAGCACAATGTTTATTTCAACCAGGTTGAAATATACATTGTGTTTTTCAACTTAGTTGATTTTTCTTCTCAAACCTGTGTCATTTGCACATCATGATTGATGTCTTCATGGCTTCATTATGCACTTGGATCCCTTGTAATTTACCTCTTTTTCCCCTTCATCACTATTCCCTATGTATCACTGCCACTTCAACACTGTTACATCGTGAAATGTGTACACTAGCATATTACATGTATTTTAGAACCTGGCTGGACCTAAAATATTTACACTTGTTAATCAGGACCTATTTTAACACCTTTTTGAACATTAAATGATTAATTATTGATCCTAATGACAAAACCTGATAAAATAACTATGAGACCGACCTAAGAATACCTTAAGTGACTTGTGTCAAGATTTTTGGGCTAAAGGACAAGGGTACCCAAGCACCCTGGTCCCCCATTTAGCCCTAACCTATTTTATAGGAATGTTGGCATAAGGCATCTTAAATGGTTCCTCTTGTCAGCCTTATTTGGTTTTATTCATCATTGGTGAGCGGGAATGCATATAAAAGCAAGTTAGTTTAAATTCATTTGAACATCTAAGCAATCTAGACACACTTGCACTCTCTCTTCTTCTTTCTCATGCTCTCTACTCTTCTCTAAATCTCTCTATGGTGGATTATTTCTATAGCACTAACTTATTGTAGGTCTTGTGAAGAAATTTCTACTTCTTTGGGCTACACCAACTTCTTGAATCAAGTTGTGACACCTCATCAAGCATGCTAGGATTTCCATTCTCATAGTGACTTCTTTCCTTCATGTTTTGTTCTAGCATTCCATTCTACCTTAGACATTCCTCTGCCCTCCTAGGGAACACACTCTTTATCTATCATCTTTGCTATTGTAGAGGTGGAAACACCATTCATTGATCTTGACTTAGGCAAGCTCCTAAATAGCACCCACCCTTCTCTTTCCTTGTGTGTAGTTTGGAGAAACAGGTTTCTGAAGGTGGTCTTTGGGAAGAAGATAGAACTTGCAGGTACACACCTGATGAAAGTATCAGTTCTTGCAAACCCTACAAAGGGCCTAGGGTACCCAAGTGCCCTGGTACTTGGTGTTTTTCTCTTAGATCTAGGTTTTGATCTGATCCCTAATCTCTAATTTTCATTTAGTTTCTGGGTTTTTCCTTCCGACAGTCTATTATGCTCTGATCTTGCTCAATTGGGGTCTCTTGTCTTGCCCTAGTTTGATTGGTTGGATTTGGGTTGATTCTTCTCTATACAACAAAGGCATAAATTCCTTGTATTTTGGTTCTCCTTCATAGGTAGAAGCCAATCTCGACTTGTGTCCTAATATTGGATAGAAGAGGGTTTGACTTAGTTTGATCTCTTGAGCTAGTCTCTCTTTTCTATCTAACATTTTGGTGAACCCATCCTTTCTTGCACTTTGGCATCCTTCTTGCATCAAATATAATATATTTTCTACCCTAGATCTGATTATATTACATTCATTCATCATTTTTCATACTTATATAGCTTAATTTTGCATTACTTCATTGTTAGGGTTTGTAAAAACCTTGCATTTCTAGGAAATCTAGCTAATCTTCAACCTAGGGTTTGTAGATCAGTGTGTTGCTTCAGATCTTGTTGCATGGATAGGTTGATTAAAAGTATTTAATTTTATATACCTTATCATCCTTTCTATTGTAGGGCATCCTTGCATATTTGCATTGAAAAAAGTGAAAAATCAAGCATTCTAGGCTTAGAAAAAGGCATATGTATTGCATTATTTTCATTGCATATGTTGTAGATCATCATAGAATGAATTAAATTTCTGATTTTTTCATTAGATCTAATTGATATTACAATATTAATCATTTCACGGTGTTGTATCTTGCATTTAAGACTCACATTTGCTAGGGTTTTGTCAAGAAAGATACATTTTTGGAAAAATAGTCAAGCTCAAAACCTAGGGTTTGTAATTAAGATCTTGTTTTAGATTTTGCTGATATCATTTACATGTAAAATCTGACATTGCATTGATCTATCATGTCATAAATACCATTTGTGTTTAAAAAGAGTTCTGGCATTGAAAATTATGGTTTAGGAAGTAAGCATTTAAAATATAGGGTTTTGATAGTAAACCCTAGCTAGTCTTGCATTTAGTGCATCTTAATCAAAGTAAAGTACTTTCAATATTTGATGCATTTAAGTTGATAATTCATTTTGGAACTTCTTTTTCACGTACTATACATCTTACATTTGCAAGACTTAGTTGTTGTGGTTACTAATAATATCACATTTTTGGAAGACCCCACTTCTCTTGCACTTGTAGGTCTTTGATTGCAATCTTATTTTGATATTGGTTGTACTTGATTAATTCATAGATATGAATTATACATTTCTACTCCATCTCATTTTCGCATATAGTAGACAAGGTATTTCATTATGGCTTCCTCTTTTTATTCCTCTTTGGAATATTTGCATGCATATATCATAGATTTTGAAAATTTATCTAAATTCATTAATGTGCATCCTCACATTTTAGATAACATAGCATCCATGTATGATATATCTGATGATTATGATAGATCATCTTCTACTTCTACTAAAATGCATGATAATGCCATGGATCTACTCTCTAATATAGGTGATGGCGACCTATCTTTGTCTATTTCACCCTATGATTTGAATCCTTCTCCCAAAATTATTCCCGCTTGTGAGGATATTTTGGCACAAGAGGATGAAATCATTGATACATCTCTTAACATCACTCTACCCTCTCTTCATTCCAATGCTCTCCCTTCAAAATATGAAGCATTAGTGGATGAGGGGCCTTCTCTCACAAAGGATCCTCCATGGTTAGATAATAGGCATTCATCTCATCATCTTAAATATTCTATTTTTACCATAGTACATGAGGTTTCTATCGCTCATCCTATGGATCGTCTGCCTTTGATTGAATGCTCAAGTACCTTGGATATCACTAAGGATGTGAAGACCCTTGGTATTTCTCCTTTGGTTGCATGTTCAAACCCCTTGGACATCACCAAAGGTACAATTATCAACAATTTTCTTAACAACACTTTACCCTTCCTTCATTCCAATGCTCTCCCTTCAAAAGATGAAGCATTAGTGGATGAAGTGTGGTCTCTCGCATTAAATCCCTCAGGGTTGGATGTTGAGCTTACTGAAAATGAAAACAATGGCAATTCAATCATCATTAATAGACTTATTCCACCCACTAAGGGGATAGTGAGCGATTACTATTTGAGGTGTTCCAACACCACCTCGACCCCCGAGTTACTTTCTCAATATTGCAAAACAAATTACTCAAAAGAATCAAGGTGTTCAAAGTGTGTCACAACAATCTCATTCTGATGTGGTTTCTCACACATACAACACCCATAATAACAAGAAAAGTAAGCAAGCACTGCGTGCACCCATTTCTCTTCCACCTTCTCAACCTTTTATTCCTCCACCTCCTCATCTTCCTACTCATATTGGCAAAGAATATGATCTTATTGAGCAACTCCGTGCTACTCCGGCTAAGATCTCTCAATGGGATTTAATACAAGCATCACCTACATACCATGGAATGCTCCAAGAAGCTTTACAAAAGGTGATTGTTCCACCTGTTGTTTAGCCAAATGATGTAGCAGCTCTGTTAGATTGTATGCATGTGATAAAATCAAATATTATTTTTCAACAACATGAATTACCTCTCATAGAAGTTCAAAACCAAAATGAGTATTCGTCTTCATCAATAATATGAGAGTTATACGTACCATGATTGATGGTGGATAATGTCTTAACATTTGTGGCATAGAGTTGTTACATAAAATCAATGTTGATACCTCTCTCATTAAACCAAATAAACTCAACATTCATGGCTTTGATAATGTTAGTAGGAAATCACTGGGTACTATTACCTTACCTCTTAGGGTTGGTTCTGTGACATTGCCTACCCTTATCCATGTCATACCTAATTCTCTTTCATACAATCTTCTTCTTGGTAGACCATGGATTCATGCCATGGGGGTAGTTTCATCTACCCTTCATCGTTCAATAAAGTTCATCTTTGAAAAAAAATTACATACAATTGAAGCCAATCTGATTTCAAAAAGTTACTTACAAATGGAAGTGAGATATCAAATTCCTCTAAGTAATTTGATCCCTTCTTCAACAAAAACCAAACCACTATTCTTCACTGCTAACAATAGTATTGGTCAAGATATTATCGGTCCTTCGAATGTATTTTCGGTGATGACTAGGTTTGTTAGATTTTACACCCTCCTTTGTAGGTGATTATAAAGTCTCACCCTCACACCCAAAACTCTCGAAGGTAAATGAAATTTTTTCAACACAATTTTCTACTCCTACAAAGCTTAAACTCAAGATTAATGATGATGGAACCTTTAAATTGATGAAGACACACCTTCTTCTATAGAAATGGTGGCCATTTGTGATAAAGTATCATCTAATTCTAATACATATCTTGGTAATGACGAGGTCTCTTTAGATTTCAACCCCCTTGGGATTGTTGAAACAAAGATTGATCCTCCTCGCCATAATCAAATGTATGATCCTTCTACTTCTTTCTACAAAAATAGTCATATGACCTCTCATCTTCCTTTAGATTGGGAGATGCATTATGGGTGTGGATTCAAAATTATTTCTAAGCAAGGATACAATGGAAATGGGTTAAGATGCAAAGAACAAGGATTTAAGGACCCTGTGGAACCAACACTACACTTGTCTAAAGTAGGTTTGGGTTTCTAACCTTCTCCTACATTCTCTCCACCATGTTCACAAAAAAAGGGTTGCTTCCTACTCCTCCTATATATTCTTTTCTATCTCAACAAGAGTGTATGTTGTCGAGTCTATTCAAAGACTGCTTAATCACTCTTCCTCCTATTGGAGTAGGTGTGTTGTACACCTTGCATAACATTGATATTATTTTATTATGTAAAATAAATATTTAATTGTGGTGCATCATGTGATGTGTTTAGCCACATTAGATATTTATTTGGACGCCACTTGTAATCATTGTATGTAACATTGGGTTAATTACTTTATTTGTAATTATTTGATTAATTGGGAAAACTTAGTACCAATAATCAAATGTGAGGTCAATGGTTTTGTAAACACATGGCTTTGGGGAAAATGGTATTACAATACCACATGTTGTATTTGTGTGAGCTTATGTCTATAAAAGAAAACACATGGGTAGTTGTTGTAGTAAGAGGTTGAGAGTGAAAGCTTATTGCCTTTAGCTGGGTTGTATCTTCTCTTGCAAGTTGGTTGTGTGAGGGTTTGAATCATGGCATGGGATGTATGGTTACATGATTGTTCACATGGATTTTAGGTAAAGAGATTAATGTTTCAGAGGTGATCTTTGCATATGTATTTGTTGGTTATTGTTGAATAATACATGAGAGATGCATGCTTTTGGAGGCTGGGTTTATCCCTCTATGAGGGTTTTCCCAAGGTATATCTTGTGTCACCATTCATGGTATGATTGTCTATTTCTTTTGCATGTGGATTTCTAGTTTATTGCATATTAAATCTCTTATTGGGTTATGAGGAATTAGTCTATATGGTTGCATATTTCCAACATTTGGTATCAGAGCTTTGTTGCCATGATTTGGGAGGAAATCCTTGTTTGATAACCTTAGCTATGAGTGGATTTTTGTGTATAGTGGAATTTATGGCTTTGTAGGAAGGAATAAAGGTAATATCAAGGTTACAAGGTTGTTTGTAGGCTTGGGTTGTTTGTAGACTTGGGTTGTTGTAGATCTAGGGTTCCATGGACATTTGGCATGTGGGTTTTTTATTTGGGCTCTTTGTATGGTGGGTTTTGGAGGTTAGCTTTTGCAAGAAGCCTCCTGGGCAAAAGTAGACCCCATGGTTGAGTCTAGTAGGCATGAAAACCTATAGTTTCATATAAAACATGACTATGTTTGGTGACAGGAAAAATTTGGTCATTTTTGTGCCCTAGGAGGAATCTTTCGTACGGTACCGCCGCGTCATAAAATTCTGCCACTGCATTAGCATAGGTATGGTTGCAGAAAAAAAATTCATTTAAAAAAAAATATTTCCTTTGGTTTGCAGATTTTTTATTATAAAAAAAATTAAAGATTTTTTTTGGGGGGGGGGAAGTTGTACCCCCCCCGGCCAGCCTGCACCATCTGTAGGCCGCACGGCTCTGCAGGTTGGCAACAGTCTGTAGACTGGCCCCCAAGAAGTGGGCTCCAGAACCGGTGGGACTTAGCCCCCCAGACCAGGCCCCGGTCCCGTGGGGGACCAGACCTATAGTTCGCTCCCCTTTTTTGGGGTTTTATAAAACATTTAAAAAATTCAAACTTCAAATCAAATGAAAATTAAACCAGCATGTAAATTTTTTGAAGTATGTCACTCAAACAGCCACCAAGACACTGCCAGTGCGCCACCGCCACTGGCGGGCCGCCAACGGACCACCAGTAGACCACCCACCTGCCACCAGAGGGCCACCAGGGCCTAGTTATTTAGCCTTATTGGGCAATTGTTTTCTAGGAGGCATAACTTTGATCCATGATCTCAAAATTTCAACTTCTTATAGTCAATGAAAAGCTATTTCCATGTACTACATAGTGGTGGTAGAGATTTTTCAAGATTTTGTCATTTTGACTAGTTTTTTTTCTAGTTGGAAGGCAGATGCTTGATTTGAGCTTTGACCGGGCATAACATGTGCATATGGAGTCATATTTCAGACTTCTTATAGGCATTAGAAAGGTATTTCTGATAAATACATAGTGGAGTAGGTTTGGATATTATATTTTGAGGTTTGTTCAGATTATATCAGTTTGAGCTACTTTTGGTTCCTTTGAATTTTGGTGATTTTGTGAGTTGATGGCAAATCGAATCTAGGATGATTTAGTGTTTGAGTCATTGCATACTTACATGTTCATCTCTGATTATCCTTGGTTGATAGCATTATACATGTATTGTTGAGTTTGTATGTTGCATCGTGAGATCTACAGGTTGTGCAGTGTTGCAGGTTGTCTATGCTTGCGGGTTGCATATATGACTTGGATGTGGGTTGTCTATGCCCATAGATGTTTCAATGTTGATGCAGATTCTGATTTGTGGCTTGGGTTAGTCACATGTTGCATTAGTTTTGCGTGTCATTATGACATATAGAGAGATGCTATTACCTGATACAGTCATGATATGGGACCTATGTTTGTTGACTATATGGTACAGTTGTGTGAGATTTGATGGGTGTTTGGTGCAAGTACATTGGGTGGTGATCATGGTGTCATGGATATTCCTTATTTGGTTGGGACTTTGGCATGACATGATTATTTTGCAGGTGCATTGCATGGTGATCATGGTGTCATGGATGTTTCTTTTTTGGTTGGGACTTTGGCATGACATGATTGTTTTGTAGGTGTAGGTTTGGTGGTGTTGGATTGATGTTTGGTTTATAGGTTTTGTTCATCTTCTTGGTTTTAGAGATTATGGTTTACTCAACCTTTTGGGAGTTGTGTTGTTTACAATGACTTCTTTGATTGTGTTAGGGCCATGGATGTTCTTCATGTAGGATATGGTTATCATGATGTCATGGATAGCTTGGTTACATGTTTCAGTGGGATCTTTTGAGAGTGATCGGTTTGATGTTTATGTTGTTGCCATGTATAGCTCAGTATCACACTTCGGTGGGAGCTTTGGCAGTTTATGGCTATCTTCATGTGATTTGGAGATGTTGACATCTTGGTACCATGGAGGACTCTTGGAGTCTTTAGTTGAGGTGTTGGTTATGGTTTTTCAGTTTTGACAGGTGACTCTTGCTTACAGGATGGTTGGTATTGTGTCTTGGTTTACTCTTGATCACATGTTAGAGTGTTGGCATGATACCGGTTCTCTTGAGATAGGATGTGTGCATTGGTGCATGTGATCTTCCTTTGAGGAGATGATTAGATCATGATGTCATGATATGTTCCTTGGTTATGCATATGTGTGGTGGGAGCTTTGACTATGATCTTGATGATTCTCTGGGTATTGGGTACATTGGTCATGTACTTGGGAGCTTCATGATGATGCGGTATTACATTTGGAGTTTTGCATGGATTGATCATGGAGGTACTCATGGATACTTAGATACTTAGGTGAGGCTTGAGTTCTCTTGGGATTAGAGATATGTGTTGAGATGGTTACTCTTTGATGAGGATTTTAGAAGCAAGACTGAGGAGCCTACACCTTGGTTGGATGTGAGTCCAACATGGACATGTTGAGGAGATTATTTTTGGAGAAATCCTTTGAGGCTTGGTGCATCCTGGAGGAGCAATATCATTCCCACTCTTGATCCAATCAGCGGTGAATGATCTGATAGGTATGCCCACCTAATTTTCAAATGCATTCTTCATTTGTGTCTTATCTTCTCATGCTTAAGTCTTGAGATATGGATTATGGTTGTGAGGACTTGTTTGAGGAGTAGATGCATGGATATGATTAGTTATCTCATTATGTTTGATCATGAGTTGTTATGAGATCATTGTGTATAATGGAGATGGTTAGTGGCTTTGGGCTTATTCCTACTTTGGGATGGTTATGAGTTTGGTCTACCATTTAGTTTGAAAGGCTTGCATCTTGTTATTGGATGTTGTGGAGGCTTCTTGTTTTGGGGGGTTGTAAAGGAGATTATACTCTTTATAGCTATAGCACATTAGTGTGGATAGAAGGACATGGTTATGATTTGCAGGTTCTTTCTTGATTGGTTTTATTCTTCTTCTTGGATATTTATGTTCACTTGACATTGGAGTTGAGATGTGTATGGAGATTTTGAGTCTCTTTGACTTCTTTCTATTATGATGTGGAGGATTTGGGAGAGATGTGGACTTGAGGAGAGTTATGTTGCCGCTATTTAGTTTGTAGATTTTGCATAACTGTGTGTGTTCTTTAACACTATGTGATGAGGATTTAGCCACATCTTCTATGTGTGTCCTATTAGTGGATCTTTACAGATTTGACATTTACTCATGCAGTGGGAGTTCTATGATGTATATGATTCCTTTGTTGGATTTTCTCATTATGCTGCAGTATGGAGGGTCTTGAGGTTTTTTATCACATGCTTTGTGTTGTTACCTTGGAGGACTTCTTTATGCAGGATCGAGTATATTCAGGGACTTCTTATCATTATGATTTGAGTTGGATATGTTGTTAGTATAAGGTCTACTTGTTATCTTTTGTATACCTTGGTTTGGAGGTATGGTTACTTGATGAATTAGCAACTAGTTGTGGTTTCTATTTCAGCTATGATGATTGATTCTTGTCAGCTACTTGAGCCTATTTGTTACCATTGGATTTGGTGCTTGTGTTTGGATATCAATTGATGTAGGTTTCTTGCTTCTATATGATAGTTTAGTGTAGCATCTCTTTGGAGGATCTTATTCTTCATGAGGCTAGATGGAGGATGGGGGGATTCTTGTTTGAGATGGTGGACACCTTGATTATTGTTGCAGGTATCTTGGAGCACATGGATGGTTATATGGTACATGTTGGGCACACATGATGGTTTCACTTGATGTTTTGAGTTTACATGTTGATTCCTTATGCAATGTATACAACAAGTGGGAGAATGTTGGAGTAGGTGTGTTGTACACCTTGCATAACATTGATATTATTCTATTATGTAAAATAAATATTTAATTGTGGTGCATCATGTGATGTGTTTAGCCACATTGGATATTTATTTGGACACCACTTGTAATCGTTGTATGTAACGTTGGGTTAGTTACTTTATTTGTAATTATTTGATTAATTAGGAAAACATAGTACCAATACTCAAATGTGGGGTCAATGGTTTTGTAGACACATGGTATTGGGGAAAATTGTATTACAATACCACATGTTGTATTTGTGTGAGCTTATGTCTATAAAAGCAAACACATGGGTAGTTGTTGTAGTAAGAGGTTGAGAGTGAAGGTTTATTGCCTCTGGCTGGGTTGTAGCTTCTCTTGTAGGTTGGTTGTGTGAGGGTTTGAAGCATGGCATGGGATGTATGGTTACATGCTTGTTCACATGGATTGCAGGTAGAGAGAGTTTGATGTTTCAGAGGTGATCTATGCTGATAGGTTGAAATATTTACCTCTTTTTATGTTGTTTTTATATGCTTTTAGAACTTTTCCATATGATCCTCCAGACACTTTACCAACATCACCATCATTATATGTTGTCTTTTTATATACTTTGCAAGACTTTGAACCTATGTTATTAATATGGAATATGGTGATGATATTATCAATTGAATGATTTAAATATGAGTATGCACGCAATAGATGGAATCCTATGGTTTAGTCATGAAGGTTATTTGTGTGTATATATTTTGTGAATTAACCCTATGCAGTAAGAATGTCTCATCAAGGAAATGGGCATTTGCAGTGAAGTTGCAGATAGGAGAATTAAAAGAAGTGAAGATAGGATGCCAAAAGTGCAGTCAGCTGGAGGATGAATGTGAACCTTCATGGACAAAAATAAATTCAGACGAAGTAGACTATTTCAAATGCAACTTATGTGTGTCCTTGATGAGAACCGTTGCATAAGAATTCTTGTTTGGATAGGACTCTGCTTCCTCTATTCAGTTAGATTAATAAATCAATCTAACCTGTATCCTAGTATCTAGGAATGGATTGATGGTTGAAGTTTGTTAGTAGTTACATAAAACTCTCCTATTTTTGTATGTTAGGAGGGCTGAGTTAGATGTTAAGTTAGTCATTTTATTTTCTATTTACTCATTTGTTACTCTATTTTTTATCTATTGGAAGATCCATATATGTTTTAAAGAATGTCATTATTGAATCTAATCTGAAAGAGATTTTGTTTATGATATGAAGTGAATGAAACTATGTGTTATGAAGATGCGTAAGAATCTAAATTAGATTTGATTTCCAATTAAAGCGAGTCATTCCCCTGAGTCGGCCACTCAAGGTACTGATTCTCACTTCATTTATTTCCTTGTTCCTTTATGCATTCATTGTTAAATATGTTTTTCATTTTCATATAGATACATCACAAGTCACTTAGATTTCTTTGATTGTCAAATAACAGTAGTACGGTTCATGAACAAGTGCATGCTTTGTCTACTTTAAGTCCTCTGAAGGTTAGCATTAGCTCTCTTATCATTTTGAATGTTTTGGATTAGTTTTGTAATTTTCTGTTGTTAACAGTTATCTACAGCTTATGTTGAAGGTACCCGTAGCCATTAGATCATGTAACTGTTTTCATTGTTCTTGCATTTATGTGAATTCCAGTAGAGTAGAATAGCCTAAGTAGGTTTGGATAAGATAGTTTAGGAAGAATATGAGCCCTGAAGGCACATACAGTGTAGTGCCATCATAAGCTTACGCTCCTTGGTTGATAATTTAATGTAGGAAGTACAATGATAGAGTGGATTGTTTAGATAGATTTACCCCTGAATTATGTTAAGTCTACAATGCATTAGTTTTCCTCTACATTTTTGGTGCCATTGTTGTGGATGGTGCTACCTTAATAGGCTCATTTTTACATGCTTTCATAGTTTAAATTTTGATTCTAGCAATAGAATTAATAAATTCACTTTTCAGGAAACACCAGAAATTATACTAACATTGTGTAGGACCGTTGGAATATAAAGCCAAATTCACTGTATGTGGAGGTAGAGCTATAACCAAGGCAAATTCCTCCCTTCAATTTTTTAGGATAGAGAAGAAATAGCTAACTTCATCAATTTTACAGTAGAAAGTGCTAAAGAAGAATTTGTAATGAAATAACTTTCACAATTGAAGAAGATGATATGGAATATTCTGCAAATACTTGATAATAACTGAGAATAACAGGCCACTTTGAGGGGGCAACCTCCAAATATCTCCAATGAGAACACACTTCACAATATGATGATGAAATAAGACTCACATCCTCCTACACATACCTAATTATGCTTAGGATGAATAGACACACCCCTATATAAGACCTAGTCTGACCTATCTAACTAAATAATAATATAATAATGATAACATGACTTAATTAGGAGTTAAGATAGCCACAAGCTGACTATTCATAACCCAATATACACCAATATTAAGGGTGTAGCATGCCCCCCCTCTTCAAAGAAGCATTGTCCTCAATGCTGACCAAGTGTGGATTCTTTTGAATGAGCTCCTCGTCCTCCCATGTGGCCTCTTCAACTAGTAAATTCTTCCATTGGATGAGATACTCAGTGAGAGTTCTATTCCTTAGCTTCTTCATGCATGTTTGAAGAATGCACTCTGGTTCCAAAATGATTCTTCCTTCTTCATCGAGCTTTGGTAGTACTGTTTGAGTAGGAATATTATGCCCAATTACCTTCTTCAAACAAGAAACATGAAAAACTGGATGTATCTTTGCTATTGGTGGCAACTCTAGCTTGTAGGCAATAGTACCAATCTTTTGCATGATTTGGTATGGCTCATAATATCTTGGAGACAACTTATTATTCTTTTTTTGTTGCTTCAGTGATATTTTCTTATAAGGCTGCAATCGGAAGAAGACACAATCCCCAACTTCAAAATTTCTTTCACTACGATGTTGGCCCGCCTGTTGTTTCATTCAATTTTGTGCCATGGCTAAATTCTCTTTGAGTCCTAAAAGTTCCTGTTGTTGATGAAGCAAGAGGTCCTCTACTGCCTGAACTCTTGGTGACATCTTTAATGATGATGTGATGGAAGGAGGATGATATCCATAAAGTGCCAAAATGGAGACATTTTTGATGAGCTATGAAAAGAAGTGTTATACCACCATTCTACAAGTGGTAGCCAATCTACCCATTGAGACTGTTTCTCTGAAGTGAAACAACGTAGATATCCTTCCAAACACTTATTAACAACCTCAGTTTCCCCATATGATTGAGGGTGGTATGAAGAACTATGAGCCAATTGAGTACCCAAACATGAGAATAAATCTTTCCAAAAGTGACTAGTAAAGATAAGATCACGATCACTAACAATAACCTTAGGCGTACCATGTAGCTTTTGGATATTCTTCAAAAAAACTTTTGCCACTACACTTGCTATAAAAGGATATGATAATGCAATAAAATGTGCATATTTAGTGAGGCAATCAACTACTACCATGATGACATTATGACCTTTAGATTTGGGAAGCCTTGTGATGAAGTCCATGGATACCTCTTCCCAATGCTGGCTAGGAATAGATAAGGGCTGCAAGAGACCTGGTGTCTTAATTGTCTCCCCCTTATTTCTTTGACAAACCAAACATTTAGCCACAACTTTTTGAACATCACCTTTTAGCCCTTCCCAAAAAAGATCTTGCTTGACCCAATGATATGTCTTCAAAAATCCTGAATGACCACCAACTAGGGACTCATGTAGCTCTATGAGAATCTTGTGTTTAAGAGTGGAATTCTTGCAGAGATACAAGCACTCTTTATACCAAAGAGTATCCCCCTTCAAACAAAACTTATCTGAACTACTAGGATCACTTTTTAATTGTTGGATGAGATTACTTGTCACAACATCATTTTGCCACTCTATTTTGGCTTCTTCCACCCAATTTTCTTGTAATATTGAAAAGGCACACAATAAGGCTTCATCTTTTCATCCTTCTTAGAAAATCTGCCACAATATTTTCCTTCCCTTTCTTATATACAATCTCAAAGTCATATCCCAACATCTTAGTGACCCATTTTTTTTCTCTTCAAAGGATAATCTTTGTTCCAAAAAATATTTTAGGCTATCATGATCTGTCTTAACCTTGAAGTGTTGACCCATTAGATAAGGCCTCCATTGTTTAACTGCATGAAGGATCGCTAGCATTTCCTTCTCATAAATAGGTTTGATCTGATTCTTACCCTTTAATTGATGACTCTCAAAAGTAATTGGTCAACCTTCTTGCATGAGAACTACTCCTATCCCATTTCTAGAGGCATCACATTCCACAATGAATTCCTTGGTGAAGTCTAGAGTGGCAAGCACTGGAGTTGTGCATATAGCTTCCTTCAATTTCTCAGATGTTGCATTAGTGGACTCATTCCAATGAAAAGAATCCTTCTTCAATAGAGTGGTGAGGGATGTTGCTATATGACCATAATTCTTCACAAATCTTCTATAGTACCCTATCAATCCCAAGAAACCCCTCAGTTTCTTAATGGTTTTTGGAATAGCCAATTCCATGATAGCCTTAATTTTGTTAGGGTCCACCTTTACTCCTTCATGTGAAACTATGTGTCCCAAATACTCCACCTCCTTAAGACCAAAAGCACACTTGGATGGCTTATCATAGAGTTGATGATCTTCAAGTAATTGTAATGCTTGATCTACATGCTGCAAATGTTCTTCCCAAGTCTTTCTATAAATCAATATATCATCAAAGAACACTAACACAAACTTTCTCAAGA
This sequence comes from Cunninghamia lanceolata, assembly GCA_027924645.1. Classification (NCBI taxonomy): domain Eukaryota; kingdom Viridiplantae; phylum Streptophyta; class Pinopsida; order Cupressales; family Cupressaceae; genus Cunninghamia; species Cunninghamia lanceolata. Next base: position 1,158,485 of record BSBN01001562.1, read on the forward strand.
ACTTCTTAAAAATGGAATTCATCAAACTTTGAAATGTAGATGGTGCATTGGTAAGACTGAATGGCATCACCAAAAATTCATAATGACCCTCATGAGTTTGAAATGTTGTTTTACAAATATCTTCCTCCTTAATCCAAATTTGGTGATAACCAGATCTAAGATCTAACTTGGTAAAATACATAGCTCCATTCAATTCATCTAGCAAATCATCAATGACTGGAATAGGAAACTTATCTTTAATGGTGTACATGTTGAGCACTCTATAATTCAGACACATGCACCAAGTTTCATCCTTCTTACACACCATCACCATAGGCGAGGAGTAAGCACTTTGGCAATGCCTGATAATTCCTATCTCTAGCATCTCATCACCATTTTTTTCTCTCACTTTTTTGTATGTGTGGGTATCTATAAGGCCTGATGTATGGTGGTTGGCTCCATGGAACTAGTTGTATGATATGATCATGATCCCTCTTAGGAGGAAGTCCTTTAGGCATATCTCCAAGAACCACTAAGTGACGATCAATTATTGCTTGTAAATCTGGATGAGTAGGAGCATTAGATTGAGAGACTTCTAATGAACATACCTAGGCCACAAATCCATCTGCTCCTTTCTTAAGCAACTTTTGCATTTGATGAGAGCTTACCATCTTTGGGGATTTTGCCTTCAACCCCTTTAGCTTTACTACCTTTCCTTCTGATTGAAATCTCATGAATAGTTCTTGGAAGTTCATCTCAATTATTCCCAATGTAGTAAGCCATTACACTCCCAAAACAATATCTGCTGCACCCATGGATATCGCATACATTGGGGTATCAAGTTGATAATCTCCCATGGATAATTTAATACTATGACACTTCCCTGAACAACTAACTATACCACCATCTGCAATCAAAACCTGAAACTCTAGGGCTGGATATATAAAACAATTTAGACGAGTTGCCAACTTTTTGTTGATGAAATTATGAGTACTACCTGAGTCGATCAACACTGTTACTTTCTGCTTCTTTAAGAAACCCACCACCTTGAGAGTTTGTGGCACATTGAAACCTGAGAGTGCATGACAAGAAATGATTGGTTGAGAATCATGTGATTCCTCACTTGACTCCCTAACCTCCTCTAATATGGGTTCCTCCTCTTCTTCCTCACTTGGACCTTCAATATAGAACAATTTCTTTTCACTACATTTATGTCCTCAACTGTATTTGCTATCACAATTGAAACACAACCCTTTTGCTCTTTTCTCCTCAATTTGTTGTGGAGTCAACCTAGTAGGTTGAGGAAGAGAAGGTGTTGAATATCCTTTCTCTCTTATCACATTAGCCCCTTGCTTCTTAGGAATCAAATACTTCTCCTCTACCCTGTGTGCCAAGATAAAAGACTCATTTACTGAGCTAGGACTAAACATGTGTACCTCATGTTGAATGTGATCCTTGAGACCACCCAAGAATAAATCATTCAAGTTCTCCTCTGTAATTGTATCCACTCTTAAGGATAGATTTTAGAATTTCTGAATATAATCCTTAACTGATCCTATTTGTTGAAGTTTAGCAAGCTAGCTGAAGAAGTTGTCTATCACACTATTGCTATATTGTGCTTGGAGTTCCTCTGTAAAAATTGACCATGAGACGATGATACCTTTTTTTCTCTGATGAGTACAAAGCCAACGATACAAAATGAATTGATCTGGTTCTAGATATAGGGAAGCCATCGTGACCTTTTGTCCATTTGGGATTTGATGTACTTCAAAAAAATTCTCCATTTGGTTTATCCATGTTAGAGGATCCTTGCCATCAAACTTGCGCATATCCACCTTTGGAAACAAATTCCTAGATCCCATAGAAGTATTAAAATTTGTGTCAGTGTTAGCCGACTTGAAGGTTTCACCTTGGTTGCTTGAGAACTCTTTTCTTGGTTCATTCATATAGGAGCTTAACATGCTTCGTATATTTGATATATCTCCTCTTAGGTCACACATATCCCTCTTAATTGAGGACACCTCTTCTTTGAACTTACTTATTTCCTCATCGGGATTACTATCCTCTATTGTTTCCCCATCCTTATCAGAGGATTTCCCCAGTGTGACAACGTTCTTTTTGCCTCTTGTTGCAGGCCCCGTCATGATGGAAACCAATATTTTTGAAATAAATCACACAAATGAAATGTAAATTCTCTGAAATTTTTATTGTAACTTACTAGGGCCAAGATACCACTTACCCAGAAAAAACTTCAAAAAAAGTAGATTTGCAGCCTTGAGAGTGAATTTGTTGGAAACCCTAATTTTGTAATAACTCTCTTATTTTTGCTTCAATTTCTCTAATTTTTGGACTGTAGGCTCCTCTATTATGTCTTCAAAAACCCAATAAAAATTAGGCTCCAATTCGGCAGGATGTGAGAGATATGTAGATCCCAAATAAATTGTGTAGAAATCATAATTCTATAATAATTTTCTCATTTTTTCTCCAATTCCTCTAAAATCTAGATTGTAGCTTCTTTAATATGGTATTCAAAAACCCTTTAAAAATCTTTAAAAAATTCGCTAAAACCTGAAAGTTATGCTCTTCCCAAAATTGCCTCTAATATTGAGAAAAAACCTTGCCTCTACGGTGGCAAGATCATGCTCTGATACCACTTGTAATGAAATAACTTGCACAATGGAAGAATATGATATGAAATATTTTGCAAATACTTGATAATAACTGAGAATAACAGGCCACTTCGAGGGGTCAACCTCCAAATATCTCCAATGAGAACACACTTCACAATATGATGATGAAATAAGACTCACATCCTTCTATATATACCTAATTATGCTTAGGATGAATATACACACCCTATATAAGACCTAGTCTAACCTATCTAACTAAATAATAATATAATAATGATAACATGACTTAATTAGGAGTTAAGATAGCCACAAGCCAACTATTCATAACCCAATATACACTAATATTAAGGGCGTAGCAGAATTTCCTCTTACATCTTCATCAACACCTTCTACATCTTCATCAGCTTCTTCCACAACTACAGAAGGGACCTTCAAAACCATGGCAAATGTTGCAGTGGAGGATCCACTAGAGAAAGCAATGTTCAAGTTTTCTATCACTGATCAGGAGAGGGCTATAGTGCTAAAAAATATTCCACCATTAGCATTACCAGTCTTCTATGGCCTAGTGACAGAGGACCCAAATACGTTCCTGTTTGAGTTTAATATCTTGTGTAGGAGCTATGACTACACCTTAGATGCTCACAGGCTGAAACTCTTTCCTGCTACTCTCAAGGATGCGGCTTTGAGATGGTTTATGGGGCTGGGAAAAGATGTCATTCCAGACTGGGATACTATGAAGGAGAAATTCTTGGAGAAATACCAAGATTACTATCAAGGACATGACAGGAGGAGAGATGACATCTTCAGCATGTCACAAAAGGAGGAGGAACCACTTGAAGATTATGTTGAAAGATTCTAGTCTTCTCTGAAGAAAAACCCTCAAAATAGACTGTCTAAAGAATCATTAAAACTAGTTTTCTTGAGAGGGGTTAAGGATGATTGCATGGATGCTTTGAATCTCAATTGGGCAAGGTGATTTTTGTCAGCTACCTTTTGAGTCAATTTGTAAAGTTTTTTGAAATTATTCAAGGACTTTAACTAGAAAACCAAGGGGAGAAAGGACATCAATTACAAACAAGGCAACCAATGGAGTTTCAAGAGTGGAAATCAGTAACTTGCTGTCCAACATGAAGGAGGACATAGTCAGCCATATGGTTACACAACTGGACACTCTTCACATCAAGAAGGAACAAGAAGAAGTTGATGCAATGCTTACTGAGTATTGTCCCAGTTGTAGGCAAAGGAAGGCCAGTTGTAAATGCAAAAGGGTGGAAAGCATCTAGCAAGAGAAGGTTGGAAGGCCAAAATTTCAGCCATTTGAAGAAGAGGATGGACAATTGTTCTTCATAGCTCAAAGGAGACCTTAGTAGTAAAGACAAGGTATGCCCTCTGATCCACTAAATTTTAGTTCATCCTTTCCTACTACAAACCAAAATTTCTCTGCTTGGAACACTCAGTCATGGCCTAGTAATCAAAATCTCTAGCAAAACCCACAATGGCCTACTCCACAACCTGGTTGGAACCAACAGCAACTAAACCCATGGCCCCAACAAGGTTTTCAAGGTTCCAACTATAATCCCCAATGGCCTACATAGCAACCTCAATGGTAGCCTCAATGGCAGCCTCAATGGCAGTCTCAATGGCAGCCTCAATGGAATAAGAACCAACAATGGCAATAAAATGCAAATTACCAGCAACCTATGATTCCATCTCAACCACAGTAGCCATCCATAATGCCTCCATCAGCACCTCAAAATTCACCTCCTAGACCTACCCAAATCCCTGCCCAACCAGCACCTAACCCTAACAACAAGCATGTTCAACAGGCTTATACTAACAAGGTGATGCAATACCCCACCTATGGGGTAGAAGTGAGTAATGTTCATCTCAAATCAGGGAAGCAACTTGCAGGCCCTTCGTCTCCCCAAATTATAGAAGTTGAAGATGAAGAACCCATAGAGGAAGCCTCAGATAAACCACCTTTGGAACCTAAATCAACTCAGGAACCTCAGACCATTTCACATCCTAAGCCTCCTTTCCTTGAACGCTTGGCTATCCAGAAACAACTAGCATAGTCTGAAAATGACCTCATAGGCTAGTTACAAGATATAAGCATAAAGATTGCCTTAATCCAAGTCATCAAAGGTATTCCCATCTACACTAAGACTATCCGAGATCTCTACATAAAGAAACTAGGAAGAAAGAGGATAGACCCAAAGACAGTTCATGTTTTGGGTAACCTAGCTGACATAATGTTGGGGAATATAATTGTTCCCAAATATACAAATCCATGTAGTCTAGTGGTGGATGTCAAAATCAATGGGACTCTAATTAAGAATACTCTGATAGATTTAGGTGTTGTAATTAATGTAATGACTAAGGAGACAATGTAGACACTCCAGTTGAGCAACCTTAGGCCTACTCAGATAGTCTTGCTATTAGCTGATAGGTCTACAGTTAAACTTGAAGGAGTCATTGAGGATTTAGTCATTGCATTAGATTCTTGGGAATACCCTTCTGATTTCATAGTCCTACAACGAAAGGTTAATCTTGTTGGTTATCCTCTTATACTAGGCAGACCATGGCTTGCCATAGCAGATGCATTTATAGGTTGCAGGTCTGGTAACATGATCATATCCAATGGGACTGTGACCAAGAAATTGGTGTTATATCCACCAGCCCAACCATACCATGAGCTTAAGCAGACATTTGGCCTACACTAGAAGATGACGATAGCTACTCTCTGCAAACCTTGATGACTATTGAATGCAGTCCCTTACTAGATATTCAAGATGAAGATGAGTTGATCGCTCACATTATACAAAATGACTGCAGAAGGCACCCACAGCAGCAAGATTGCTTATCTTGCTTACAAGATCCCTTAGAAAGCATAGTACCTACCAGTTCCTCAGAGGAGGTATCTCAATTATCTCATACTTTGTTACCCTAGCAATGCTTATCAGTAATACCTAGCCTTGATTTGTCCTCTGTGTAAGAAATTTCTAAGCCATTAGAAATCAAGCCAGGAAAAGTAATGATTGTTAATAATGCATTGACTGATAAGTAGCAGCGATCCCTACATGTAGTATTACAAACCCACTTAGCAGTGTTTGTATGGGATTACAGTGATATGAAGGGCATAAATCCTACTTTGTGTATGCATAAAATTTATATTGATGATGGCCATAGACCTATAAGACAGCAACAAAGATGCATGAATCCTGCTCTCATAGAGATAGTGAAAGCAGAACTTCAAAAGCTTTTAGATGCAAGGTTTATATACCCCATTTCAGACAGTGAATGGGTTTCACCATTGGTCATAGTTCCCAAGAAAGGTGACAAATGGAGAGTTTGTGTTGATTATGGAGAACTAAAAGCTGCCACCAGGAAAGATCACTTTCCATTGCCCTTCATTGATCAAGTTCTTGACTCTTTAGTAGGTAAGAAATATTTCTCATTTCTTGATGGTTTTAGTGGCTATAATCAAATCAAGATTGCACCAAAAGATCAAGATAAGACAGCATTTACATGCCCTTGGAGAACCTATGAATATTTTGTCTTGCCTTTTGGTTTGTGCAATGCTCTAGCCACATTTCAAAGAGCAGTCCTCAGTATATTCTCTGATTTTGCCCATGACAACATGGAAATTTATATGGATGACTTCACCACATATGGTGAAACATATGATGAAGCTTTACACAACTTGGAGAAAGTTTTGAAGAGATGCATTGAGCACAATCTATCTTTGAGCAATGAAAAATGTTTTATGATGATGACACAGGGGATAGTCTTGGGACATTTTATCTCAAGTGCAGGCATACAAGTTGACGCAAAGAAGATTGAAATTATCTCTACCTTGCCTATTCCACAAAGACAGAAGGATATAAGGAGCTTCCTGGGACATGAAGGTTATTACAAGAGGTTTATTCACAATTTTAGCAAAATTGTTGCACCTTTGTTTACTCTATTGACAAAGGATAGTGAATTTGAATAGACACAAGACTGTCAGAATTCCTTTGAAAAGCTAAAAGCATCCTTGACACAAGCTCCAGTTCTCAAAGGCCCAAATAGGACACTGCCTTTTCACATCCACATAGATACAGCAAACTTTGCCATTGGAGCAGTACTAGGCCAGCAAGAAGGAACTAAAGAGTATGCAATATACTATGTAAGTAAAAACCTACAGGGAGCTGAGTTGAACTACATTGTGACAGAAAAAGAAATGTTGGCAGTTGTTTATGCCATTAACAAATTTAGACACTAAATTATTGGTTATAAAGTGTTCATACATATAGATCATACAACAATTAGATATTTGATGAATAAGCCAATAGTGGGTGGCAGACTTGTAAGATGGTTGTTGTTACTACAAGAATTTGACATAACAATTGTTGACAAACCAGGAAAAGATAATGTAGTTGCTGATTTTCTATCTAGACTACCTACACAATCATCATAAGGGGCGGTTGATGACTCTTTTCCTAATGAACATTTGTTTTCTCTAACTATACACACTCCATGGTATGCAGACATAGCTAATTATTTGGTTTCAAGGCAGATTCCAGGTTACTTTTCTCCAAGGGAGAAGAGATAGCTAGTTCACAAATGTTTTCCTTATTCTTGGATTTTTGGATTCCTATTCTACATTGGTCCAGATAACATTATGAGAAGATGTATCAGAGAGGATGAGGTGTTTGATATATTGAAGGCCTATCATGATGAACCCTGTGGGGGACATTTTCCAGCCAAAAGGACAGCTTTCAAAATATTGACAACAAGATATTACTGGCCAACACTTCATAAATATGTTGTCAAGTATACTAGAAGTTGTGATCGGTGTCAAAGGATGGGGAGACCTACAAGAAGTGATAAAATGCCTTTGCAGCCACAAATCTCATTAGCTTGTTTTGATAAGTGGGGACTGGATTTTGTTGGTCCAATCTCTCCTACTTCAAACAACAAGGAATATATACTGGTATGTATTGATTACTTAACCAAATGGGTTAAAGTTAAAGCCTTGTAGTTTGCTAGAGATGGCAATGTGGCAAAAATTTTGTATGAGGAAATCTTCACTAGATATAGTGTACCAAGGGAGATAGTGACTTATCAAGGCCCACAATTCACATTAGATTTAATCACTCAACTCATGGAGGAATATCATATTAGACACAAAAAGTTCACTCCCTACCATCCTCAGGCTAATGGTCAGTTGAAGTCACAAACAGAGAGATTGAGAACATATTGACAAAGACAGTACAACTTCATAAAAGAGATTGGGTTTCTAGGTTACCAAAAGTTGTTTGGGCATATAGAACTACATGGAAGACAACTACAAGGTTCACACCTTATGAATTGGTGTATGGCAAGACATCAGTCCTACCTATAGAATTTGAATACAAAACCTTGAGGACAACAGTATAACTATGGATGGATTTGATAGAATCTCAAAAGGACAGACTACAACATTTGAATTCTCTTGATGAAATCAAAGTAGAAGCCATCCACCACATAGAGGTTATACAGAAACAAAGAGTTAAATGGCATGACAAGTATATCAAGACGAAATAATTCATTGTTGGTGATTGGGCCCTTCTCTATGATTCCAGATACAAGGATTTCAAGGGCAAGCTTCAATCTCAGTGGCTGGGACCATATGAGATTAAACAAGTATTCCCTAATGGTGCAGTCCAATTACATACCATTGATGAGGTCTAGTTTTCATTTCTAGTAAATGGACACAGGCTGAAACTATATAAGAAACTACTTCAGAAGGAGGATTTTCTTGTTTCTCTAGCCACTCAGTATGGTACTCCTGGCACTCCTGATGAAGGTTCTGTGACACCAGCTGATACACTGTCAAAAGATGATCCACTAATCATGTCTAGTGATGTATAGGTTGAGTTGCAATACTCAACCCCTATTGTTGAGACTTGATTTTTCTTTCTTTATAATACACATGCACACACAGCACACTATGCAAGATGACCACAGTTAACTCCAGTGGGACCTATTTTTCACTTTCAGTTGGGACCTGTTATAGTTGGGACTTGACATATTGCATATGTACTCATTCAATCAAGACCTGTGCTGGAGACATCCGTAGCAACTACATGTCTACAGATAAATTCACTACTTTGGCACATACTATTTTCCTGCTCATTCCATATCTTCTAAACATTGCTTCATTCATTATGAAATAATTTTAACACCACTGCAAAAAGTGTCAACTCAAGCTCATGATTTGTTCATTAGAGCATTGTGAGTTGTCATATCACATCGACTCTGCAGTCCCCGCCACCTTACCAATCATCTACATGCATGTCATCTTGCTCATATCAAATCAAATGTCGAGTACATGTTCTCAAATTATGTGATGCACTGATCATTTATTTCCATAATGTGTGTACATAAGGTAAATTTCAATGATTAAACTTAGCTTTCTTTTTATATTCATTATTACTTTTTATTTATTTCATGCATGCAAAAATGTTTATCACCATTCCATTTAATAAATCGTCTTCCTTTCATATCAATTGCCATGTGATGTGAGGTCACTTCACAGCTTAGTTGGGGCGAGGGGTTTAATTTTTCAATTTTTGCCATTTTTGCCATCTTTGTTCTTAGAGATACCAGATAGAACATCCTATGCCATTTCCTAAAAATAGTAAATCTACCCTATTTCACCAAAATATGAACTTGTTACCCTGAGAAGTTGCAGTGGAAGAATAGAAAAGGGTAGTAAATTGAAGGTTGGTTCTCTTCAAGGTGGTAGAATTGTAGAAATTGATACTTCAAGAGGTTGCAGAACACATAAATAATGGGGGGTGATGCGGTAAGATGAGAGCCATCTACATATAAAGAAATATTAGAAGATGTGTTCGTACTACCACTCTTTACTAGAGTAGGATGGCTGGACTACTTTTTGAAGTTGATAGAATATGATAATGAAATGGCAAAGGAATTTGCAGCCACACTGCAGTATGATGAGGCAATGGTCAAGGCATTGATTGTAGATGCTTTTGAGATGGCCATTGCCCAAGTCATAGGATTACCGCGCACAGGGTCCGAGTATCCAGCTCGTGCTGATGTAGCTGTAGCAAGGGAAGAATTTTGTGAGCGAGGAGAGCACTTGGACTCGACAACAAAAGGTACAAAGAGATTATCACTTCCATTTTTTTGGGGAAAATGTGCTTCATACATTATTAAATACATTACCTATGATGGCCAGCATAATTTGTTGTATACTATGCATTTTAAGTTGCTTAATCATCTATGCCATGATAAGCTAGTCAATGTCCCCAATTTCCTATATAATATGTTGACAAGGATGGCATCTGAATACCAGAAGAAACAAGTGGACACCATGTTGTCCCATCATTGTTTAATAGCCTTATTGATAAAGAGGAGCCTCAGAATTCAACACCCACAGGTTGATTGGGAAGCTTTTAAATAATGTGTAGACATCACAACACTGTTGGAAGAACTTAAAGCAGAGAATGAACCCCAGTATGAGCCTGAACCTAAGATTGAGCTTGAGCAAGAGGGGCCACAGGAGGACAACACTCCAGAGGATAGGCTAGTAATAGTAGAGGAACCATCATCTTCTAAACCTAAACCTATGAGAGGCACTGATTCAACACCTGTTAAGAAAAAGAGAAACAAGAAAAGTGTTGAGAAGCATAAAAGCACTGAGAAGGGAGAAGATGTAGGGGAAAAGAAGAGGAAGAGGAGTAAAAAGAAAAGGAAAAATGAAGTCAAACATGAGACTGATACTCCCAGATGCTCAGGGAGATTGAAGAGGCAGAGTGTAAAGGAAAGAATTGTAAAAGAATAGGGGCAGGAAAAAGGTGAAGGACAGTAGCATCATGATCCAACACCAGTGAATTTAGATTTAGATAAAGGAGGAATTGTCCCTGATTATGTCCCTTCTGATGCTCCTGAGGATGTCTCTGCTAATGCTTGTGAAAATGTTAATGTGTCTGCTAAAAAGAGAAGGTATGTTTCTTTGACTTCTGATTCTGATTTAGAGGATTTATTTATTGCAAAGAAAATGGGAAAGTTAGTTCCTAGCAGTTCTGCTAAGGAAATTTTTGATATAACTGAGAATGATAATGATGAAGGTCTGAATTTTGAGAAAGAAAAAGAATTGTTGGAGGATAGAAACATAAGAAAAGAACTGCAAGAAGCTCTTGATAGAATAAAACATTTGGAAGAGTAGGTGAAAGGATATGAAGAGAAGGACAAAGAAAAGGAGAAAAGAATACAAGAATTGGAGGAGAGGATTCAGACCTATGGCCATGGACCTAATTTAGATTTGTTAGCACAGATGGCTGTAAGTAAAACAAATGCTAAAGAAAATGATGTACTCACTCAACAGCCTCCTATAACAAGAACTCCAGTAGACCACACTACTTTGTCTTTGGGTTTTGAATTAATGAAACTCACTCATAAATCCAAACAAGAAAAGGAAAATTGGGAGAGGGAAAAATAGAACCTAAATGCATCAATAGAAGATAAGAATTTGGTGATAAAAAGGTTGGAGGATAAGCTGACAGAGGTAATTGACAGGGCTTACAGATCATTGGGTGTAGACCTTTACCAAGGGTATATGCATTGTTCTTGAAAGAAAAGTTTCTCAGTTTCCAGTTTAATAGGTTCATTAATAATCAACCTACCTTACATTCAAGGCATATTTTCTACAACTATTTTAAAGAAGTTAGTTTAGAGGAGCAAGACCAATTGTGTGAATATTGTTTGCATAAATACTTAATGACAGAGGATACAGAATGGAACCCTTCGATTTATGTTGGAGATTTGCAAGTTAGGGCACTGTTATCATATCTCAAGAATAAAAAGATCATAGGGGAATTGATGGCTAAGTATGAGGAACAAGAGAAAACAATGGCACTACAGGTCAGAAGGGAAGCATTGAATCTTGATGTAATCCTCACTCAATGGTTAACATTCCTCTCACACAAAGGTCCAGGAAAAATAATTATGGATTTCAAACTGCGAGATCGTAGGAGGATATAGTAGTTAGCAGGACCTATGCTTCAAAATTGTCTAAGGTATGTGCAAGATAGATGGAATAGTCTGACTCCAGCACTGTAGAGGAAAGAGCCTCATTCTTTTCATAATTTTATGAATATGTTTGAGAGACTGTGCAAGTATATCTAGATTTCAGAGCAAATAGGAGTGGGATGGCTGCCACATACTTTTCATCCTCCTATTCTCCTTTATCCAGTACCACACTAGACAGGGGAAAAGGGTGACGAATGTAGGAATGCAGAATCAGTCAGATTGGATAGGCTTGCTTGTTACAATGGTTTTTATCTAAAGTAGGGTGAAGGAGTCAGAGAAATAATGGACTTGAGGTAGATTACTTTGCACTACAATCTTCTCCCCTAGGTGTTCAATTCAATGTTTTTTTCTTGAGGACAAGCAAAAGGCTAAGTTGGGGGGAATGATGGGCTGAAATATTGACCTCTTTTTATGTTGATTTTATATGCTTTTAGAACTTTTCCATATGATCCTCCAAGCACTTTACCAACATCACCATCATTATATGTTGTCTTTTTATATACTTTGTAAGACTTTAAACCTATGTTATTAATATGAATATGGTGATGATATTATCAATTGAATGATTTAAATATGAGTATGCATGCAATAAACATGGAATCTTATGGTTTAGTCATGAAGTTTATTTGTGTGCATATGTTTTGTGAATTAACCCTATGCAGCAAGAACGTGTCATCAAGGAAATGAGCATTTGCAATGAAGTTGCAAACAGGAGAATTAAATGAAGTGAAGATAGGATGCCAAAAGTGCAGTCAGATGGAGGATGAATGTGAACCATCATGGATAGAAATAAATTTGGAATAAGTAGATTGTTTCAAATGCAGCTTATGTGTGCCCTTCATGAGAACCGTTGCATAAGAATGCTTGTTTGGATAAGACTCTGCTTCCTCTATTCAGTTAGATTAATAAATCAATCTCAAACCTGTATCCTAGAATCTAGGAATGGATTGATGGTTGAAGTTAGTTAGTAGTTGCATAAAACTCTCTTGTTTCTGTATAAGTTAGTAGGGATGATTTAGATGTCAAGTTAGTTACTTTATTTTCCAATTACCCGGTTGTTACTCTATTTTTTCTCTATTGGAAGATCCAGACATGTTTTAAAGAATGTCATTATTGAATACAATCTGAAAGAGACTTTGTTTATGATATGAAGTGAATGAAACTATGTGTTATGAGGATGTGTAAGAATTTGACTTAGATTTGATTTCCAGTTAAAGTGAGTTAGTCCCCTAAGCTAACCACTCAAGTTACTAATCCTCACTTCATTTATTTCCTTGTTCCTTTATGCATTCATTGTTAAATATATTTTTCATTTGCATATAGATACATCACAAGTCACTTAGAATTCTTTGATTGTCAAATTATAGTAGTATGGTTCATGAACAAGTGCATGCTTTGACTACTTTAAGTCCTCCGGAGGTTAGCATTAGCTCTCTTATCATTTTGAATGTTTTGGATTAGTTTTGTAATTTTTTGTTGTTAACAGTTATCTACAACTTATGTTGAAGGTACCTGTAGCCACTAGATCCTGTAATTGTTTTCACTGTTCTTGCATTTCTATTAATTCTAGCAGAGTAGAATAGCCTAAGTAGGTTTGGATAAGATAGTTTAGGAAGAATATGAGCCCTGAAGGCACATACAGTGTAGTGCCATCATAAGCATATGCTCCTTGGTTGATAATTTAATGTAGGAAGTACAATGATAGAGTGGATTGTTCAGATAGGTTTACCCCTAAATTATGTTAAGTCTACAATGCATTGGTTTTCCTCTACATCTACATATGTATTTTTTGATTATTTCTAAATAATACATGAGAGATGCATACTTTTGGAGGTTGGGTTTTTCTCTCTATGAGGGTTTTCCCAGGGTATATCTTGTGTCACCATTGATGGTATGATTGTATATTTCTTTTGCATGTAGATTTCTGGTTTATTGCATATTAAATCTCTTATTGGGTTATAAGCAATTAGTCTATATGGATGCTTATTTCCAACACCTCCTCCAACATACAAAAAGATTCAACAAAATAACCATTCAACACATTATTGTGCATACCATCGAGCACTTAGACATTCCACTAAGGAATTTTGAGTCTTGGGTGATAAAATTCAGCAAGTTCAAACAAGGTATGGCTCTAGCACTCTTCACCATGCTTGATGTAGTCCCTAGAGTAGCTTGCCCTCCATCCATTTTATAAAGTAGATTGGGGGAGGATGATTTGTTATAGACCGACTCGCAAGTGTGGTCCCTCCTCATTTTATGTTATGTTTGTACATATTGTTAACCCCATATTGTGATGTTTTGTTGATTGTTAGTTCTCCCTTGGAACCTTTCTTAGCACAAAGGTGCAAGGAGGAACAACACATTGTGTCATTCCTCTATGTATATTTATTCTTTTATATGTCGTGATGTGTAATTGTGTTATTTTTCTTGGATGATTTAGCATCCTTTCATGTTGCTTCAATTGATGTGTACTCTACTTTCAAGTGGTCTTTTTTTCGTCGTCCTCATATCTATATGGTACCTTGTTGCAATTCTTGGCATCATACCATGACTACACGAGCCATTGTGTATCATGTCTGTAAGTGTTTCCTTGGTTTGCTCATCCTGGGGGAAACCCCTTGTTGTGATGTAGTTTTTGAAAACACATATCATTTGGGCATGTGCTTTTAGAGCTCTCATACCTCTTTTATATTTATTCCTCACTCTATCTTAAAGGCAATTGCTCCCTGATGGAGTTAGTAATCAATTTAAGGTGGGGGCATATATCATGTTATGAGCCTTACCCTCATCTTTCTATCAAGACACTTGTTAATTATCTTTGTTATTCCACTCTCTTGAAAGGCTTATGGTAAGCGTGGAAACAAGATCTTGAGTCTATCTTGTTCTCCCAAGTTGAAGCTCCTTGCATGTTTGGGATAAGGGTTGCACCACCAACTAGAGTTTGGTAGTAAGGTTGCTTTTCCTTCTTATTCTGCAAGGCTTCATGTAATTCCTCTTGTGGGAGGTAGTTTGTGTATTCCCTTGAGTGGAAACACTTCTCTTAATGTGGAATGTGTATAATGTGTTTGTACCCATCTCGTTCTTCTTATTTCTAACTAACCCCTTAGCATTCTTCTTTATGGCATCTTAGGGAATGATGCATGGTGATTGAGACAACATTCAAATTGAGGTCTCATTTTTCATGCTGACTCAAGGTCTTTCGTTATGTGTTTATTATGATTGATGTATGATGTGTGTGTTCTCCTCATGTATTCTTATTCTCTATACATTCTTCATGCCTCACATGTGCCTCCCATATATTCTCTCTATGTGTTCCTTATGTATTCTCCTTGAGTGTTTCACATGTATTCCATGTGTGTTTTATGTGTATTCTATGTATACTCTATGCCTTATGTGTATACTTCATGTCAATTATGTATATTGTGTGTGTGGTGTGTATACTTTGTGTATTGCATGTATGCATTGTGATTGCTCAAGTGTATGTCTTGTCTTATCTCATGTTTTCTAAGTGCTTCACTTTTGAGTGAATTGTGTCATGTGTTTTATGGGTATGCCAATCATCATAGTCTCCTAGAATCCTAAACTTGGGGGCTTGATCACCCCTCAATTTTGGTAACATTCTATGGTTTCTATGTGTGTTGTGTTTGAAATATGTCTTCTCCATCCTTTAGTGTGAGTTCAAACATAAGTTTATGCCCACGCTAAAGTGGGGGCTAAATCTTATGTCGTAAAATGTGTACACTAGCATTTTACACTTAGTTTAGCACCTGGGTGGACTTAAAATGTTTGTACTTGTTAATTAGGGGCCTATTTTAACACCTTTTGTAACATTAAATAATTAATTCTTGATCTCGATGATAAAACCCGATAAAATAACTATGAGACGAATCTAAGAACACCTTGAGTGACTTATGCCAGAATTTTTGGGCTAAAGGACAAGGGCGCCCAAGCACCCTGGTCCCCCATTTAGCCCTGACCTATTTTATAGGAATGTCAGCTTAAGGCATCTTAACTAGTTCCTCTTGTTGGTCTTATTTAGTTTTATTCATCGTTGGTAAGCGAGAATGCATATAAAAGCAAGTTAGTTTATTCATTTGAACATCTAAGCAATCTAAACTTATTGTAGGTCTTGTGAAGATATTTCTACTTCTTTGGGCTACACCAACTTCTTGAGTCAAGTTGTGGTGTTGCATCAGCATGTTAGGGTTTCCATGCTCATGGTGACTTCTTTACTTCATGTTTTTTTCTAGTATTCCATTCTACTTCAGATTTACCTCTTCCATCCTAGGGCACACACTCTTTATCTATCACCTTTTCTATTATGGAGGTAGAAACACCATTCGTAGAGCTTGACTTAGGCTATCGCTGTTAGAATCCATAAATCAAATTATAACCCTTAATCAATTGAAAGAGTTAGAAACAAATATTGTAAATGCTAAAGTAATTGAAACAGCATAACAACGATACCAAGAGACTGATGTGAAATTCTCAAATGAAAAAATAGCATCAAATACTATCTCCACTATTGAATGAAAATACAAGCTAGGTAGTGAGTTTATATAGAAAAGAGAGAGGGTTTAGGTGGCAACACCAACAAATAAGAAGCAACCATCTATCAATCTAAAGATAGCAAAGTATCTTCCAAGATAGCTAATGGGTGCTCCCTTGTAGAGTTGTGACACCTCATAACACACTCACTTAATTAACCCACTTTATTAACCTAAGCAAGCTAATAAAAGGTGTAGGAAAAACCTTATAATAAGGAATAAAAAACCTACACTACCACCCACCTTAAGTGTAGCTTAGGTGGGTGAAAAAGATGGGTCCCAGACAATCAAGCCTGATGAGGTACCCATGTACATAAAATCCCCCCTCCCCCAAAGAGAAGAAGTCCCCCCCCAACAAAGTAGAGAGAACACCCCCCAGAATGGAGGGAGAACACCCCCTAGAAGAGAGGATGATAGAGAGTATGAAACCCTCCGACAACAAAGCAGCATCTGTGCCAAAAGAGGATACCCATATATGAATTTTGAAAATGATTCATTGTGGTAAATGACATTTCTCACATTAGGAAGAAACAACTCTAATGGTGAATGCTGAAGTAACGTCTCACTCAAAGAAGAAAGGTGAGAAAGTCTCATAATGTATCTGTCTCAGAACTTATGCTCAAGTGTCCCCATGTGAATATTAGAAGATGTGCCAATGCACACAGGTAGAAGTAATCCATCCATGTGTAGAACCAAGAGGTACAAGATCCAAAAATGAGGAAGATGGGATAACAATGATAAAATGACTATCATCAAAGAGGAGTTGAATGTCCTCAAGAGTGTCATCCAGATATTAATGAGGGACTCTACAAACAAACAAGAGATTTCTGGTAGAAATTGGTCCCAATGAAGTGAATCCAGAAGACGTGTATGACCCTATTGTAAAGAATCATTGTGAATCCCTCGAAGAAGCAACTCTAAACTCTAAAGTAGCAATAGGTACAGTAGGTTTGTTCTGAACTATATATGGTGTAATCAATGCATGTCAACCAAATAGATTGATCATCCATGAGTGTGTGTTCACATAAGATGGATCAAAAGAAGTCTCAGTATCACCTACAAGATCATGGTCATCCAAGGAAACATCACTATCAGATGAAGATCCAAAGTCTCCATACAACTATTGGATGATGGTCCAAGCAATGATAAGGGCACTCAATGTGCTCTATGTGATGTAGAATATCCTCAAAAATAGTAAGAGATATTAGTCCATAGACCATGTCATTATTGTTAAACCATGCATTAATTTTGTTCATTATCACTTGGCTTAGAACAAGTCCAAGGAGTTAGGGCAATAGATCCTACTCAAGACATTGATTCTTTATTCCTTGCTTCTAGGACAAATAGTTCTCTAAAGTTAGCTTGACAATAGAAAGATGGAAATAAATACCAAAATCCATGATGAACCCCCCAAAATGGAACTTTATCTCAATTCATGATTACAATAACCCCATAAAAAGATTCCTTTGTAACTCAAAGAGAGCACACAAGACAACCCCCCTTTTTACTCAATCAAAGAACCCCCAAGCAAATATGATTTGGCAGTTTATATTTAGTATGATTACAATCGCCACCGGCAAGAAATACTGAGTGGACTTGATCTCAATGCTATTACAAATCCTCAAAATGAGCATATACTGAAAATACAACTTTGGCACAATACCAAGTGATATTAATAGCACCACTGCAAATTACACAAAAAACATGCACTTTCAAAAAAAGAATCACCTCGATCTGAGGTTTTATGCAAAAGTTATGCTTCTTCAAAGTTCCCAAAATGAGAACTGTGTAGTGTCATGAGTGAGAATCTGCAATTTTTGGAAACTCCATGCATAAAAATAAAAAAAGTCTATACTAGTACAAAGAGCATGAAAAAATAGCCCTAATAAAAAAAAAATCTTGAGAAAGAAAGCCAGTATGATCTAGAACGTAGCCTTTGAGAAACTGTCTTCAAATCTGTAACTGTCACGAAGAGGGGGTCTGCTGAAAATTTTTGGTTTAGTTTCTACAAAGTATATAAGCTACATTCAAAAACTAATAGATACTCAAATGGTTTTTTATATGTTGTGAACAAAACCTAGAAGGTGTTTTTCTTGCTGATGTATAGAAGATGTGAATCTAATGTAACAAAATGCCTCTAGCAACAAAAAAATGACTCCAACAACAAAAAAAGGGCATGTAAAGGTTGAAATCAGCCACCTAAGACAAGAAAAGGTATGCTACAACCTGCAAGATTGATCAAAACACAGAATATGCAAGCCGATTTGTCAGATTTGAGCTTTCAAAACCCTTGTTTGCAAGTATGGCCAACGATCTCCAAAATGAGTGAAATGAAAGCCAAAAATGACTTTCAATATCCATCTCAGTATGCAATGAAATAGACATAAATGTTGCCAGACAACTTGAAGATGCTACAATCACCCAAATCTCATAGAAACATACATGCAAAACAAAGATTACTAGATCTTCATAAATCCTTTTTGATTCCCAGATTGTTTGAAAATGTAAAAGAAGAGCATATGGAATTTTGTAAGATCTCTACAAATAATCTAACCTTACAAAAATTACTTTGATACCATGTTAGATCCGTTAAATCAGATTATAACTCCAATCAATTGAAAGAGTTAGAAACAAATACTTTAAATACAAAAGAATTGAAATAGCATAACAATGATACCAAGAGACTGATGTGAAATGCTCAAATGACAAAATAGCATCAGATAACTATCTCCAATATTAGATGAAAATACAAGCTAGGTAGTGAGTTTATATAGAAAAGAGAGGGTGTAGGTGGCAACATTGGCAAATAGAAGCAACCATCTATCAGTCTAAAGATAGCAAAATATCTTCCCAAGATAGCTAAAGGGTGCTCCCTTGTAGTTGTTGTGACACCTCATAACCCACTCACTTAATTAACCCACTTAATTAACCTAAGCAAGCTAAATAAAAGGTGTAGGAAAAACTTTATAACAAGGAATAAAAAACCTACACTAACAAGCTCCTAAATAGAATCCAACCTTCTCTTTCCTTGTCTGCAGGTTGAAGAAATGGGCTTTTGAAGGTGATCTCTGGGAAGAAGACAAAGCTTGCAGGTACAAGGACCCGGTGAAAGTATCAGTTCCTGCAAACCCAAAAAAAGGGCCTAAGGCACCCAAGGCACCCTGGTCCTTGGTGTTTCTGATCCTAGATCTAGGTTCTAATATGATCCCTGATCTCTTATGTTAATTTAGTTTTAGGGTTTCTACTTCCAATAGTCCTGTTATGCTCTAATCTGTTCTCAATTAGGGTCTCTTGTCTTGCCCTAGTTTAATTGGTTAGATTTGGGTTGATTCTTCTCTATACAACAAAGGGACAAATCCCCTATAGTTTGGTTCTCCTTCAAGAAAGAGAAGCCAAGATTGGGTTGTGTCTTAATGTTCGATAGAAGAGGGTTTGACCTAGTTTGATCTCTTGAGCTAGTCTCTCTTTTCTATCTATCAAATACATTGAAACTTCATGCTTTTTCATTTGTCCTACAAAAATCACTAACCTACAATGGAGTTACTTAGACCAACTCTAACATGCCTTCACAATGTAAAATTTAAACTATTTTCTCTTGATGACCTTTCTTTGAGGACTATTGTAGACTTGCTTTGATAACTATAATAGACATCTGTCCACTTTTTTTAGACATCAATAAAGTGCTTTTAGATATTTGATAGGGTTTTCACTATGTGACAGAGGTGTATCTATGCTTGCATGTATTTTAGGATGTGCTGGGATTTTGATAAATTTTCACAAATTTTAACATGCCATCTCATATTACTTGGAATTACACACACAATTTACTAAGAAAGTAAAAGAACATGTTAAACATGAATGATTTTTTTTAAATTATTTGCATAACATAGAATTAAATGCATTATATTTTTGATATATTTTCAACCTTGAAAACTAACATATATTCAAAGATAAAAACATAGTGAAATCTTTTCACTTTATAATTACAAATAATCTGCACTTGGCAATATGAATAATTTTATATAAGTTTGACAATCATAAGCCATAGCATGAAGTACACAGCATCTTGAATCTTGGTGTCTGTCTCACAAGTCTTGGTGAGTCTTCTACTATAGAGGGGGAGCATCATCCGAGTATTTTACCTCCAACCATAGACCGACGATCCCCCACACACTTCCTGAAAGTGGCCCTACCCTTTACAAAGAGTTATAGACATAAAGAACCAAAGAGGTTGACATCTGAGGACTAGTTTTGTGTCCTATGTAACTCAATCGACCATACAACTCTAGACAATCTTCTAGCTAAGTATGATCATTCTGACAAGTCCACGCAATCTAGAAACGGTGAACCGACTAATGCATGTAGAAACAAATGCATCACTTTGACCAAAGTTTCTATATAAATAGACATTTGTAATAAATGTAGTCATTTGTTCACTCACCTCTAACTCGACTTGGAGACTACCTCATCCTACAATTTGACTTAGTTGTTTAGAAAGAATAAACTCAAAACTTAATCAATCTAACTTAGAATTAATCCTTAATCTAGGATAAACATAATATAAGGGTTTAGGTTACTTTAACCTTCCTAGGAGTCCCCTCTTTTCATACTTGCAAATACTAGGGTCTATGACTTTCTGTCATTCTACTCAATTACCCAAAAATTGAGCACTCTTGTGTAATATAACAAGTTTTGACTCTATCATGAAATCATTTACTTATCATAAGGCTTCATATTTTCTCAACCATTCACTATCAAACATAACAAATAATAGACCAATTCGATGTTATAATCGATAAAAGAGTTTTCAAGTTTCCTAAACCCTTTTGGGCGATTCTAGGGTTTTAACTTCTCTAACCCAATACATTAAAATATCAAAAAAAAAACTCTTGTTTTCTAATGGTAAGAATCTATAATAATAAAACATGAATATGATAACCTCTAGTCATCTCTTGTTACTTGGGCATTAGATCTATTTTACATTTATCATAACATGTAAAACATAGATCACGAGGTATATCCTCTTCATATACATATCATTGTTTGTAACATAATCTCTTTATTAAGTCAATCTTTCAACCTGGATAGGTTTGAGTCTACAATAACAATATGATATTTTTGACCTCTTGGTCTTCTTAAGTCCACCAACTCTCATCAAAGGATAGGTTAAGAACTAATGTTTAACATCCTATGTTTATCATGATAATGCTTATCATTGTTGTTGAATGCATAAGTGATATTATATTACTATACTAAGATGTTCTTAATGATATCAATATCATTTATATATAATCTAAAATAAATGAATATCAATCCCAAAATATTTTGATTTCAAACAATAAAACTTATACAATTAACTCATTGTGAAACATAAATCTATCTCTATCTTAAACTTTATAAGTCTTACTCCTCATGGCTCCTAAGTTTATAATAGAGTTCTCATGAAGTTTCGAACTCGGCACTTTACTAATATAACTTTGACTAGTTTAACACAGTGACTTTAATAGAATAAGGCCACATTACCTTGTATACTAACTAGTTTTAACATAGTGACTTTAATAGAATAAGGCCACATTACCTTGTATACAAAAGGTGAAATCAAATAGTAGTCTTTCTTTGCATTTATATGCTAGCTTTCTATTCATGATTGGTGTTTTAACAACTAACATAAAAACTATGTATGCTTGAGTAAACAAAGTTGAAAGATAAGTTACAACTCGCTGAAGGTCTCTGAAAGATCAATGTTATTCATAACTTTTTTCATAATTCCTATGTTTGTTGAAGCAACTTTTTTATAACAAAAACTCTCTATGAATTGATATTACAAAATGATGGCCAAAGAAAATTATCTTCTATAATAACCTAGTTGTAAACTATACATTCTACTA